>CAJQUW010005288.1:0-240826 GCA_907163375.1 Prostheceraeus crozeri
TCAAACTTGTGAAGGCTGTGTAGGACAGAGTATTGGATGGATTTTGATGAAACTTTACTTGAAGGTGAGTGAGTAGTGTAGAGCTTAAGTTTGGCTCTATGGCCGTTTTCCGCAAAGATGCGCAGAAGTTGTGGCTCGATGTGTGTTTGAAGATTTGAAATGTGCCTCGCTGAATAGGCCATATTTTCAAACTATTGTGTGAAGGCTGTGTGTAGGACAGAGTATTGGATGGATTTTGATGAAACTTTACTTGAAGGTGAGTGAGTAGTGTAGAGCTTAAGTTTGGCTCTATTGCGTTTTCCGCAAAGATGCGCAGAAGTTTGTGGCTCGATGTGTGTTTGAAGATTTGAAATGTCTCTGAATAGGCCATATTTTGCAATACCTGTGAAGGCTGTGTAGGACAGAGTTCTGGATGGATTTTGATGAACACTTACTTGAAGGTGAGTGAGGTAGTGTAGAGCTTAAGTTTGGCTCTATTGCGTTTTCCGCAAAGATGCGCAGAAGTTGTGGCTAGTTGTGTTTTTGAGGATTTGAAATGTCGCTGAATAAGCCATATTTTTCAAACTTGTGAAGGCTGTGTAGGACAGAGTATTGGATGGGATTTTGTATTAAACTTTACTTGAAGGTGAGTGAGGTATGTAAGCTTAAGTTTGGCTCTATGCGTTTTCCGCAAAGATGCGCAGAAGTTGTGGCTCGATTGGTGTATTTGAAGATTTGAAATGTCGTCTGAATAGGCCAATATTTTCAAACTGGTGAAGGCTGTGTAGGACAGAGTATTGGATGGATTTTGATGAAACTTTACTTGCAGGTGAGAGAGTGTAGTTAAGCTTAAGTTTGGCTCTACTTGCGTTTTCCGCAAAGATGCGCAGAAATTGTGGCTCGATGTGTGTTTGAGATTTTGAAATGTCGCTGAATTAGGCCATATTTTTCAAACCTGTGAAGCTGTGGTAGGACAGAAAGTATTGGATGGATTTTGATGAAACTTTACTTGAAGGTGAGTGAGGTATGGTAGAGCTTAAGTTTGGAGCTCTATTGCGTTTTCCGCAAAGATGCGCAGAAGTTTCATTGGCTCGATGTGTGTTTTGAAGATTTGAAATGTCTCTGAAATAGGCCATATTTCAAACTTGTGAAGGCTGTGTAGGACAGAGTATTGGATGGATTTTGATGAAACTTTACTTGAAGGTGAGTCCGAGTAGTGTAGAGCTTAAGTTTGGCTCTATGTGCGTTTTTTCCGCAAAGATCGCAGAAAGTTGTGGCTCGTATGTGTGTTTGAAGATTTGAAATGTCGCTGGAATAGGCCATATTTTCAAACTTGTGAAGGCTGTGTAGGACAGAGTATTGGATGGATTTTGATGAAACTTTACTTGAAGGTGAGTGAGGTAGTGTAGAGCTTAAGTTTGGCTCTATTGCGTTTTCCGCAAAGATGCGCAGAAGTAGTGGCTCGATGTGTGTTTGAAGATTTGAAATGTCGCTGAATAGGCCATATTTTCAAACTTGTGAAGGCTGTGTAGGGAACAGAGTATTGGATGATTTTGATGAAACTTTACTTGAAGGTGAGTGAGGTAGTGTAGAGCTTAAGGTTGGCTCTATTGCTTTTCCGCAAAGATGCGCAGAACAAGTTTTTTGGCTCGAATGTGTGTTTTGAAGGATTGATTTTTTGTCATATTTGGTCAAACTTGTGAAGGCTGTGTAGGACAGAGTATTGGATGGATTTTGATGAAACTTTACTTGAAGTTGAGTGAGGTAGTGTAGAGCTTAAGTTTGGCTCTATTGCGTTTTCCGCAAAGATGCGCAGAAGTTGTGGCTCGATGTGTGTTTGAAGATTTGAAATGTCGCTGAATAGGCCATATTTTCAAACTTGTGAAGGCTGCTTAGGACAGAGTATTGGATGGATTTTGATGAAACTTTACTTGAAGGTGAGTGAGGTAGTGTAGAGCTTAAGTTTGGCTCTATTGCGTTTTCCGCAAAGATGCGCAGAAGTTGTGGCTCGATGTGTGTTTGAAGATTTGAAATGTCGCTGAATAGGCCATATTTTCAAACTTGTGAAGGCTGTGTAGGACAGAGTATTGGATGGATTTTGATGAAACTTTACTTGAAGGTGAGTGAGGTAGTGTACGAGCTTAAGTTTGGCTCTATGCGTTTTCCGCAAAGATGCGCAAAATTGGGCTAGTTGTGTGTTTGAAGATTTGAAATTTTTCTGAATGCCGCCTGAAAGGCAATATTGTCAAAATTGTGAAGGCTGTGTAGGTGCAGAAGTATTGGATGGATTTTGATGAAACTATTACTTGAAGGTGAGTGAGGTATGTAGAGCTTAAGTTTGGCTCTATTTGCGTTTTCCGCAAAGATGCGCAGAAGTTGTGGCTCGATTGTTGTGAGTTTTGAAGATTTGAAATGTCTCTGAATAGGCCATAATTTTCAAACTTTGTGAAAGGGCTGTGTAGACAGAGTATTGGATGGATTTTTGATGAAACTTTACTTGAAGGTGAGTGAGGTAGTGTAGAGCTTAAGTTTGGCTCTATTGCGTTTTCCGCAAAGATGCGCAGAAGTTGTGGCTCGATGTGTGTTTGAAGAATTGAAATGTCGCTGAATAGGCCATATTTTCAAACTTGTGAAGGCTGTGTAGGACAGAGTATTGGATGGATTTTGATGAAACTTTTACTATGAAGGTGAGTGAGGTAGTGTAGAGCTTAAGTTTGGCTCTATTGCGTTTTCCGCAAAGATGCGCAGAAGTTGTGGCTCGATGTGTGTTTGAAAGTTTGAAATGTCGCTGAATAGGCCATATTTTCAGACTTGTGAAGGCTGTGTAGGACAGAGTATTGGATGGATTTTGATGAAACTTTACTTGAAGGTGAGTGAGGTAGTGTAGAGCTTAAGTTTTGCTCGATGAGCGTTTTCCGCAAAGATGCGCAGAAGTTGTGGCTCGATGTGTGTTTGAAAGTTTGAAATGTCGCTGAATAGGCCATATTTTCAAACTTGTGAAGGCTTTGCAGGACAGAGTATTGGATGGATTTTGATGAAACTTTACTTGAAGGTGAGTGAGGTAGTGTAGAGCTTAAGTTTGGCTCTATGCCGTTTTCCGCAAAGATGCGCAGAAGTTGTGGCTCGATGTGTGTTTGAAGATTTGAAATGTCGCTGAATAGGCCATATTTTCAAACTTGTGAAGGCTGTGTAGGACAGAGTATTGGATGGATTTTGATGAAACTTTACTTGAAGGTGAGTGAGGTAGTGTAGAGCTTAAGCTTGGCTCGATTGCGTTTTCCGCAAAGATGCGCAGAAGTTGTGGCTCGATGTGTGTTTGAAAGTTTGAAATGTCGCTGAATAGGCCATATTTTCAAACTTGTGAAGGCTTTGCAGGACAGAGTATTGGATGGATTTTGATGAAACTTTACTTGAAGGTGAGTGAGGTAGTGTAGAGCTTAAGTTTGGCTCGATGAGCGTTTTCCGCAAAGATGCGCAGAAGTTGTGGCTCGATGTGTGTTTGAAAGTTTGAAATGTCGCTGAATAGGCCATATTTTTAAACTTGTGAAGCCTGTGTAGGACAGAGTATTGGATGGATTTTGATGAAACTTGACTTGAAGGTGAGTGAGGTAGTGTAGAGCTTAAGTTTGGCTCTATTGCGTTTTCCGCAAAGATGCGCAGAAGTTGTGGCTCGATGTGTGTTTGAAGATTTGAAATGTCGCTGAATAGGCCATATTTTCAAACTTGTGAAGGCTGTGTAGGACAGAGTATTGGATGGATTTTGATGAAACTTTACTTGAAGGTGAGTGAGGTAGTGTAGAGCTTAAGTTTGGCTCTATTGCGTTTTCCGCAAAGATGCGCAGAAAAGTTTTTGGCTAGTTGTGTGTTTGAAGATTGAAATGTTTTTGAATAGGCCATATTTTCAAATTGTGAAGGCTGTGTTAGGACAGAGTATTGGATGGATTTTGATGAAACTTTACTTGAAGGTGAGTGAGGTAGTGTAGAGCTTAAGTTTGGCTCTATTGCGTTTTCCGCAAAGATGCGCAGAAGTTGTGGCTCGATGTGTGTTTGAAGATTTGAAATGTCGCTGAATAGGCCATATTTTCAAACTTGTGAAGGCTGTGTAGGACAGAGTATTGGATGGATTTTGATGAAACTTTACTTGAAGGTGAGTGAGGTAGTGTAGAGCTTAAGGTTGGCTCTATTGCGTTTTCCGCAAAGATGCGCAGAAGTTGTGGCTCGATGTGTGTTTGAAGATTTGAAATGTCGCTGAATAGGCCATATTTTCAAACTTGTGAAGGCTGTGTAGGACAGAGTATTGGATGGATTTTGATGAAACTTTACTTGAAGGTGAGTGAGGTAGTGTAGAGCTTAAGTTTGGCTCTATTGCGTTTTCCGCAAGGATGCGCAGAAGTTGTGGCTCGATGTGTGTTTGAAGATTTGAAATGTCAGTGAATAGGCCATATTTTCAAACTTGTGAAGGCTGTGTAGGACAGAGTATTGGATGGATTTTGATGAAACTTAACTTGAAGGTGAGTGAGGTAGTGTAGAGCTTAAGTTTGGCTCTATTGCGTTTTCCGCAAAGATGCGCAGAAGTTGTGGCTCGATGTGTGTTTGAAGATTTGAAATGTCGCTGAATAGGCCATATTTTCAAACTTGTGAAGGCTGTGTAGGACAGAGTATTGGATGGATTTTGATGAAACTTTACTTGAAGGTGAGTGAGGTAGTGTAGAGCTTAAGTTTGGCTCTATTGCGTTTTCCGCAAAGATGCGCAGAAGTTGTGGCTCGATGTGTGTTTGAAGATTTGAAATGTCGCTGAATAGGCCATATTTTCAAACTTGTGAAGGCTGTGTAGGACAGAGTATTGGATGGATTTTGATGAAACTTTACTTGAAGGTGAGTGAGGTAGTGTAGAGCTTAAGTGTGGCTCTATTGCGTTTTCCGCAAAGATGCGCTGAAGTTGTGGCTCGATGTGTGTTTTAAGGATTGAATTTTTGTCGTTTTGTCTGATTGTGAAGGCTGTGTAGGACAGAGTATTGGATGGATTTTGATGAAACTTTACTTGAAGGTGAGTGAGGTAGTGTAGAGCTTAAGTTTGGCTCTAATGCGTTTTCCGCAAAGATGCGCAGAAGTTGTGGCTCGATGTGTGTTTGAAGATTTGAAATGTCTCTGAATAGGCCATATTTTCAAACTTGTGAAGGCTGTGTAGGACAGAGTATTGGATGGATTTTGATGAAACTTTACTTGAAGGTGAGTGAGGTAGTGTAGAGCTTAAGTTTGGCTCTATTGCGTTTTCCGCAAAGATGAGCAGAAGTTGTGGCTCGATGTGTGTTTGAAGATTTGAAATGTCGCTGAATAGGCCATATTTTCAAACTTGTGAAGGCTGTGTAGGACAGAGTATTGGATGGATTTTGATGAAACTTTACTTGAAGGTGAGTGAGGTAGTGTAGAGCTTAAGGTTGGCTCTATTGCGTTTTCCGCAAAGATGCGCAGAAGTTGTGGCTCGATGTGTGTTTTAAGATTTGAATTTGTCTCTGAATAAGGCCGTTTTTGTCAAACTTGTGAAGGCTGTGTGGGACAGAGTATTGGATGGATTTTGATGAAACTTTACTTGAAGGTGAGTGAGGTAGTGTAGAGCTTAAGTTTGGCTCTATTGCGTTTTCCGCAAAGATGCGCAGATGTTGTGGATATTTGTGTGTTTGAAGATTTGAAATGTCGCTGAATAGTCCATATTTTCAAACTTGTGAAGGCTGTGTAGGACAGAGTATTGGATGGATTTTGATGAAACTTTACTTGAAGGTGAGTGAGGTAGTGTAGAGCTTAAGTTTTGCTCGATATTCGTTTTCCGCAAAGATGCGCAGAAGTTGTGGCTCGATGTGTGTTTGAAGATTTGAAATGTCTCTGAATAGGCCATATTTTCAAACTTGTGAAGGCTGTGTAGGACAGAGTATTGGATGGATTTTGATGAAACTTTACTTGAAGGTGAGTGAGGTAGTGTAGAGCTTAAGTTTGGCTCTATTGCGTTTTCCGCAAAGATGCGCAGAAGTTGTGGCTCGATGTGTGTTTGAAGATTTGAAATGTCTCTGAATAGGCCATATTTTCAAACTTGTGAAGGCTGTGTAGGACAGAGTATTGGATGGATTTTGATGAAACTTTACTTGAAGGTGAGTGAGGTAGTGTAGAGCTTAAGTTTGGCTCTATTGCGTTTTCCGCAAAGATGCGCAGAAGTTGTGGCTCGATGTGTGTTTGAAGATTTGAAATGTCGCTGAATAGGCCATATTTTCAAACTTGTGAAGGCTGTGTAGGACAGAGTATTGGATGGATTTTGATGAAACTTTACTTGAAGGTGAGTGAGGTAGTGTAGAGCTTAAGTTTGGCTCTATTGCGTTTTCCGCAAAGATGCGCAGAAGTTTTGGCTCGATGTGTGTTTTGAAGGATTGAAATGTCTCTGAATAGGCCATTTTTGTCAAACTTGTGAAGGCTGTGTAGGACAGAGTATTGGATGATTTTGATGAAACTTTACTTGAAGGTGAGTGAGGTAGTGTAGAGCTTAAGGTTGGCTCTATTGCGTTTTCCGCAAAGATGCGCAGAAGTTGTGGCTCGATGTGTGTTTGAAGATTTGAAATGTCGCTGAATAGGCCATATTTTCAAACTGGTGAAGGCTGTGTAGGACAGAGTATTGGATGGATTTTGATGAAACTTTACTTGAAGGTGAGTGAGTAGTGTAGTGCTTTAGGTTGGCTCTATTGCGTTTTCCGCAAAGATGCGCAGAAGTTGTGGCTCGATGTGTGTTTGAAGATTTGAAATGTCGCTGAATAGGCCATATTTTCAAACTTGTGAAGGCTGTGTAGGACAGAGTATTGGATGGATTTTGATGAAACTTTACTTGAAGGTGAGTGAGGTAGTGTAGAGCTTAAGTTTGGCTCTATTGCGTTTTCCGCAAAGATGCGCAGAAGTTGTGGCTCGATGTGTGTTTGAAGATTTGAAATGTCTCTGAATAGGCCATATTTTCAAACTTGTGAAGGCCGTGTAGGACAGAGTATTGGATGAATTTTGATGAAACTTTACTTGAAGGTGAGTGAGGTAGTGTAGAGCTTAAGTTTGGCTCTATTGCGTTTTCCGCAAAGATGCGCAGAAGTTGTGGCTCGATGTGTGTTTGAAGATTTGAAATGTCGCTGAATAGGCCATATTTTCAAACTTGTGAAGGCTGTGTAGGACAGAGTATTGGATGGATTTTGATGAAACTTTACTTGAAGGTGAGTGAGGTAGTGTAGAGCTTAAGGTTGGCTCTATTGCGTTTTCCGCAAAGATGCGCAGAAGTTGTGGCTCGATGTGTGTTTGAAGATTTGAAATGTCTCTGAATAGGCCATATTTTCAAACTTGTGAAGGCTGTGTAGGACAGAGTATTGGATGGATTTTGATGAAACTTTACTTGAAGGTGAGTGAGGTAGTGTAGAGCTTAAGTTTGGCTCTATTGCGTTTTCCGCAAAGATGCGCAGAAGTTGTGGCTCGATGTGTGTTTGAAGATTTGAAATGTCGCTGAATAGGCCATATTTTCAAACTTGTGAAGGCTGTGTAGGACAGAGTATTGGATGGATTTTGATGAAACTTTACTTGAAGGTGAGTGAGGTAGTGTAGAGCTTAAGTTTGGCTCTATTGCGTTTTCCGCAAAGATGCGCAGAAGTTGTGGCTCGATGTGTGTTTGAAGATTTGAAATGTCGCTGAATAGGCCATATTTTCAAACTTGTGAAGGCTGTGTAGGACAGAGTATTGGATGGATTTTGATGAAACTTTACTTGAAGGTGAGTGAGGTAGTGTAGAGCTTAAGTTTGGCTCTATTGCGTTTTCCGCAAAGATGCGCAGAAGTTGTGGCTCGATGTGTGTTTGAAGATTTGAAATGTCGCTGAATAGGCCATATTTTCAAACTTGTGAAGGCTGTGTAGGACAGAGTATTGGATGGATTTTGATGAAACTTTACTTGAAGGTGAGTGAGGTAGTGTAGAGCTTAAGGTTGGCTCTATTGCGTTTTCCGCAAAGATGCGCAGAAGTTGTGGCTCGATGTGTGTTTTAAGGATTGAAATTTTGTCGTTTTTGTCTGATTGTGAAGGCTGTGTAGGACAGAGTATTGGATGGATTTTGATGAAACTTTACTTGAAGGTGAGTGAGGTAGTGTAGAGCTTAAGTTTGGCTCTATTGCGTTTTCCGCAAAGATGCGCAGAAGTTGTGGCTCGATGTGTGTTTGAAGATTTGAAATGTCTCTGAATAGGCCATATTTTCAAACTTGTGAAGGCTGTGTAGGACAGAGTATTGGATGGATTTTGATGAAACTTTACTTGAAGGTGAGTGAGGTAGTGTAGAGCTTAAGGTTGGCTCTATTTCGTTTTCCGCAAAGATGCGCAGAAGTTGTGGCTCGATGTGTGTTTGAAGATTTGAAATGTCGCTGAATAGGCCATATTTTCAAACTTGTGAAGGCTGTGTAGGACAGAGTATTGGATGGATTTTGATGAAACTTTACTTGAAGGTGAGTGAGGTAGTGTAGAGCTTAAGTTTGGCTCTATTGCGTTTTCCGCAAAGATGCGCAGAAGTTGTGGCTCGATGTGTGTTTGAAGATTTGAAATGTCGCTGAATAGGCCATATTTTCAAACTTGTGAAGGCTGTGTAGGACAGAGTATTGGATGGATTTTGATGAAACTTTACTTGAAGGTGAGTGAGGTAGTGTAGAGCTTAAGTTTGGCTCTATTGCGTTTTCCGCAAAGATGCGCAGAAGTTGTGGCTCGATGTGTGTTGAAGATTTGAAATGTCGCTGAATAGGCCATATTTTCAAACTTGTGAAGGCTGTGTAGGACAGAGTATTGGATGGATTTTGATGAAACTTTACTTGAAGGTGAGTGAGGTAGTGTAGAGCTTAAGTTTGGCTCTATTGCGTTTTCCGCAAAGATGCGCAGAAGTTGTGGTCGATGTGTGTTTGAAGATTTGAAATGTCTCTGAATAGGCCATATTTTCAAACTTGTGAAGGCTGTGTAGGACAGAGTATTGGATGGATTTTGATGAAACTTTACTTGAAGGTGAGTGAGGTAGTGTAGAGCTTAAGTTTGGCTCTATTGCGTTTTCCGCAAAGATGCGCAGAAGTTGTGGCTCGATGTGTGTTTGAAGATTTGAAATGTCGCTGAATAGGCCATATTTTCAAAATTGTGAAGGCTGTGTAGGACAGAGTATTGGATGGATTTTGATGAAACTTTACTTGAAGGTGAGTGAGGTAGTGTAGAGCTTAAGTTTGGCTCTATTGCGTTTTCCGCAAAGATGCGCAGAAGTTGTGGCTCGATGTGTGTTTGAAGATTTGAAATGTCGCTGAATAGGCCATTTTTTCAAACTTGTGAAGGCTGTGTAGGACAGAGTATTGGATGGATTTTGATGAAACTTTACTTGAAGGTGAGTGAGGTAGTGTAGAGCTTAAGTTTGGCTCTATTGCGTTTTCCGCAAAGATGCGCAGAAGTTTTGGCTCGATGTGTGTTTTAAGATTTGAAATGTCGCTGAATAGGCCATATTTTCAAATTTGTGAAGGCTGTGTAGGACAGAGTATTGGATGGATTTTGATGAAACTTTACTTGAAGGTGAGTGAGGTAGTGTAGAGCTTAAGGTTGGCTCTATTGCGTTTTCCGCAAAGATGCGCAGAAGTTGTGGCTCGATGTGTGTTTGAAGATTTGAAATGTCTCTGAATAGGCCATATTTTCAAACTTGTGAAGGCTGTGTAGGACAGAGTATTGGATGGATTTTGATGAAACTTTACTTGAAGGTGAGTGAGGTAGTGTAGAGCTTAAGTTTGGCTCTATTGCGTTTTCCGCAAAGATGCGCAGAAGTTGTGGCTCGATGTGTGTTTGAAGATTTGAAATGTCTCTGAATAGGCCATATTTTCAAACTTGTGAAGGCTGTGTAGGACAGAGTATTGGATGGATTTTGATGAAACTTTACTTGAAGGTGAGTGAGGTAGTGTAGAGCTTAAGTTTGGCTCTATTGCGTTTTCCGCAAAGATGCGCAGAAGTTGTGGCTCGATGTGTGTTTGAAGATTTGAAATGTCGCTGAATAGGCCATATTTTCAAAATTGTGAAGGCTGTGTAGGACAGAGTATTGGATGGATTTTGATGAAACTTTACTTGAAGGTGAGTGAGGTAGTGTAGAGCTTAAGGTTGGCTCTATTGCGTTTTCCGCAAAGATGCGCAGAAGTTGTGGTCGATGTGTGTTTGAAGATTTGAAATGTCGCTGAATAGGCCATATTTTCAAACTGGTGAAGGCTGTGTAGGACAGAGTATTGGATGGATTTTGATGAAACTTTACTTGAAGGTGAGTGAGGTAGTGTAGAGCTTAAGGTTGGCTCTAATGCGTTTTCCGCAAAGATGCGCAGAAGTTTTGGCTCGATGTGTGTTTTAAGGATTGAATTTTTGTCGTTTTTGTCTGATTGTGAAGGCTGTGTGGGACAGAGTATTGGATGGATTTTGATGAAACTTTACTTGAAGGTGAGTGAGGTAGTGTAGAGCTTAAGTTTGGCTCTATTGCGTTTTCCGCAAAGATGCGCAGAAGTTGTGGCTCGATGTGTGTTTGAAGATTTGAAATGTCTCTGAATAGGCCATATTTTCAAACTTGTGAAGGCTGTGTAGGACAGAGTATTGGATGGATTTTGATGAAACTTTACTTGAAGGTGAGTGAGGTAGTGTAGAGCTTAAGGTTGGCTCTAATGCGTTTTCCGCAAAGATGCGCAGAAGTTTTGGCTCGATGTGTGTTTTAAGGATTGAATTTTTTTCGTTTTTGTCTGATTGTGAAGGCTGTGTAGGACAGAGTATTGGATGGATTTTGATGAAACTTTACTTGAAGGTGAGTGAGGTAGTGTAGAGCTTAAGTTTGGCTCTATTGCGTTTTCCGCAAAGATGCGCAGAAGTTGTGGCTCGATGTGTGTTTGAAGATTTGAAATGTCGCTGAATAGGCCATATTTTCAAACTTGTGAAGGCTGTGTAGGACAGAGTATTGGATGGATTTTGATGAAACTTTGCTTGCAGGTGAGTGAGGTAGCGTAGAGCTTAAGTTTGGCTCTATTGCGTTTTCCGCAAAGATGCGCAGAAGTTGTGGCTCGATGTGTGTTTTAAGGATTTAATTTTTGTCGTTTTCGTCAAATTGTGAAGGTTGTGTAGGACAGAGTATTGGATGGATTTTGATGAAACTTTGCTTGAAGGTGAGTGAGGTAGTGTAGAGCTTAAGTTTGGCTCTATTGCGTTTTCCGCAAAGATGCGCAGAAGTTGTGGTCGATGTGTGTTTGAAGATTTGAAATGTCGCTGAATAGGCCATATTTTCAAACTTGTGAAGGCTGTGTAGGACAGAGTATTGGATGGATTTTGATGAAACTTTACTTGAAGGTGAGTGAGGTAGTGTAGAGCTTAAGTTTGGCTCTATTGCGTTTTCCGCAAAGATGCGCAGAAGTTGTGGCTTGATGTGTGTTTTAAGGATTGAATTTTTGTCGTTTTTGTCTGATTGTGAAGGCTGTGTGGGACAGAGTATTGGATGGATTTTGATGAAACTTTACTTGAAGGTGAGTGAGGTAGTGTAGAGCTTAAGTTTGGCTCTATTGCGTTTTCCGCAAAGATGCGCAGAAGTTGTGGCTCGATGTGTGTTTGAAGATTTGAAATGTCGCTGAATAGGCCATATTTTCAAACTTGTGAAGGCTGTGTAGGACAGAGTATTGGATGGATTTTGATGAAACTTTACTTGAAGGTGATCGTGGTAGTGTAGAGCCTAAGGTTGGCTCTAATGCGTTTTCCGCAACGATGCGCAGAAGTTGTGGCTCGATGTGTGTTTGAAGATTTGAAATGTCTCTGAATAGGCCATATTTTCAAACTTGTGAAGGCTGTGTAGGACAGAGTATTGGATAGATTTTGATGAAACTTTACTTGAAGGTGAGTGAGGTAGTGTAGAGCTTAAGTTTGGCTCTATTGCGTTTTCCGCAAAGATGCGCAGAAGTTGTGGCTCGATGTGTGTTTGAAGATTTGAAATGTCTCTGAATAGGCCATATTTTCAAACTTGTGAAGGCCGTGTAGGACAGAGTATTGGATGAATTTTGATGAAACTTTACTTGAAGGTGAGTGAGGTAGTGTAGAGCTTAAGTTTGGCTCTATTGCGTTTTCCGCAAAGATGCGCAGAAGTTGTGGCTCGATGTGTGTTTGAAGATTTGAAATGTCGCTGAATAGGCCATATTTTCAAACTTGTGAAGGCTGTGTAGGACAGAGTATTGGATGGATTTTGATGAAACTTTACTTGAAGGTGAGTGAGGTAGTGTAGAGCTTAAGGTTGGCTCTAATGCGTTTTCCGCAAAGATGCGCAGAAGTTTTGGCTCGATGTGTGTTTTAAGGATTGAATTTTTGTCGTTTTTGTCTGATTGTGAAGGCTGTGTGGGACAGAGTATTGGATGGATTTTGATGAAACTTTACTTGAAGGTGAGTGAGGTAGTGTAGAGCTTAAGTTTGGCTCTATTGCGTTTTCCGCAAAGATGCGCAGAAGTTGTGGCTCGATGTGTGTTTGAAGATTTGAAATGTCTCTGAATAGGCCATATTTTCAAACTTGTGAAGGCTGTGTAGGACAGAGTATTGGATGGATTTTGATGAAACTTTACTTGAAGGTGAGTGAGGTAGTGTAGAGCTTAAGTTTGGCTCTATTGCGTTTTCCGCAAAGATGCGCAGAAGTTGTGGCTCGATGTGTGTTTTAAGATTTGAAATTTTTTTCGTTTTTGTCTGATTGTGAAGGCTGTGTAGGACAGAGTATTGGATGGATTTTGATGAAACTTTACTTGAAGGTGAGTGAGGTAGTGTAGAGCTTAAGTTTGGCTCTATTGCGTTTTCCGCAAAGATGCGCAGAAGTTGTGGCTCGATGTGTGTTTGAAGATTTGAAATGTCGCTGAATAGGCCATATTTTCAAACTTGTGAAGGCTGTGTAGGACAGAGTATTGGATGGATTTTGATGAAACTTTACTTGAAGGTGAGTGAGGTAGTGTAGAGCTTAAGTTTGGCTCTATTGCGTTTTCCGCAAAGATGCGCAGAAGTTGTGGCTCGATGTGTGTTTGAAGGATTGAATTTTTGTCGTTTTTGTCTGATTGTGAAGGCTGTGTGGGACAGAGTATTGGATGGATTTTGATGAAACTTTACTTGAAGGTGAGTGAGGTAGTGTAGAGCTTAAGTTTGGCTCTATTGCGTTTTCCGCAAAGATGCGCAGAAGTTGTGGTCGATGTGTGTTTGAAGATTTGAAATGTCGCTGAATAGGCCATATTTTCAAACTTGTGAAGGCTGTGTAGGACAGAGTATTGGATGGATTTTGATGAAACTTTACTTGAAGGTGAGTGAGGTAGTGTAGAGCTTAAGGTTGGCTCTATTGCGTTTTCCGCAAAGATGCGCAGAAGTTGTGGCTTGATGTGTGTTTTAAGGATTGAATTTTTGTCGTTTTTGTCTGATTGTGAAGGCTGTGTGGGACAGAGTATTGGATGGATTTTGATGAAACTTTACTTGAAGGTGAGTGAGGTAGTGTAGAGCTTAAGTTTGGCTCTATTGCGTTTTCCGCAAAGATGCGCAGAAGTTGTGGCTCGATGTGTGTTTGAAGATTTGAAATGTCGCTGAATAGGCCATATTTTCAAACTTGTGAAGGCTGTGTAGGACAGAGTATTGGATGGATTTTGATGAAACTTTACTTGAAGGTGAGTGAGGTAGTGTAGAGCTTAAGGTTGGCTCTATTGCGTTTTCCGCAAAGATGCGCAGAAGTTGTGGCTCGATGTGTGTTTGAAGATTTGAAATGTCTCTGAATAGGCCATATTTTCAAACTTGTGAAGGCTGTGTAGGACAGAGTATTGGATGGATTTTGATGAAACTTTACTTGAAGGTGAGTGAGGTAGTGTAGAGCTTAAGTTTGGCTCTATTGCGTTTTCCGCAAAGATGCGCAGAAGTTGTGGCTCGATGTGTGTTTGAAGATTTGAAATGTCTCTGAATAGGCCATATTTTCAAACTTGTGAAGGCCGTGTAGGACAGAGTATTGGATGAATTTTGATGAAACTTTACTTGAAGGTGAGTGAGGTAGTGTAGAGCTTAAGTTTGGCTCTATTGCGTTTTCCGCAAAGATGCGCAGAAGTTGTGGCTCGATGTGTGTTTGAAGATTTGAAATGTCGCTGAATAGGCCATATTTTCAAACTTGTGAAGGCTGTGTAGGACAGAGTATTGGATGGATTTTGATGAAACTTTACTTGAAGGTGAGTGAGGTAGTGTAGAGCTTAAGGTTGGCTCTAATGCGTTTTCCGCAAAGATGCGCAGAAGTTTTGGCTCGATGTGTGTTTTAAGGATTGAATTTTTGTCGTTTTTGTCTGATTGTGAAGGCTGTGTGGGACAGAGTATTGGATGGATTTTGATGAAACTTTACTTGAAGGTGAGTGAGGTAGTGTAGAGCTTAAGTTTGGCTCTATTGCGTTTTCCGCAAAGATGCGCAGAAGTTGTGGCTCGATGTGTGTTTGAAGATTTGAAATGTCGCTGAATAGGCCATATTTTCAAACTTGTGAAGGCTGTGTAGGACAGAGTATTGGATGGATTTTGATGAAACTTTACTTGAAGGTGAGTGAGGTAGTGTAGAGCTTAAGTTTGGCTCTATTGCGTTTTCCGCAAAGATGCGCAGAAGTTGTGGCTCGATGTGTGTTTGAAGATTTGAAATGTCGCTGAATAGGCCATATTTTCAAACTTGTGAAGGCTGTGTAGGACAGAGTATTGGATGGATTTTGATGAAACTTTACTTGAAGGTGAGTGAGGTAGTGTAGAGCTTAAGGTTGGCTCTATTTCGTTTTCCGCAAAGATGCGCAGAAGTTTTGGCTCGATGTGTGTTTTAAGGATTGAATTTTTGTCGTTTTTGTCTGATTGTGAAGGCTGTGTGGGACAGAGTATTGGATGGATTTTGATGAAACTTTACTTGAAGGTGAGTGAGGTAGTGTAGAGCTTAAGTTTGGCTCTATTGCGTTTTCCGCAAAGATGCGCAGAAGTTGTGGCTCGATGTGTGTTTGAAGATTTGAAATGTCGCTGAATAGGCCATATTTTCAAACTTGTGAAGGCTGTGTAGGACAGAGTATTGGATGGATTTTGATGAAACTTTACTTGAAGGTGAGTGAGGTAGTGTAGAGCTTAAGTTTGGCTCTATTGCGTTTTCCGCAAAGATGCGCAGAAGTTGTGGCTCGATGTGTGTTTGAAGATTTGAAATGTCTCTGAATAGGCCATATTTTCAAACTTGTGAAGGCTGTGTAGGACAGAGTATTGGATGGATTTTGATGAAACTTTACTTGAAGGTGAGTGAGGTAGTGTAGAGCTTAAGTTTGGCTCTATTGCGTTTTCCGCAAAGATGCGCAGAAGTTGTGGTCGATGTGTGTTTGAAGATTTGAAATGTCTCTGAATAGGCCATATTTTCAAACTTGTGAAGGCTGTGTAGGACAGAGTATTGGATGGATTTTGATGAAACTTTACTTGAAGGTGAGTGAGGTAGTGTAGAGCTTAAGTTTGGCTCTATTGCCGTTTTCCGCAAAGATGCGCAGAAGTTGTGGCTCGATGTGTGTTTGAAGATTTGAAATGTCGCTGAATAGGCCATATTTTCAAAATTGTGAAGGCGGTGTAGGACAGAGTATTGGATGGATTTTGATGAAACTTTACTTGAAGGTGAGTGAGGTAGTGTAGAGCTTAAGGTTGGCTCTATTGCGTTTTCCGCAAAGATGCGCAGAAGTTTTGGCACGATGTGTGTTTTAAGGATTGAATTTTTGTCGTTTTTGTCAGATTGTGAAGGCTGTGTGGGACAGAGTATTGGATGGATTTTGATGAAACTTTACTTGAAGGTGAGTGAGGTAGTGTAAAGCTTAAGTTTGGCTCTATTGCGTTTTCCGCAAAGATGCGCAGAAGTTGTGGTCGATGTGTGTTTGAAGATTTGAAATGTCGCTGAATAGGCCATATTTTCAAACTGGTGAAGGCTGTGTAGGACAGAGTATTGGATGGATTTTGATGAAACTTTACTTGAAGGTGAGTGAGGTAGTGTAGAGCTTAAGGTTGGCTCTATTGCGTTTTCCGCAAAGATGCGCAGAAGTTTTGGCTCGATGTGTGTTTTAAGGATTGAATTTTTGTCGTTTTTGTCTGATTGTGAAGGCTGTGTAGGACAGAGTATTGGATGGATTTTGATGAAACTTTACTTGAAGGTGATCGTGGTAGTGTAGAGCCTAAGGTTGGCTCTATTGCGTTTTCCGCAACGATGCGCAGAAGTTGTGGCTCGATGTGTGTTTGAAGATTTGAAATGTCTCTGAATAGGCCATATTTTCAAACTTGTGAAGGCCG
This sequence comes from Prostheceraeus crozeri, assembly GCA_907163375.1. NCBI lineage: Eukaryota > Metazoa > Platyhelminthes > Polycladida > Euryleptidae > Prostheceraeus > Prostheceraeus crozeri. The sequence continues at coordinate 16,329 of CAJQUW010005288.1, forward strand.
TGTAGGACAGAGTATTGGATGAATTTTGATGAAACTTTACTTGAAGGTGAGTGAGGTAGTGTAGAGCTTAAGTTTGGCTCTATTGCGTTTTCCGCAAAGATGCGCAGAAGTTGTGGCTCGATGTGTGTTTGAAGATTTGAAATGTCTCTGAATAGGCCATATTTTCAAACTTGTGAAGGCTGTGTAGGACAGAGTATTGGATGGATTTTGATGAAACTTTACTTGAAGGTGAGTGAGGTAGTGTAGAGCTTAAGTTTGGCTCTATTGCGTTTTCCGCAAAGATGCGCAGAAGTTGTGGCTCGATGTGTGTTTGAAGATTTGAAATGTCGCTGAATAGGCCATATTTTCAAACTGGTGAAGGCTGTGTAGGACAGAGTATTGGATGGATTTTGATGAAACTTTACTTGAAGGTGAGTGAGGTAGTGTAGAGCTTAAGTTTGGCTCTATTGCGTTTTCCGCAAAGATGCGCAGAAGTTGTGGCTCGATGTGTGTTTGAAGATTTGAAATTTAGATGAATATGACATATTTTCAATCTTGTGAAGGCTGTATAGGACAGAGTATTGGATGGATTTTGATGAAACTTTACTTGAAGGTGAGTGAGGTAGTGTAGAGCTTAAGTTTGGCTCTATTGCGTTTTCCGCAAAGATGCGCAGAAGTTGTGGCTCGATGTGTGTTTGAAGATTTGAAATGTCGCTGAATAGGCCATATTTTCAAACTGGTGAAGGCTGTGTAGGACAGAGTATTGGATGGATTTTGATGAAACTTTACTTGAAGGTGAGTGAGGTAGTGTAGAGCTTAAGGTTGGCTCTAATGCGTTTTCCGCAAAGATGCGCAGAAGTTTTGGCTCGATGTGTGTTTTAAGGATTGAATTTTTTTCGTTTTTGTCTGATTGTGAAGGCTGTGTGGGACAGAGTATTGGATGGATTTTGATGAAACTTTACTTGAAGGTGAGTGAGGTAGTGTAGAGCTTAAGTTTGGCTCTATTGCGTTTTCCGCAAAGATGCGCAGAAGTTGTGGCTCGATGTGTGTTTGAAGATTTGAAATGTCGCTGAATAGGCCATATTTTCAAACTTGTGAAGGCTGTGTAGGACAGAGTATTGGATGGATTTTGATGAAACTTTACTTGAAGGTGAGTGAGGTAGTGTAGAGCTTAAGGTTGGCTCTATTGCGTTTTCCGCAAAGATGCGCAGAAGTTGTGGCTCGATGTGTGTTTGAAGATTTGAAATGTCGCTGAATAGGCCATATTTTCAAACTTGTGAAGGCTGTGTAGGACAGAGTATTGGATGGATTTTGATGAAACTTTACTTGAAGGTGAGTGAGGTAGTGTAGAGCTTAAGGTTGGCTCTATTGCGTTTTCCGCAAAGATGCGCAGAAGTTTTGGCTCGATGTGTGTTTTAAGGATTGAAATGTCTATTTCGTTTTTTCAAATTGTGAAGGCTGTGTAGGATAGAGTATTGGATGGATTTTGATGAAACTTTACTTGAAGGTGAGTGAGGTAGTGTAGAGCTTAAGTTTGGCTCTATTGCGTTTTCCGCAAAGATGCGCAGAAGTTGTGGCTCGATGTGTGTTTGAAGATTTGAAATGTCGCTGAATAGGCCATATTTTCAAACTTGTGAAGGCTGTGTAGGACAGAGTATTGGATGGATTTTGATGAAACTTTACTTGAAGGTGAGTGAGGTAGTGTAGAGCTTAAGTTTGGCTCTATTGCGTTTTCCGCAAAGATGCGCAGAAGTTGTGGCTCGATGTGTGTTTGAAGATTTGAAATGTCGCTGAATAGGCCATATTTTCAAACTTGTGAAGGCTGTGTAGGACAGAGTATTGGATGGATTTTGATGAAACTTTACTTGAAGGTGAGTGAGGTAGTGTAGAGCTTAAGTTTGGCTCTATTGCGTTTTCCGCAAAGATGCGCAGAAGTTTTGGCTCGATGTGTGTTTTAAGGATTGAATTTTTGTCGTTTTTGTCTGATTGTGAAGGCTGGGTGGGACAGAGTATTGGATGGATTTTGATGAAACTTTACTTGAAGGTGAGTGAGGTAGTGTAGAGCTTAAGTTTGGCTCTATTGCGTTTTCCGCAAAGATGCGCAGAAGTTGTGGTCGATGTGTGTTTGAAGATTTGAAATGTCGCTGAATAGGCCATATTTTCAAACTTGTGAAGGCTGTGTAGGACAGAGTATTGGATGGATTTTGATGAAACTTTACTTGAAGGTGAGTGAGGTAGTGTAGAGCTTAAGTTTGGCTCTATTGCCGTTTTCCGCAAAGATGCGCAGAAGTTGTGGCTCGATGTGTGTTTGAAGATTTGAAATGTCTCTGAATAGGCCATATTTTCAAACTTGTGAAGGCTGTGTAGGACAGAGTATTGGATGGATTTTGATGAAACTTTACTTGAAGGTGAGTGAGGTAGTGTAGAGCTTAAGTTTGGCTCTATTGCGTTTTCCGCAAAGATGCGCAGAAGTTGTGGTCGATGTGTGTTTGAAGATTTGAAATGTCTCTGAATAGGCCATATTTTCAAACTTGTGAAGGCTGTGTAGGACAGAGTATTGGATGGATTTTGATGAAACTTTACTTGAAGGTGAGTGAGGTAGTGTAGAGCTTAAGTTTGGCTCTATGCCGTTTTCCGCAAAGATGCGCAGAAGTTGTGGCTCGATGTGTGTTTGAAGATTTGAAATGTCGCTGAATAGGCCATATTTTCAAAATTGTGAAGGCGGTGTAGGACAGAGTATTGGATGGATTTTGATGAAACTTTACTTGAAGGTGAGTGAGGTAGTGTAGAGCTTAAGGTTGGCTCTATTGCGTTTTCCGCAAAGATGCGCAGAAGTTTTGGCACATTGTGTGTTTTAAGGATTGAATTTTTGTCGTTTTTGTCAGATTGTGAAGGCTGTGTGGGACAGAGTATTGGATGGATTTTGATGAAACTTTACTTGAAGGTGAGTGAGGTAGTGTAGAGCTTAAGTTTGGCTCTATTGCGTTTTCCGCAAAGATGCGCAGAAGTTGTGGTCGATGTGTGTTTGAAGATTTGAAATGTCGCTGAATAGGCCATATTTTCAAACTGGTGAAGGCTGTGTAGGACAGAGTATTGGATGGATTTTGATGAAACTTTACTTGAAGGTGAGTGAGGTAGTGTAGAGCTTAAGGTTGGCTCTATTGCGTTTTCCGCAAAGATGCGCAGAAGTTTTGGCTCGATGTGTGTTTTAAGGATTGAATTTTTGTCGTTTTTGTCTGATTGTGAAGGCTGTGTGGGACAGAGTATTGGATGGATTTTGATGAAACTTTACTTGAAGGTGAGTGAGGTAGTGTAGAGCTTAAGTTTGGCTCTATTGCGTTTTCCGCAAAGATGCGCAGAAGTTGTGGCTCGATGTGTGTTTGAAGATTTGAAATGTCTCTGAATAGGCCATATTTTCAAACTTGTGAAGGCTGTGTAGGACAGAGTATTGGATGGATTTTGATGAAACTTTACTTGAAGGTGAGTGAGGTAGTGTAGAGCTTAAGTTTGGCTCTATTGCGTTTTCCGCAAAGATGCGCAGAAGTTGTGGCTCGATGTGTGTTTGAAGATTTGAAATGTCTCTGAATAGGCCATATTTTCAAACTTGTGAAGGCCGTGTAGGACAGAGTATTGGATGAATTTTGATGAAACTTTACTTGAAGGTGAGTGAGGTAGTGTAGAGCTTAAGTTTGGCTCTATTGCGTTTTCCGCAAAGATGCGCAGAAGTTGTGGCTCGATGTGTGTTTGAAGATTTGAAATGTCGCTGAATAGGCCATATTTTCAAAATTGTGAAGGCTGTGTAGGACAGAGTATTGGATGGATTTTGATGAAACTTTACTTGAAGGTGAGTGAGGTAGTGTAGAGCTTAAGGTTGGCTCTATTGCGTTTTCCGCAAAGATGCGCAGAAGTTGTGGCTCGATGTGTGTTTGAAGATTTGAAATGTCGCTGAATAGGCCATATTTTCAAACCTGTGAAGGCTGTGTAGGACAGAGTATTGGATGGATTTTGATGAAACTTTACTTGAAGGTGAGTGAGGTAGTGTAGAGCTTAAGTTTGGCTCTATTGCGTTTTCCGCAAAGATGCGCAGAAGTTGTGGCTCGATGTGTGTTTGAAGATTTGAAATGTCGCTGAATAGGCCATATTTTCAAACTTGTGAAGGCTGTGTAGGACAGAGTATTGGATGGATTTTGATGAAACTTTACTTGAAGGTGAGTGAGGTAGTGTAGAGCTTAAGTTTGGCTCTATTGCGTTTTCCGCAAAGATGCGCAGAAGTTGTGGCTTGATGTGTGTTTTAAGACTTGAAATGTTTTTGTCGTTTTTGTCTGATTGTGAAGGCTGTGTGGGACAGAGTATTGGATGGATTTTGATGAAACTTTACTTGAAGGTGAGTGAGGTAGTGTAGAGCTTAAGTTTGGCTCTATTGCGTTTTCCGCAAAGATGCGCAGAAGTTGTGGCTCGATGTGTGTTTGAAGATTTGAAATGTCTCTGAATAGGCCATATTTTCAAACTTGTGAAGGCTGTGTAGGACAGAGTATTGGATGGATTTTGATGAAACTTTACTTGAAGGTGAGTGAGGTAGTGTAGAGCTTAAGTTTGGCTCTATTGCGTTTTCCGCAAAGATGTGTAGAAGTTTTGGCTCGATGTGTTCTTTTTTTCGTGATGTTATTTATTTTGGCTCTATAGTAAAAAATCATTAACCCAATCACAGGCTGTCTATTGTTTTAGCGTTTGTCGTTGACCTTGCCGGTAGCCTTCCTAGCACCGAGAAACAGCCACTGTTACCTGAGAAGATTGCGCGCCTTGCTGGTGAAAGCACGTGATCAAGTCATCAAGCATCGAACGGGAAAGTGCGTACCGGATAGATATCAGAATTGCCTGCACAGAAGTTTTCACGCCTAGAGGAGAGCGCATACCGTATGTAAATGTGCCTTGAAAACGGCTGTTAAAATTAACAATTTACTGATTGACATGATGGATTCAACATGAAGGACACTTCCTCACATCATACCGGATGAAATTATGCCGATGTCTTCCTTTCGTCTGATTTTTCAGACCGGACCGGCGACCGGTTACATCTCTGGAAATAACCCATAAGAACCAACAATTGTAGTTCTCCTTCTTTTGATTGGGACTTTCTCATAACTTCATCTGAATCCAAGACAATCTGGGCATCGACTAGGAATAGTTATCATACTTCATCACATCAACTACAAAGTAGTGACTTAGTAGAAGTGATCATTGTAAATGTAGGCATGGTCCCTGCCTGAAGAAATGAGATCGTGAAAGTAAGCGCAGTTCTGACATGAGTTGCAGCTGACACTCATCGGACATCCTATTCCATTCGTCAAATCGTCGTTGTAAGAATTGTAAGGATATGAATGATTAGTACGTGATCAATGAAATATTTCATTAAGAAACTTTCCTTTGATTTAGCCTGAATCGAGTGATTTAGGGTTTTCAATTTGATGATTAGGCCTGATATATGTGCATTGCTCACAGCAAAGTCACAGTTTTCATTGAATCTTTGAGAGCGGTCACCATCTATATATTTGTCTTGATACTATATTTTTGAAAAAATCAGTGACAAAAATTGCGTTCGCTTTTTTACCTATCGAAACAATGTACCTAAACCTAATGGAAAGAAGCAGAAAATATAAAGTACATGCACTTAACAGTGACAGAAACTAATCTTAAACATAGGCATGTTCGATCTCAAAGCGGCCAATGGGAGGTCTTCATTTTAGGATGGTTTGAGCATTCCTACGCATCAGAGTCACCGATATTTCACCATAAATTGACTCCCTGCATTCCGAAACCTTGACACTAGTCTGAGATGAAATTCTCTCGAAACTTTTAGAAATCTAAGCAGAGAATTGAATTAATGGTAGACACGACAGATGTAAGCCATGAACTTTAAAATAAGAGTCAAGGTGAAATGATAATTAGTTAGCCTTTAGAGCATCGTCAAATTCCAGAAGCTATCTGTACTTCCTTTCGGATTACGAAATTGATTAGAGTTCATGTTATGATAATGCCAATGTTATTGAAATGCCAATCGCAAAGGAAGAGTATGTAAAATTCAATAAAACAGTAATAAATTGAGAAAAACAGTAAGCAATACAACACGTGCATTATGTACGAGCTCTCACGGTTCGGTATTGTGGCGTACAAAATGAAATATAGCCACAAGTCCTCCTCCACAAAATGCGAAATATAATGATCTCTGACCTCTAATCACGCATCAATACAGTCCACAAAAGATTCAATTCAAAATATCAACATCTATGAATCGGCAAAAAACAGTATTAAAAGACAAGCCACATTTCGTTTCGTCACTGACCTAAGATCGACCCGAAGCCCAAGGTCCAACCTTGCCCCTCACTGCTTACGTTCTTCTCTATTAAGAAACTAAGAGATACAAGCAAATCGGAAATTTCCAGTTTGACTGAATTAATGATGATTTCTAGATGTTTTAGAATTACAATCGGTGATATTTTATAACTTAAGCAACTGATTAATTGGCTGTCTGCTTGCATAATAAGTACAACGTCATTTTGATAAAGTTTTGTTTACTAAGGAATCTGCATGCTTTCGACGCAGTTGTGTGGATGTTTGTGTAATGTCAAATACGATAGTGTGCTTTGTTATCATCATTCATCGAGACAATGGTTTCCGAATTGTCTGAAACTGCTGATCTCAATTCAAGTCACTAGAAGAGTTGTACTGGAATCTGGAATCACTCGCATAGTTGACTAAAAAGCATTGTTGTCATCAGATGAAGAGTAGAGATCGCTATCAATACCATTGATTGAACAGCTTTCCTGCATTTTCATTCCGAATGCTAGCGAAATGCAGTTTCATTTTCAAACATTACATATTAGCAAAATTATCGAATGAAATTTTAGACTTGTCTATTGTTGAATTCAGTGAAATAATATGCCTCACATGCAAAGCTCGCTCCGATTTCTTTCAAACAGGACCGGTGTCTGTCCATCGTCAAGCAAGTGAAAAGAGGAGATCCTTAGACAGTAAGGTCGGAGGCACACACGATAAGCCGCCAGCCATAGGCCGCAAATAGAATTCCAACACTAAAGTTTCAATTACACCTGGCATACAGAATAAGACTTAAGCCGTAAGCCATTAGCCATAAGCCATAAGCCGTCTGTGATTACGGAGGCACACACGGTAAGTCATAAGCCACAAGCTGCTATAATTTTGGAAAACCTTGGCCGATGACATTATCACTGTTGACATTATCGTGTTTAGTTTCACAGTAGTCAAGTTTTGATTTAGATGGATGATACACACAGCATATCTTGATTTGGTGGTGTGGCGTGTCATTCACAAGCATTTCTAGTAGCGAGCACGATGAGCTCCGCTAGCAAAAAGCTGGATCCGGTTTAGGAACTTTTACTATTTTGGAATAGATTACGGAAAGTTAAATCTAAGAGAGCGAGCTTGGGTTCGCCAAACTTTTGTTTGCAAATTAGAAAGTTTCATCTTTTTCCTTCTCCTACATGTCTGTAAATTATCTGTTATGAGAAATAAACATATTGTCAAATGAAAATATGTCTTTGGGCTTATGACTTGTGGCCGATGGCTCATGACTTGCGGCTGATGGCTTATGAAGGAGAACGACTTGAGAACGATGGCCTATGGCTTTCAGCTTATGACGTATCGTGTACGCCTCCGGCTTAAAAGTCTACATTGATTATCTATGAAATATTCAATAGGGCAGAGGCACACAGGATTATCCATAAGCCATCGTTCGCAAGTCGCGTCACGACACTCCATTAGCCAAAAGCCACCATCCACAACCCGAAAGTAATAAGCCATCACCCACAAGTCAAAAGGCAAAGGCCGTAAGACATAAGCCACGTCATTTTGACAGTATATTTTCTCATGACAGATGATGCAAGCAGGAAGAAGAAAAAAATAAATAATTTTATTCTAATTTTTTAAGAGCAGAAAGCATAAGCATAAAGAATGATAGTCCGGCAGCCAGAACGAGTTTCTGCAGGGAACGAGGCCGAAAATAAGACTTTCACAGAATGATGTACACCCTATGACTACTTCGAGTTCTAGTGAGTTCCTCTTCTTATCAGACAAGATCAAAGAAAAACACATGTAAATCCAATGGGACGCAAATTGCAGTTTTTGGCTAAAATGAAATTTTGCATGCTTTCTCTGACTAAACGAAAAGTACTAAGCCCAGAGTCATAATTTTTGGCATGAAATGTCTTCAGGTCATTTCCTATGATGTGCATGTGTTATTATCATGCATCTAATCGGCAATGTATGTGAGAATGTGGTTGAATGTGGATAAAGTAGCTCAAAATGTTTGCGTTTGCCGACATTAAGATGCTCGCCAAATCCAAATGTGAATACCTTTATAGACAGGGGTGCATGAACATGAAAGGAAATTATCTGAAGACATTCCATGCCAAAAATTATCACTCTGGGCTTAGTACTTTTCGTATAATCAGAGAAAACATACAAAATTTCATTTTAGCCAAAAACTGCAACCTGCGTCCCATTCCGGCTTATGGCTTATCGTATGTGCCTCACACCATATACTGCGACAGACCTTTGTTGACAATCTACAGTGTGACGCAGTCGAATGACATGCTGATTGGATTTACACGTGTTTTTCTTTGATCCTGTCTGACAAGAAGATGAACTCACTAGAACTCGGCAGACGTGCCGATTCGAAGTAGTCATAGGGTGTACATCATTCTGTGAAAGTCTTATTTTCGGCCTCGTTCCCTGCAGAAACTCGTTCTGGCTGCCGGACTATGACACGTTATATGACAACTTCGTTTCTATTAAAGATCCTCGCCCAAGGACACTCAACCGAGTGACGGCTTATGACCTATGGCTTATGGCTTATTCAGTATGCCCGTTCTCATTGAAGCATAAGTGTTTTAAACTCTATTTGCGGCTTATGGCTTATCGTATGTGCCTCACACCATATACTGCGACAGACCTTTGTTGACAATCTACAGTGTGACGCAGTCGAATGACATGCTGATATGGCGTGCGGACAAAAGAGCAGAGCACAAAAATGCAAACTACAATAGAGTAGAAAGACAAGAGAACAAAGGACAAAAGAGCAGGAGGACAAGAGAGCAAAGGACGTAAAGCAGATGGCACAGGCTCCGAGACTGTCGACAGATAAACAACTGAGGATACGGTGTCAATGGGGTAATTTAGAGCAAATGCAAGATACAAATGCAAAAAGGATATAAATACTTGGGTTTCATCATAGAACACACGGTAATCTTCAACCAGGAGGTTTGTAATTTTATAAAAAAATAATATTGAAAGTTTTTAGGAACGTCAAGTTTTTGCTTTTTTGATAAATAGATGCAATTGTTTGTTTAGATAGGTATAGGATTGTTATTTCTACATTATACTTCGATTACAACAATCGCATTTGTACTATGAAATTACTAATGTGTTTCTACCATTATTTGTGTAAAATTCAGCTCTCAGAAATGGATTATTTCTGTATAATTTTAGAGATTTAGAGATTATTTTCTGTTAAATCAAAATTTGAGGAATTTCCTTTCGCGTCACTAAGTTAAGTTTCAATTCAAGTCTTCAAACTACGCTAAAGTAAAGGAATCGACATCTTTATGAGAAAGTATCTGTAAACATACTTTGACTAACATGTCACTCTGCTCTTTTTCATTTGCTCTCTTGTCCATTGTCCTTATTTCAGTTACCCTACTGACATACGGTCTCGCTACAAAATGAATGCTGGTAGCTTCCTGTCAATAATAACAGGACAATAAACTGTCGAGATGCCACGTGGAGAAGAACTTGCGAGCTAAGCTCCACCGGTTCGATTCCTGGGTCAGACGAGTGCGGTCGGGGAATCAAGGGTATTGATGTCTTTTATTGACTTATTAACGGTTGTCTTTCCAATATACTGCGACATACCTTTGCTGTCAAAGGACCTCCTCCTTCACTTGCTTGACGATGGACAGACACAGGTGCTGTTTGAAAGAAAGCGCGATGTTAAAGCAGCATAATCGAAGGAAACATCCTATTCTGGCTGGATTCTTCAATAAAAAGGGATTTTCACTTATGTATGTCCCTTTTTTGGGAAAAACACCGAAATCCAAGCTCAGGAATGAAAAACGAATAAAAGGGATACTGTCGCCGAAGAATTTGAGCATGAATTTTCAATGTTCAAATATCGTCTACTATCGCTCAGCACTGTTTTTCTTCATTTTCAGTTTTGACATAAATTTATTGTCGGAAAAGATATTGCTTTCCTGTGAATGGAAAGCTCAAAGTAAATAGTGTTTAGATTCTTCACTCAAATGGATATTCGCTCACTGATTTGAGTTTTTCATTTCTCCAACTTCAATGCTAATAATGGCGACGTGGAAGACTTCAACATTGAAATCAATTATCTGCATAAGCAGATTGCCTTAACTTTCTCAGTAATGTGGAAAGAAACAGGCATGGACGCAAGTGTTCATTTCAACCATGCGGGTGCTAGTGAGTTTTATAACGATAGCTATAATCCATTCAGTCATGAGTTTCAGCATATGATTTTTGAACTGCGCAGTAGTCAATATTCAAGCAATAAAGCTAGAATTCAGATCGATATTTTCAGATGCTAATGGAGAATAGCTTCCAATGTGATTAGATGTAAACATACGAACTTATCAATTTGACAATTTTCCTTCGTCAAGTGCGACTACTGACTAACATCAACAGACAATGGAGAGCTAAAGAAGATTTCAAATATGAGAATGAAATGAAGATAGGAAGAATTGAAATGCTAGTTATTGTTTTAGTTGTCTCCGTAGGTTGACGCATCGTTTTTCAGATAGTGTCACTAGTATTTTCATTATCGTAAATACATGCAAAATAATTGCAAACATTGATTGAAAGCACTAAAAAGGCGCATTAACTCGCATGATCTACAAGAAAGAATCCTCAAAGTTTTCATCAAGTAGCAACAGACAAACGCGAATAAGAAATGTCGTAAGTATGCGGACTTTCCTCTGTGATCTAGATTATAATTAGGATCCCAACTGAGATTGTAGTGATCAATATCACCGGATTGCGCACAAAATTAGCGGAATTGAATCACGATAAATAAGAAAAATCAATTTGCAAAGTGAATCTTCCTACAATTTCCAAAGTCAGTATGTAAATGGAAAAAATAGACATTGAGTTGGATCGTCAGATGAAAGATGTGAACAGACCTGAATAGCTGCTGTGTCAGCCAATATCAGGAATAATCAGCACCCCTAGTTCACATCTCTCAATATCGACACAAATCCCTATTTAAAGTTGCAGCCATGCCCGGGCAAATTTGAGATTTGAAAGTAGCAAGTTAGTGAATTTCGACGAGCATTCATTAAATATCACTTTTAACACACTACTGACAAATCGCCTAAGTTAATAGCTGCTAAGTCTCCTAAGTCAATAGCTGCCAGAATAGATTTGCCAGTAGTGTGTTAAAAGTGACATTTAATGAATGCTCCTCGAAATTTCACTAACTTGCTAATTGCAAATCTCAAATTTACCCGGGCATGGCTGAGGATGCAACTCAATGTTTAATTATTCCATTTACATTGTGTTTTCAAAAAGCAGTATTTATCAATTATTGCAGGCGCACTAACTTAGGCGATTTGCCTGTAGTGTGTTAAAAGTGATATTTGATGAATGCCCGTCGAAAATTCCCTTATTTGCTAATTGCAACTTTTAAAGTCAGTGCTCGAATAATTTTAAAGTAGCATTTTTATTTCACAGGATAGATGCATGCACAGGCAATGCAGACTTTTAATTTCTAAGCTAACTATTGACATATTTTAATAATCGGGAGACTCAAACTTTCACCAGACGATTCTTGGTTGCCACAAAATATATTGTCACATAATTTACAAACCATCAGATAGGAAATATTATAGATGGGTCATAGGTCAAATAAGAATGTTCACAATGCCAGTTACATCGTAGGAGACACCGATTTAGCTGTCATCCAACAAAAATTTCAACCAAGAATTCAACCGCCTTCGTTCTGTAAGCATATTCCTGCATTTACCAATATAAATTCGAAATTAATATAATGCAGTCTGTAAATTTATTCCTACGCCAATACAATGGTTTACCAAAAAAGATCTATCTCGTGGAATACCTGTTAATATATCGCTCATGTCAATCGATGCAAACGCACATCAACATGTATGTTTATCCTGATGCGATAATTAACTACATCTAAGGAGTGATTGAGCAACCTATTTCGAGCCGAACTGGTAGGTCATTGCAGGTAAAGACGTAGCGTCTGCTTCTGCCTAGGAGCTTATGCAGGAATTCTTTAAGTCTGAGGACTTTCTATCCTATAATGTCTATACGCATGTCTACAGCATCCTGCTGAATGTTTAGAAGTCCATATTATCTATGCAAACACACCACGAAGTAATTGAAAACAAAATAATCCAGTTATCAAAACTTTACTCGCTATATTAAAATCTCATACTGTCGGGTTCTGACATTAAAGACAACTACGGTAATTCAATTGCTGCAAAGAAGCAATTTGGAAGTATGTTCTGAACAGCAAGATTTTTATTTCGATAGCAAGAATTCCATCACAAAAATGAGACTTCCGAATCAGAAAAAAATGAATTTTATTTCAAATTTATAACTACAAGAAGTTACATTCCTTTATCCGGAATAGAAATCGTGCTAAACGAAATGGAATCATTGATAACTGATTCTGAAATCAGATATTTGTAATGGAATTCTTGAAATCAAAATAGAAATCTTGCTATTCAAAATGGACTTCCAAATATTGTAGTTGCGTAAATGAATAAATAATATTTACAGACTGACAAAAAATGAAATTAAATTACTTAATAAGATTATTCCTAATATCAAATATCAATTACATTATCATATTATTGCATGTGTACATCAATATTATTTATTTTGCTATGCTATCAATTAGCATGTTATTTATTATCGTGATAATGATTCCTTATTATCTATATTTTTTTGTAATATTAATCATAATGAGATTATCAGCCACAGTGATCAAGCCGAAGGCGAAACGTTTGTGACCCCTCTACATAAAAGTTATTTATTATATTCTCGGTTGAAGACTTGTGCCTTTTTTAATTTCTAACAATAAAATCTCACCAACCGATGTCTGATCGATTGATCAAGAAACCCATGGAACTGTAAAACTGTGCAAAATGCTATAATAAAGTTCAACCAGTCTGATTAACAGTGAATCAAAATTCCATGTACGTAAACAAACCACCGCGCGCACACATTTATTACTTTTGATTCCTATCTGTATACAATTTAACTGCATGATTGAATATATGCCTGAGCGACACCACTTAAAGGATAGAGTAATGAAAATGCCCTGATTGAACATTATTATGTTTCTGTTGATTGGGAAGTGCCAAGGAGATTGATGATCTTCTACAATTTATTATCCTTATTAATATACCCATTTGCCAAATTCAAATTTGTGAATACCGGTAATACATATTCGCTATATATGCAAATTTGAACAAACAGGATGTATTATAGTAAGATATATAAACGGCAACCTGAAAAGGTCTGATGAGAGGCGAAATTTAAACTAATTTCAAACTGTGTAGATTGCACGTATGTGTGCAATTAATTATTAATTCACTGTATTACAATTCACTTGATTGAACATGTCCAATTGCAATAGAGCATTAGTTGAAATGCTCCGCGTAATAAAAGTCTAGGGAATAGATCAATCTCCCGGGTACTTCCCATTCATAAAAGCTGAAGGACAGATTTAAGGCTCTCAGCGTCATTCCTAAATTTACTGATAGTAAAACTTCTGCTCCACTTTTATTGAGTATTTAATGCACAGCTTTTGCGAAGTAAACATTTTCTAACATCTCAATATAGGAAACGACAAGCTACCTCATTAGATGAAATGACTCTTAATCTAGATGAAATTTTTATCTCTGTTGAATCTGAAGAATCAACTTGAAATTGCATGCACTGGCTTTCATTTCATTTGAATGGTTTGCTGTCTACTCAAAGTGGAGTCATCATGACAGGCTGCCTCTCTTTCGAAATTAGTAGACTCGTTATCTTTGATCTTTCTTGAAGAAATATTGCGATAACCATGTTTCAAACAAATACATGAAGATCATTTAAACTTTGAAATGATTACTGTGTGCTCTGATTAGAGCATTAAAGACCGGAAACAAAGAAAACAAGTATTTTAAGAAAATAATCTTCTTTATTTTTTCCTCTCGTTTCAAAAGCTTTGTATATTGTGTGCAATGTAATTTTTCCCATAAATATATATTGGCTATTGAATACACTAGAAAACATTGAAAACCTATTTAAAGTATGATTGATATAAAAGTGATTTTGCAACCCTTAGGGTGCTTGAACACGATCGTGTTTCGTGTTGTGTTGAGCCTTGTCATTTGTGTTCGTGAAAATTATAGTCGTGTTTTATTCTCGAGTTGACAAGAATTCACCACAAAATTGCAAATCAAGATAGTTTGATAACTTATTCTTTTCTACCTAAAGATAAACTATCTAGAATACATTATTTCACGTGATGAAGGATAAATAAACAACATTCCTTCCATCTACTTGCACAGCTAAATTGCAAGACAAATGCATGCATATTCTGTACATACGCACGCATAGAATTTACAAATACATGGCCTATCCACGAGCATCAAGCGTCTTCTGTGCGAACCCTCAGTAAGTTGGTGGACCAAGCGCGCTGCCGTGGTCCACCAGTACGCAAACTAAAATTGATGTTTTGCACTGAGATACTACAAAAACAGGATACGTCCCGAGACACGCCGGGAAGTTTGGTAACACAGAATTAGCAACTTGAGATCGATTATAATGTTGCAGGAAATTACTACGGATTCATGATAAATGAGGAAAAGTACATGCCACGATGGAGTACGATGCCACAAATATTTACTCTCACATTAATAATCAGACAACGTTTTCCCTGATTTAGGACATTCTCATAGGTTTCAGCATATCATAAAACTAGACAACTTAAGGTGATTTTGGATACGATTTCTATTCAAGATAAACTACGTCTCTCCAGAAAATTATAAGTTATAACTCAAGAAACAATTCAATTCACGAGACAGGAAATTATCTACGTCGAAAACAATTCATAATAATCAACATAAACAAGCTTGCAGCATTATTATCAGTGAGCGAAAAAAAGATTATACGAGTAAAATATGGCCAGCAATCAACGGAATCAGTCCGTTTTGATTTTCATCTATGAGCATTAGATCTACTGACCCCTACCTTGAGACCTACGTATATGCATATCATACGAAGTTATCATAACATCCTGATTCTAGAATTAGAAAGCATATCGATCTCTTATCTATCTCAGGTCATCTGTCTGCGTAGATGAAATACAGGAACATGATTGATTCCGAGACATTTATAATGTATGCATTTCGTTTTCTTTTAGAGATGGTAAATGAGTATTCATATTTGCATATTATTGCACAGCGATTTTATTTATTTCGTTGCATTGTTAGATGACTAGTTCCATTCAGGACTAAAAGAAACCCTCTCAAGTAAAGGACAAAATGTGTCTTTTGGAAAAGATGAGAAACATAACCGCTGGAGCCTAGAGCTTGGCTTAATCAGACAAAGTCTGAGGCGGGCTTCTTCAGTTAACTTAAGGTGCAAGTTGAGAGCACGTAGTGAGTTTCTGAGAAAGACCCATTCATGCACGGAGAAAATGTAGATAAATCCAAAAAGGACTCCGTGGCACACTGGTCAAGTGCTTCGCCCAGCGATCTTTCGTTCGAGACGCGAAAGTGTCATAGGAAGTCGGCAGGAAGGGCATCCGGACTAAAAGATCACAACGCTCCGAAAAAATGTCTGACTATGTCAGCGAAGTCGAAAAGCCCTCAGTAGGGGAGAAATGACGTTGAGCCATCATCATCAAAGGCTGCGATGGGACTCATTCAAATAAGGTCGACCTTATCAGCTTCGTTTTGAATGGGTGATGAAGTGAATCAACTATCAAATCCTAATACAGACTGTCCGAGAAGTCACCGTACCCGTGATTAGTTTTGGCAGAAAGCAAATATGATTTATTAGAACAGATAGAATTTGATTTTAACATTCATCATATACATCTCAGAAGACATTTAAACATCAAGATTATCAGTGTGCTCACCGGGTTGCTCAAAGCAGAATCGTATGCGTCTCCATCTTCTCTCAGACATCCGTTGTAGCATCTCAGGATTGATTGTCGAGAAAGCACCATAACCTGCTCTTCGAAGATCTTCATTGCCGGCACAACGACGAGCAGACACTTGATTCTTGATAATCCCCGACAAGGCATTGTCCGGAGTAGCAAGATCTCGACATCGAGGTGGCCATATCAAAGGTGCCGGTGCGCTGGAGAGCTACGGCCGATCCAGCGCCCAGGAAATATTTTGTTGAGAATGTTTTCGAACAGACACGACATGTAATGAGGTGGAGCGTCATCTTGTTGGAACCACACTTCGCTCAAAAATCCTCTGTCTCTTAACTGTGGTATTAAGTATTCTTCCAGCATTTCGACGTACGTGCTGCAGAGGAAGTGAACAAATAAGGACCTGTCGGTCGCTGAAGTCATTTCAGCCCACAACATGACATGCGGGGGATTTTATTCCAGCGTCAAAGAGAAGTAAGGATTTTCTTCTGCCAGAGCACCACATTGCGGTTTCGAGATCTACAATTGCACATTCATCACTGAATAACACTGGAACGGGATTCATTGTCAGGAAAGGTGCGCCCGACGGGCAGCAAGTCGACGGTCATAATCAACGTCTAAGAGTTCATTCTTAAACCTTGGATGATGTGGTTTGAGATCAAGATCTTTGCGCATGTGATCATGCAACATTGATATTGGAACCGCCAGCTCTGCTGATCTTCCCTGATGGACTTCTGAGGAGATCGATCAACAGAAGCCGCAGTCGACCCGCAAGTCTCAACATAAGATGCTCGCCTTCCACTTATCGGTCTATCCAATAAGAATGTTCGAATGTTCGTTTTTCCCAGTTAAGAAATGTCGCTTTCCGTGGCGCAGACTTATGAAATCTCTTTGAAAACATCAACATGATCTCTGGCATGGTTAGCCAGAGTGAGGTCTTTCGTGAGCCCAAACACTGACCGACAAACCACTGACAACAAATAGCCTTTCTTTAATCGAATATGCACTTGTATCAGTCACATGGAACGTGCAAACTGCTAGGGCCCTAATCAAAAGCCAGCTTTGCAACATGTTCACGAACCTAATTGAATATTCATGCCGTTGCGTCATGTCTTCTGGATTCAACATGTTCAATTACGAAGGCTCATTTGCCATTACTTCCTTCTGATAATCCATGCTTACTTGACCTGGTAATCAGGGGTACGGTGACTTCTCGGACAGTAACTGGTCTAAAATAATATGAAACGAAAACTACTAAGGAACAGCGTCGGTATGCTTACCATTTGGCGGCCATAAACGAAATAATAGTCCGAAACGGTCTGTATAGTCAACGCCAGATCCCTTGTCATTTTCATACAGTATTACTGCCAATGATTAAACATTCGAGCAAATAGAATAGAGTAATTAGAATGGAGATGTCTCAGTTCCAGAGACTTTAGAAACAAATAATTGACGAGAGTTGTAGAATTTTGTGAAATATTGCTGCTGCGTTGATTTTGCTTTTCTGATAACTGCAGCTAATCTAGCTATACTATGAAACCATGTACATGCAGATTGTGAAGATGTTATTAGCTTTGCTTGATCTGTCTGACTTAACTGCAAATCATTATTCACAAAATTGAGGATGCTGAGAACAATTTGAAGCCGATTTTGTACCGTTGTTTGATTATCTAAGTTAAGTTTAGGGTTGCCTTGGCTTCCTTGGTCCAATAATCCAAAATCGGCAGTCTTTCACAATTTTCATGAATTATCAAGAATATATGGTTCCAAATCGTTGGCAATTTATTGAGGAACAGTGCTTAAATGAAATTAATCATGATGTTTTCCTATATGTTCAATCAATAAAGAGAAGCGTCGTGTGTCCATTCATATCGAATCATCATGGAATAATCCATCAGACTTGTGTTTCTTGATATTCTAAACGACTCTACAGCACTCTGTTGTGATGTGATAACGTTTAATCGATAACATCTTGCAACTAAATTCACCAGTATTTCATATAAATACAACATGGAACAGCGCAAGCATCTTGCATACTATGTTCATGTACAGTTTACATAACGTCTTATCGTGCTGTTGTTCTTCAATCTGGCATTGTCGTAGAACTCTACTAAAATCACTGAATCGTCACAAAAGTGTGATTGAAAGAATATGCTCGTAGTAGCTAAGGTAATAATAAGGAAAAATGCACTTCAATCATTGTAACTTTTTGAAAATCCAATTCAGTTTGCAGACAAATCACTTATTAACATGCTAATAGCAAAAATCGAGGGAAATTAAGTAATTGTGACCCTTGAATTTTCCAGCTGAATTAACGTGATCGATGTAAATTGATGTATATTTATGCAAAGGGGGACATGCAATCGATTTTCCTAGTTTTCTGATACGTCATTAAGTGAATTTTTCTCAGAATTCGTACTTGAAGCTATTGCAATTCGTGATGGGTTAACTTGATATGCATTTTGCATAGACTAAAAAGCAACCCACTCCGATCGAACTTGTCCAAGAGTTTGTCTGCACTTAATACCAAGGGTTTCCGAAGTTTTGGAATAATGTACCGATTAACCGCTGTCAAATGCGGATTTTTTCGTATAATTTTCAAAATACATATGTGAGCGCTGAGTCCGTTTAATAGCTGTATCAATTCGGGGCTGGATCGAGATTGACATCACACGCGTTGAACGCTATATTTTGTTACTAAACTGGACCAAACCCCGATTATCGGTATCAGCGTCGGGACTGACAAAATTGCGAGTTAGAAGTCAATCACTCAGATATTGTTGTGTAAAATCTACGCAACATCTTCCATCATACACTGCCGAAATAAATGTTCAGAGCATTGATAACTTGTAAATTGATGAAATAATCATAAAAAACCTAAATGATAAATATTCAGGAATGCAAATACCCAAACTTTCGGGATACGAAAAGACATGTGGGATTCCAGTAGTTAACGATACCTTATAGCATCATCTCTTCACAGTAACGGAGTTTACAAAACCGACAACCTAACGGGATCGAAATCCTTGATGCTACCTAAATTGTTAGGCCTATCTTTTTACATTCTTAGGTCCATGTACGTATAGGAGGTACGCATGCAACTTTCATTTCTTCATATTCGTGATACGCAATTACCAATTATTTCGAAACTATTGTATTGCAAAATTCGATTGCAAGACACAAGATATTGAATGCAGGCTCGAGACTGAATCCTCAGATTAACTTGCAATATGCCAATTTGAAGCACTTTCATACATACATAACGCATAGTTTAGTGCAGATATCTCTGGTCTTCCAATGATCTCAGTGTATTATATGAAAAAGTATGAAACGGTCACATATACATAATTTGAAGAGCTTGGATCAACGGAAAAGGTTTCTTGCTATAAGAACATAAAAGAATAGCTTCAAAATTCCTGTTCTAATCCAAAAGGTCAGCACTTCCTCTTCCTTAATTTGTGTTCAAGTGCATTTCTTTTTAAGTACTTTTTTTCATTTCCTTAGTGAAACATATCTCTCAACCACTTAATGGGCACTTCAAAAAGTCATGAAAGCAGTACCTAGAATAGGTGTCTTGGGGATTCGATGAAATAGGTGCAATAATGAGATAAGAATAGTCTTACTTTGATTTCCTGATACCAAGCGGCACATGTCATGGGCATAAGATACAGATAATTTTTGTCGGTCAGAAAATGACCGGCGGTCGTTTTCCGAGGAATATAACAGCGTGTGATCGAATGACCAGTCTTGCAAACGTGGATGGCATTGATCGATCGAGGAATGTACGACGTTACCGATGATCCCACAGCATTGAGACCTGTGGAGATTAATGACGATGAAGTTGAGTCTGAACGTCGGCCCTGTGGCATCGCCCAAGTCCCCACAATCGTCAAAAGAGAACGTATTGATAGAGATGTGTCACCAATTTATCAGTGAGCTGCCCCAGAAGCCAAAATGATGATTTTAGATTGTCATCGACGTACTAGAAATGTGATTGGCCGTCCGCGATTGGTTTTCTGCTGATCGTTAAGTTACGTAAACACATGAGCAGCAAGTAGCTGTGATCTGAAAACAATTATACTTTCATTGACAAAAATTCTGCGCATCAGACTAGATCATGACTGTGTGTGCAAGTAAAACCAAAGGAAGTGTGGAAGCTATGCCCGTGTTATTCATCTTACTTTCCCCTGTTCTCAGTTGCCGGGTGGAAAGTGCGATGTAGCTTGGAATTCCGGGAGAAAAACAAGTTGACTCTTAGCTTCCGTGTTTATTCTCCTTCCCCCTCTTCGAACTGAAGCTGCAATACTGAGATATCGAGTCTTGTGGCTTCTAGGAGACTCTACTCTTGCACTTGCCTCTCTTTTTCCGAGGGGGAAATTACGAAATAGCGGTCTTTCTTTAAGTATTATCTATTAATTTATGCAATGGATAGAGGATAGCTATGCGATTCTCTGGGATATAGAGAGGAAAATTATTTGATGAATCCGAGGGCTTTAGCCCGAGGGATATATCAAATAATTTCACGAGCTATGTCAGAGAATCGTATAGCTATCCTCTATCCGTTATAAAGTATGCCAGATTATTAGGACCATAGCTATCCGCGATAGAATCCCTCTCTACCTAGATTTTCCCTGGGAACAAATTTTATGTAAAGGTTAAAGGATGCCAATTCCAATTTTATTGGGATATACAGAGGTCAGAAACTAAGTTAAAATCCCGAGGCCGAAGGCCTCTGTACCGAGGTATATCCCAATAAAATTGGAATGAAGGCACTCTTTAACCGTATTAAAGGATACCCATTTGAATGACAAATTTCTATGAAGTAAATCTCTACCTGTAGTAAATTTAACCTTTAGTAAATTGACCTGTCAAATATGATTTTGCACATTGATTTCTACAAAAATATTTGATATTGCATTTACCTATTTAATCTTTATTATTCATTGATGCATAATCATAATTACCATTTATCAGCATGGAGGTCGGATATCCAAGCTATCAAAGATAATAATAATAATAATAATAATAATAATAATAGGTATATATTTCTCGAGGAATGAAAATCACAAAAGTACAATGGTATTCACATATCAAGTAAAATGACATCACAAATATTTACGAAAACATGAGAGTAATGACGATTCAGCTAAGACATGAAAGTTATTCGATAAGTTACAAAAAATAGAAAGTTACAAGAATGAGCAACTGAGATAACATGCATTTTACAGTTTTGAATTGGCTAGAGAACATGCATGTGGGAAAAATGAATTGGATCGTCTCAATGTCGTTGATACTGGGAGGCAAAAATGGTTCGTGTTACACAGCCTCTTCGGAGTCAAATGGTAAAGTGGATGAGAAGAGTTTTCACACTTTTTTAGAAGGGCACACATCATATTATCGCGATGAAGATTTACATCAAACATAAAGTCACAATTGCACTCATCTCTGACACAAATAATACGGTGTGCTCTAGTGATGACTCTTTTCATGTTGCGCAAGATGGACACCGGCAGCTTACCAAATAGCTGAGTTGCATAGAAGAGGACTGGGAGCACAATTCCATTGAAGACTTCAACCAGCTTATCTCTTGACACAAAAGATTTCAATACTCGAAGAATGTGAAGTCTCCGGCAGGCAGTTCTACATACAATGTCAAAATGTGCATACCAAGTTAAGTCATCCTTCCACACAACTCCTAAAATTGTTACAGATTCACAAACATCAATATCTGTGTAGCAAGAATCAGCATACATGAAGCATACATGATAGCCAACAATCCGACCTCTATGTTTATCCGTTACAAGTTTGAAATTTGATTTGATATCGTAATAGCTGACATGTATTTCATCATTTCACTTCCAACCTTCTCATATTCTATCAACGTACCAGTCAAAGTCATGTCATATCTATCACTGCTTGATGATGATTTTGATACTGATTTGGATAACTTAGCAAACTTTCGGGTGTTTCAACCATGGAAAGCAATGTTGCCTCACGTCATTCAACTCCTATGACGGAAGATGAAATCGAAAAAGAAAGACGAAAACAAATCCCAAAAGGTACTATATATCAAAATCAGTGGACAAGAAACATTTTTGACCATTGGATACGCGAGACAAATACGAACATATTGAATTCAGAGTCATCACAGCTCATTTATATGACCGATATCAGTAGAATTGTAGATATTTAACAATAGAATATAATCGTTTATTCTACTAGTAGATTATCGTTTATTCTGCTGGGTACATAGATCCATAGTAAAATATTGAAAACTATGATAAATTAGTAAATTAAACAAATTTTAATAATTTATCAACAATAAGTATCATACTATGATGAGTCATGTTACATTGTCTCTTACTTCTCAAACTTGACATTGAATACACAGTTTGAGAAAGTTCCACTAAACATATCTTTCATGTTGTCAACATTTGCAGTGTTAAACGCTTGAGTTTTATGAATTTCTATTCCCTTTAAGATATTGGTCATATAAATTAGGATATCACACTGATTTCACTCGCCTCCGGCTCGGAGAATAGATAGCTCATGATACTCGTAGATTCTCAGCGTTTATCTACTGAAATCAGTGTGATATCCTATACGTGTCTTTCAGAAGAATCTAGTGATGGTCATGAAAAGTTGGATTGTATTTCAAAGGAAAAGCTGTCGGATGCTTTGAGATTTTTCTTTCACGAAGTAAGAAAACAAAATGGAGATCGCTACCCGGGTGAAACTCTCAGACAACTATTCTTTGGCATTCAAAGATATATTCGATTTGAACGACGCTTAGATTGGCAGCTTATGACAGATCCTCTATTCCTGGACTGCAGAGATGCATTGGATACTGCCATGAAAATTTCCACTTCAAAATGACTTTCTTTGAATCGAAAAATAGCAGCGGCTATCTCATCTGAACTAGAGGAAGAACTATGGGGAAAAAAGTTGCTGGGAAGTGATTGTCCGAAAAAGTTGACGCGCACCTTGTTGTATCTTATTTCGATAAACTGTGGATTGCGAGGTGGCCAAGAGCTGCGTCAATTGAAGTGGAGAGAAGGCTCTCAACTAACGTTGCAAAAGCTCCCTGATGGAACAGAGGTTCTAAATTATAAAGAAGGCATTTCAACAACCAACAAAGGAGGACTACGTAACCATCACATTGAACCAAAATGTTTCAATATTTATCCTGCTAAAGTAGAAGGAAGATGTCTCATACAACTTTTTAAGAAATTTTCACATTTGCGACCTAGCAATGATACGAGTGGGGCATTTTTTTACAGGCCCACCCAAAATTTTCGGAGAAGGTTTTGGACCTTTTTTGAACCTCAACTCTCCTATTGGTCATAACACATTAAAAGCAATGATAAAAAATTTGATGGATGCAGCAGGGGAGGATTCTGCTCACTACAGTAACCATTCAGGACGTCGAAGCGCAGTTTGTAGAATAATTGAAGCTACTGGAAGCAAGGAAATTGCAAAGAAAATTACAGGCCATCGATCTGATTGCATAAATGGGTATAATGTGATTCCTGAAAAAACTAAGAAAGTGACATCGGAAATATTGACAAATTCGACCACAACAAGCATACAAATTATAGAAGTTAATGAAAATGAACTTGAAATTTCCATTCCAAATAACAAAATAATGGATGTTGAGATCGACGGTGAGAAAAACAAAATCATGATATCGTTTAGGCCTTCTTGACTTTCTCATTTTTTTCCTTGATATGCTTTTCTTTTTGTGTTACCATAGTATTGTTCATGGAAATTTTCCTATTAGCTATGTTGAGTTATAAATACATTTGCCGGATCATAGAGGAGTTTTAACTTCCATTGAATATCGTAATATAGTTAAAATGGGTATTTTTTAAAAAAATATTTTATTTTTTAGGAAAGTAGCTTACTATGTTTCTTGATATCTGTATTAAAAACGCAGTACTTACACCAGTGTAAGTACTGGTCATAAAAGTAATTACATTCACATAAGGTAAACAACTTCTAGAATACTTTACAAAAACACAAGAGTCATTTTTTTATCATTTCAGATGTTTTGATCTTTGCATTCATTCACTGTGATTTTTACTGTACAGTTTTGAAAAGAGAACCTTGCTCCACTCTGACACTCAATGGATCTGACTCCATTACTTGATTGGTCACAATAAATTGCGCTGCTCATTTGTTTTTCTCGAATAATGTTCCATCGATGTATGGAGAATCTGCAACATCAGATCTACGGCCAGTCTTCTTCCTGTCGACCTCGTTTTGATTAATGTAGGAAAATTTGATTTGCAGCAATACGTGATGACATTATCGTGAAAACTTTTCAGGAGATGAGCCTGGATAAAATGACCAGATTATTCCAGTTTGATTATGCATGATTCAAATTTCAAACATCATTGAGGATATCATGGAATAAACCAGGTAATCCATGGACTTCTCGATCATAGCATCTAGAAGTCCATGGGTAATCCATAAACTCTGGTAATCCAAATTTCTCTGGACAGAAAGGTGAGCAAAATTTGAAATCATTTTATACATGTTCAGGCCAACCAACATTTGTGTTGCAAAATATCGAATTTTGCAGCTTATTTGAATGCAAAATGCAAGCAAATGCAGTATACCGTTGCTGGCTGTGAACCGAATAATGCAATGACGGTGTAACACAAATACATTCCTCTGCCTGCATAACAAAGAAATTTGACTTTGTGATTGCATCGATTTAGTTGAAAGTATTACATCCCAACTAAACATTCTTGTGCAACCTTGTGTGACGTTTTGTGTAACCTTCAATTCCATGAATCTGACAAATGCTACCACGAAGGACATGGAGCATCTTGGCAAGCAATGAAGAAAAATTGAAGAAATGAAACAGCTTGATCTAAAGTACAATGCTATCAAAATTCCTTTATCTGTCTAGATGCTTCTCCAAACAACTACAAAGCTACGATCCGGTATGGCCACGTTTTCAAGTCCTGGCAATGGAAACACAATCGGAAGATTTCTTGTTATGACAATTTTGTCTAAAATTTAGAAAGAAACCATTCCATCTGGGTTTGTGACATCTCAAAACGATAATGGACTAAAAATGGCGATTATAAGTTGAAATCTTCCCCTCACCATCGTCGAAAAATCTGCGAATATTTGCATCTATCACAGAGAAATCCATTCCAAGCAGCACATAATGTACGAGTATCTATCATCTATCACAAGTTTTCCAAAGTTGTCAATCTGATGACTTCTGGATAATCTCTGGATGACCAAGAAAAGGAAAAGAGAAAGAGGAAAAGAGAAGCCTACGATTTCCACACTGCGAATGTCCTGGAACGAGGGGGAACAGAAAAGTGAACTATACGGAGATCCTTCTTTGCATTCAATTTCATGAAAACAATCATGATGGACACAATAAGTATTTACAACCTGAGCAGCTACTTCTATAAGGAGGTCTGAACAGCTATCAGGCGATCCGACCTGTGATGGAGACTCTTCTGAGACCAATGACCAATGCTCGGAAAAGCACAGTCAGATTACATTGAGAAGGGTTTTAGCTTGATACGTCAAATGACTGGTGCATATTATTTTATCTCCATGCGTCACCTTACTGAGCGTCACAAGAAAATGAAAGCAATAACTTTATTGAAGTTTTCCGGATTTAGTCTGAGAAGTGTTGAAAAGACCTTGGTTAATCATTTTCATTAAGTTGATGTTGGGAAACCAAGTAGATTAGATGGTAATAATTCTTTTTTTTTATTATATGCTTTATTAATTTCGGCCTCCTCTTAGGCCATCATCAGAAGCAGAGAATCTATACATTTACGTTGGAAATTATTCAAAACTTAAGTTACATTATGTCTATGAATCCTGAGTAGAATAAAAGCAGGAACTAACCTAGAAAGATAAACAATAATAGACATCATGGCATATATGAATATCTACAAAAATGGAGCATAGCGGTAGAATGACTTAAGTTACAATGGAAAAAATACTGAGAAATTATTAAAACTTATACATAAAGGAACTCAGAGAAGGCATCTTGCTCGTCTTTATTGTTGATCTTAGGTTTCAGTTTTTTGATGTAAAGTGCCTCTCGTATTCTGATGTTGCAACTGTCTCTATCGGATGTCAGAATATTGACTGAAGTATTAGTGGTATTGCACGAACGTAGATGTTTGAAGACAGAGCTGGAGTTGTTGGTCAAATGTTCTTTAATCCTTGTGTGAAGAAATCTGATCGTGCTTCCGATGTGAATATTCTTGCAGACACTACATGTTATCTCGTAAATTATGTTCTTTCGTAAGCACAAGACGGTATTTTTTAATGTGCAACCACTTAGAGTACAATCAGTGTGTTTGTTGGATTTCTTGAGATACTGACGAATTGTATTGCCTTTTCTTACCAAGCGAACATCGATGTTTTCATTTTTGAATATGTGTTTTATTTTACGATCAATTTCATCAGATACATAAGGAAATTTGAAATTGAATGGTTCAGATTTATTCAGATTCTTATAGTCTATTTTCTTTTTCTTTTTCTTAGACTTTGTTTTCGCCCTTTTTATCATGTGATTCGGATAGTCATTCAACTGAAGTGTTCGATCGAATTCCTGAATATGTTTATCAAGTGTTACGCTATCTGAGCAACGATTTTTGATTCGTTTGCATTCTTTTCTTATAAAAGATATTTTGGCGTTCTCAGGTAAGTTGGAATCATAATTAACAAATATATTCTTATGGGCGGGTTTCTTATAGAATTCGAACAAAGGAGACCCGTTTGTGTTAATTTTGACCTTGAATTCTAGCAAGCTCAGTTCATTGTTGTTTTTTTGGCACTTCGATTTCGAATTTGATATTTTGATGTTGACTGTTTAGTTGATCAAGGAGAAGGAATGCTTTTTCACGATTTTCAGCTAAAATAAAACAGTCATCGACATATCTCTTGAATATTGATATACCAGTAACATTCGACAAAGCCTGTCTTCCCAGCGTATCAATAAATGTGATAGCTAGGAGTCCAGATAATGATGAACCCATGGGAAGACCATCTATTTGTTTATAAAACTTGTTGTTGAAGGTGAAGTAAGTGTTAGTCAAAGTCACTTGTAGGAGCTGCATGATATCTTGTGTATGTGGTCCGAATGAAATTTCGTGATGCAGATTGATTAGATTTTTGATGTTCGAGATAGAATCTTCAATGGGGATCGAGGTGTACATGGCAGCTACATCAAAGCTACATGGAAAATATGATTGGTCATTTATTGAGTTGTTTTTAATGCACTCGATAAGCTCATCACTGTTTTTGAGGTGTGATGGGACAGTTTTGAGAAGAGGAGACAATACTTAAGTCAGCAACCACGATATTCTTTTTGTAGGGCCATTGCAGTTTGAGACAATGGGTCTGATTTTGATTTGTTGAATTCCTTTGTGTGTCTTCACAAGATGATAGAATGATGGTATTTCGGAATTATTAGTGATTCAACTTCTCGTGATAAATCGAGGTAGATAATTGTATGTTGCCACCGTTTTCCATGTAGAATTAATTTTCTTTTCAATTGTTTTTGCTGCAATGTGTGATACAGTTGTGTAACAATTTGAATGATGCAAAACATTCTCCTGCATACACATCCTCTTCTGTGGGTGACTGCATGATATTTTATCATCAACACTTCTCAGACTCATTAAGTTGATGTTGGTTGATGTGGTTGATGTTGTTAATCTAACCAAGTAGATTAGATGGTAATAATTCTTTTGCAATTTGAATACAAAAACTGATTTCAATATGAATCCTAATAATCGAGATGATATAAGTGGTGCTTGCTGCCCTTCACTCATGAAGCTGCAAAGTTTTTGAGCAAAATTTATCATGGGAAGTCTTTTCCACCAAACGTATATGTGCTTCAACTATACATTCCTTGCTGGAGGGTGTTGTATGAGATCAAACTGAATAGTTTTTTAATTTTCATATAAAAACTTTATTTGTGAGAATAGCGAAGAAAAACCATTTTCCAGGTTATTCAAGTTATAACTGAAACTGAATAAATGTCCAAGAAAATAGCATCTTTCTTTAAAAAATGAAAGGACGATGCTCAGACTATCGATGAATATCATCACATTTCCGATTACTTCGTAAAATCTCGCTGTTCGCACGTGCATGAATCAGATTTCCGAAATTTCAATGACATTTTTCAACAGCATGTGCAAGATATTTGTTCATGAAATCTCAAATGCCTCAGTTCTGAGAAAGTTGTTAGAAGAAAAATCGCAAAATTAGCAAATAACGCGGAGGTGTAGCACATGCGTTTAGCGCATAAGCATGTGTAGGCTCATGCGTCCTAACTCCTAATGTACATAAATATGCATACATGTTGTGCTGGCAGGCAACCTGTTCTCCAATGTTGATTATCCTTATTGACAGTCTATTTGTAAGGTAATCTATATTTATGCAAGGAGGTCTAGATATCTGTAATTATAGATATCTAGAACTCCTTGATTTAGGAGTCCATGCCTGATCATGTATAAGCCAATTTCAACCTATCTGTCCAGAGAAATTTAGAAGTCTTTGGGTAATCAATGCCACTATTGGACATTTCAAGGATGAAGCATGTAAATCTAAAACTAGCATCCAGTGCTATGGACTATTGCATCTGGTCTATGGATGAGCTATAGAATTCGATCTTTCATGCATTCGCTATCCATGGACTCCTACAAAGAATACATAGATAGATAAGTTGAATATATAGAATCACAAAATTGAAAATATCAATTTCATAAACATTATATTCCTATAGATTTTTACAAGCTATATCATACAAAAAAACAAAGGTCAAGAAGTCACAAAGTCAATGAGGGAAAGGGGTCAACTAAGCCGGCGAGATATAATTGCCTGGGCATTACAGCGCATCAGGCTAGTACCCAGACGCCCGTAGACCTCTCTGGTTGCAATTCTGAGAGGCATTTGCTGCTGTACAGATATGCGGACAGTCAGTCTTTTTAAGAACTCAGTTGCAGTGTCACAAAATTCTCCAAAGGCAGAAATTGCAAATGGGACACACAACCATTGAAGCCGATCACTTTTATCACCATTGTGCTTCCTCTTTCGCTGTTCACCTGCAGTGAACACCTCAGTAACACATGATCCCACGGTTGTACTCGCACTATGTATGATTGTTGTTGCTTGCGGATGCACAACAGTAAGATCAAGTGCAGCTGGGCGACCCAGATCCCACGCAGGGAGTAGGATGTCCGCTGGACGTGAGAAGTCATCATCTTCACTAGCTCCTCTTTCAACTTGTGGGCGAAGGGAAGCAAGACGACAAAAATCAGCAAGGTCGTCTCTCAGCTTGTTATGCCTCATATTGATGTCTGGACCTCGGCGACAAGTCAAAGCGTGATATCCAACGCTGTCATGGTGTACATTAGGACACTTGGGGCAAGTCGTGTCAGGTGAGAAAGCATCCATCCCAAGCCACCACTTAACAAGAACAGACATCTCATTTGGTTGAAAGTTAAGATTCAGTCCAGCTGAGGGAACCACTTGTAACCAGCTTGATGAATGAGGAGCAGATACTGATAATAATCTGGCTTTATCCATTATGTTCAATTATGTTCATCAATGTTGATATCATTGCATACAGTGCTATAAATATGTTGTAAATGCCTCGATATCGGATCCAAATGGCCAAATGTCCTCGTGGCTTCGCCACTTGGACATTCTGTAATAGATAATGGATGATTTTGAGGTCATTATAGAACTTATTAACCGAAGGCCGCTAGGCCTGAGGTTAATAAGTT
Source organism: Prostheceraeus crozeri (assembly GCA_907163375.1). Lineage (NCBI taxonomy): Eukaryota > Metazoa > Platyhelminthes > Polycladida > Euryleptidae > Prostheceraeus > Prostheceraeus crozeri. Next base: position 46,320 of record CAJQUW010005288.1, read on the forward strand.
CTATATGACCGAAATAAATCATCCATTATCTGTTACAGTTCATTATAGGAAGCCAAAAGTGTCGATGTATGCTTGTTACTGAAATCTTTTTTTTTCTCTATATCGTCGGAAGCCAAATCAAGAAGAACTGAGCAATGTTAAGAACGAGAATGTTTTGGCTTCCGACGATATAGAAAAAAAAAAGAATTCAGTAACAAGCATACATCGACGCTTTTGGCTTCCTATAATGAACAGTATAAGTGATTCAAGCCCTCTATTCCCAGAAATTATCTGTTACTGATGCATGCTATAGATATGTTTCAGAAGAGGTTACTAATTTCCATAATTACCTCTGTACACGGATATCTCTCATAATTAACTCTAAACACGGATATCTTGAAGTCTATATCTTGTTATTTCACAAGTTTTTGATTAGCATTTTTCCATTATGAAACATGACAGGTCACCATGCTATGGTACATTTTACATGATTATTGAGATTCAAATTTCTAGAGATAGTAAGCATACAATTTCTAGTATAGCACCTTGAGATAAGGATGTGTCAGTTTGCTGGCTGCATAATAGCAATAATCGGTCGGTGAACAAAAGAATGGAAGATTTTATTTATCTCATGGAAAATTAACAAAAGCAAATGGTAGCCTGATTGAATGCGCATGTACTGAATAGCTTAATTTTGCAAGCCTATTCCTATTATGCGTTGCATCAAATGCGGTTATCTGCAAAATATTATATTTCAACATCTCGCATTTGAAGTTGAAGATCAATAGGCTATATCGACAAGATTGCTATTTTGATGCCCTTTTAAATGGCATGATTTTTGGACCTTGATATATTTTGGAATAGTGAATGGTTGTCTCGACATAACGCATTGTTTGTCTAATTTTCACAAAATTCTGATCAACATTGCAGAAGGTTAATGTATTTTAACACAACCAAAATGATGTTTGACGGATTATGATAGAATATATAAAAAAAGGAAAGGTTGCAGTAAAAAAAGAGACTGAATATCTAGTAAAATTTTGTGAAGGAATGCAATGTTTTGGTTGATCACACTCAACGTAATAATGACGGAAGCAACAAGAGGAAGAGTTCTGTTTATCATCCAAAGAAACGCTCTAGCTCAATACCGATAATGACTATGTTGATATTATATCACTACAAAATATATGTTGGGCCGTCATATCGCGCAGTCAAAACGTTCTTTTTGAAAGCATCATCCACAGTTGAGCTATAGCTGCACCTGGTAGAATGACCACTATCAAAGCTGGGATCGTTCAACAAAATGGCTTCTCTTAATGAGCGCACTAACAGACATTGCCGCAGCAAAAGCAAAGTGAGAGATTGCAAGTCTATTAGAAAACTCTTCAAACCTGAAAGCGAAATCCAGAGATGTCTTTTCTAAATATATTACGCCTAGTCACCATCACTTACATCGTTGCAAAGCAGGTAAATCTAGGTAACATAATCTAGGTAATTATGGTGCTATATAACTACTTGATTATGGAAATTATTAACCTGTAGACATAGAAAGCTGCACGATAGCATGCATTATGACCATTTAAATCCTCTATCGAGGCATTTATCATAAACGTAATTTGATAATTTATCTCTTTTGCAACGATATAGGTGATGGTGACTAAGCATAATGTAAAAAATCATGTCTGGATTTCTGCCTGTATGTCTGAAAAGTTTTCTGAGGGACTATATAAAAGATCACTTCACTTTTGCTGAATATCTGCTAACGCGCTCATCGAAGGCAATCATTTTGTTGAACGATGCCATGTTCGATGATTGTCATTCTTTGTACCGTACGCACTTGGTGCATGCAGCTAGAGTTCTACCATGGATTATACATGTAGAAGGAACTTTTTGGCAAAATGTCTCTTTGACTGTATAACATATATTTCGTAGTGAGATAAATCAACTTCATACCACACTCGAGTCATTATCAATCGCTGTAGAGCGTTTCTGTGGATTATGAACGGAACTTTTCCTATCGTTGCTTGCGTCATTATGATGAGGAGCGTGACCAACCAAATACATCGTACTCCTTCATAAAATTCCGCTATGTGCCATGTCGGTTTTCTTGCACTGCAACCTGTCCATCGTTGAGATATTCTATCTTATTCCGTCAAATGTCATTTTGGTTGTGTCAATAGATATATTTGTAAAATTAAATTTCTTTAACTTCGTGCCATGAACCATAAAATCAAAACTAAATTTTTGATTTCAAGCTTCGTTACCTCATTTACAGGCAAAGAAACAAGTGAAACTGCATAAATAAGAAAAAACATTTTCGGCAAAATTCACGCCCTCTTCAATGTTACTAGGTGTTTGAATGAACGATAAAGATAAAATTACAAAATTCAATGGCAGAGGAGGGTGGGGCACATTGAACCACCAGCCTTTTGTCCGAAACAATATATATAGTGAAAACCTCATGCTTTAAGGCAATATGTTCTTTGTAACAAGCAAACATGATTCCTCGGAAACTTTCAAGTGCTTGTGCTCTCATTCATTTTTTGCTGGATTTCCCAAAATTTGCATACATAAAAAAGTATATTTTCAGAAAATCAGAACTTTTGTTTTAATGTATCCAAAACCCTGCGTATATTTTCACTGGATAGTATTTTTCTCAAGTGTTCTTTATCAATTTCATTAATATAGTTGCTAAAACTATTTGAGTGCAGTCTTATTTGCACACGAACACGTTTTTGTAAAGTTTACGATGTGGGCACATGAAACCACCCAACATGTGCACTTTGAACATGATTCATAGTGCCCTACCTCGATACTCATACTTTATTTTATTGAGTGAACGAAATGATTTCTAAGGTTTGACATGCTATTATGCTGCAAATTGGTCAGTTTGTCAAATCAGTCAATAGTCAATTGTCAAATTGACTATTTAGAAATATTTGAGCAGTTATGGCATGCGTTTTTGTGAGATGCAGCTCTTTTCGAGAACAAAACATCAGGGCAACATGGCGATGAATTAATATTGATAAATAAATTAGTGATCTCAATCAAAATGATGTGGGTTTGGATACATTGGAGCCTCCTCTGTTGGCCAAACAAATTAAATTAATTGTTAATGCTTGTTGTTTTTGGCTTTTGATGATTTCTCAGCTTCTTTTTACCTAGGCTTACTCGTGTATTATTATAGATAATTATCGTTAACTGACGGACTGATTACTACAACGGGTATTGATTCTTCTTCTTTCATTTTTTTAGGAGATGGCTTTGTTTTCATGGGCATATGAAACATTGCGAACTAAGAAGTACATGTACATGTACTTCTTGGCAAGGTTTTACAAGAAAGTTTCTTGTAGTATTTGAAGATCGGATTTTCATTGTCCTACATTGTGACGGTGAAGTCCAATACGCTTAATTGTCTGCTATAAATACAACGTCAAAAAACGAAAACCCCTTAGATATTAGGCTAAAACTGTTTTTCTCGTCATTTTAACATATGCTATGATTTGTGTGGAGTTCGTGAGAGCGAAAAACAAGTGCCTCGTAATATCGAGAATTTATTAAGCTGTGCAGATGTTTACAAACTATAATTTGAATTTGTAGAGAAAATGTTCAGTTAGTTCAATAACGTGTAAGACCTCAGCCACACTGCGAGCTTTTCCAAGCGTCTCCGAGCAAAGCGTTTTGCAGCAAATATAAAGTCATCATTACAGCAGTTGTAGACTGTCACAATGCGAGCAAAGCAAACGAGAGCGATTAATAGCTTGCGGACATACGTTTGCTCGAGACGCTCGGGACACTCGTGTTTGCTTTGCTTTCAGTGTGGCTGTGGCCTAAGGTATCCATTCATTGAAGCAACGACCAAACTGCGCGTTTCAATTTCCACCCGATTGTAAAGCAAAGTTTCGGGAATTCTAACCCATTTTTCAATAAGATGTAATCGAAGTTGCTCCATATGACGGGACTCCTGCCAACCATGTTCGTCCTCATAATATCCCTTAGGTTTTCAATTTAAGGAGCTAAAACAATGTCCGAATTCCACCATCATCCTTGAAATAATCACTTTATTTTGTTCACTTCTGCATGCAAACACATTTCTGTGTAGCATACAAATTAAAAATCCGATGATAGTAAAGCAAAGAAGTGAGTAGTAAGCAAAACTCCACTTCTGGACCGCGCAAGATGGCGGCCATCGCTGCGTCCCCCCCCCTCTGGCACGGCAGAGTGTCGTGGTCGGCCGCCGTGGTGCTTCGTGTCTGAGTCCCCCCCCCCTCTGGAACGACAGAGGTTGTGGTCTGTCGTGGTGTGCCGGCCAGGTGGGTCCACGTTCACAACATGTTCGCTGACGTCCCCCCCCCCTCTGCAACGACAGAGTGTGAGACTCGGGTGAGTTGGTCCGACCGCCTGGTTGACGTGGGCGACCGTCTAGGTTGACGTGGGCGACCGCCAGGATTAGTCTTGAGGCTATAGTGTGTGATGTTTTTGGTGTGTAGCGTCCAAACGAAGCATCAGATGAGAAAACGGAGGCCAGATTCGGAATCTACGTGAAATTTTGGGTTAGAAAGGATGTTTCCAGCGAAATCGGAGAGAAAAAATTTTCGGCTGACGTCCCCCCCCCCTGGACAGCTTGCTTCCAGTGGACGGATTTTGTCGTGCGATAGCTTGTTTGAAAGCTAAGAGTGAGACAAATTCAGTGAAAGAATCGGCTTGTTCGTATCTGCCTTCGTTTAGATGTGAGACGCCATTTAAGATTTTGGGACATTGGTGAAAAACGACAGAGTTAGAATTTGGGACGTTTTGGGCTGTAGCTTCAAAACGAACTATCGGATTGGTAAACGGATGCCAGATTTGGAATCAACTTGATGTTATTGTCCAATGAGGATCATCATCCAATGAGAATCAAGCATTTCTTTATAAATAGCGAGCCTTCCACAGTGAGAATCATTCCATCGTTGAATCACACGAGTGACGGACGCACATTTTCTCTCTCTCTAGTTCCCTGTTCTATTATCCAACTAAAATGGTAAGTCGCTACTTCCCTCCCTCTCCTCCCTTGAACGTAAACTTAATACAATCTTTTTTCATTTTCAGGCATCTACTCCATCTGCTGCACTAGTAGGACAAAATGGCGGTCAAACGTTACAAGGTTCGCTACGGTCAGATCATCTACAACTGAGGCCAGTGGAAGAAACATCCAAGGTACATAATCCTACACCGCTACAGCGTAAATTTAAACAAGCCTTGCGTTATGATGATCATAGCGTAGTACTCCAAACGGGAATGCTCCCTTCCACGGATGTCAAGATAATGCACAATCAGTATGGGGACTACATACTGATCCCCGTGAGTCCATACATTCGCCACCAACTTGATATTATTGAGGAGTACGTGACATTAAATATGGACATTCCTACTCCTCTTGCTCAAGAGTGGAAGGCGAGAGATGACAAGGATACTCCCTATAGAAAGATTTGGGATGGTAATCACATTTGCCTACCGGTATCACATTGGTGTACTTACTATAAGAAGGATGGAGATCATTCAATACCCATCAGATGTGATGAGCTCGGAGAAGGTACTTGGGATATCCTTTTCAAAGTGAATGGGCTATATTATGGTCGACACAAGGATAATAAAATAGCCTCTCTCTCCATGCATATGGAATCCATCCTATATATTCCGAAACCACCCAACGTGGACGACATAATTGATCAAATCCTTAACAGCAGTGGTACGAAGCGCAAGTCGGAGAAGAATGCTACATCAAAACGCAAATCAAAGAAGGAGAATTGCTAGTCCTTTCCTAACTCTACCCTATGACAATTCGCTTATGTGCTTTGAGTGTCGTAGACGTGGTCTTATTAGATACATTTTACTTCTTCGTTGCCATCATATCATTTGTGTATTTTGTCGTGAAAAGCATCGATGTAATTCTTCATTTTGTAATATGTTATAGAACGTTTCCTTAGATGTGTAAATTTCCGTTTTAGGCTTCTATCATCATTTTTATGGATTGTGAGGGTGAACCTGTACAGGAGCTCAGTGCTATTGCTATGAACAATTGGACATATCAGATTGTTAGTGTCTATCATCAACATGCCAACTGCGATCCCAATGTTGATCAATGGGCGAGAAAACACATTCATGGACTTAATCTGAAATATTTGCAAGACTATGGCTTTTCTTGTGAGAGTGCTCTTCTTATTGACTTTAAACGATGGTTAGCTGCTTTCAATGTTATACGCATCTTTTGTAATAATCCTGGTAAGGAGAGGAAAGTATTTCCCAATCTAATCATTGATGATATTTTGCTCCCACCTTGGGATAGTAGAGTGAATCAACATTATCATGAAGTCACAAAACGTTTTAAGGATTTGTGTGTTCCTATTTTGTCTGTTCGTTGTAGTAGCTACGTTCATAACCAATGCTTCTTTCCTCCTTACCTCAACACTGCCAAAGTCCTGTATGGTTATCATTGCTCGCTGTATGATAGTTACCAGCTGTATCTATTTTATCTCTTTCAAACCATTGATTTATAATGCATGCTTGTTACCATTATTCAATAAATGTTACTATGAGAAGAGTTGTTGTTTTCATGCAATGGATGGGTTAGATAAAGGGCGATCATGTCTTTCTCAAACGACTGCGGAACATTACGTTTTCATAGGCAAAGTTTAAAAGGAGCTGTTCAAGATTATGTGATAAAATTTCATAAAGATGAGACCGACATCGAAGCAGTGGTCGATGATGCTAGCACTCTATTTCTAGAGTTAATGAATACATTCTCTGATAGCATTATCATGGCGCGATTAGTTGCGAAAATTAAGTTTAGTCATTTTGGAAAGGAAGAGGTGGAAAGTCGCTCTTTCCATTTTGCTTCTTATTCAATGGAAGTGGTAGATCACCCCCAAGAATTTTTTAAAAGACATATGATAAAAATTGCTGAACGTCTTAACGCATTTAACCATCATGGTAGCAGTCTAGTGATTGAAGCGATTTCAGATATTCACATTCAACTTTCCATAAAGAAAAATTGAAAATGCAGTGGTACTTGATTGTAGCACAACTGGTTTTCGAGCTATGTCTGCTCACTCTCGAAGTATATTCCTTCTGTACATGCGTCTATTATTTAGAAAAGGCTAGCAAATTCATATCTTCAAAAAGACTTGCTATAGACATCAGTAACGGTGAAACTATGTGTTGCGATGTATGTAAGCGAAAGGATGGAAATGAAAAGCGCATCTTCAAGAGATGTAAGCATGCTTTTTGTCAACGCTGTTTCATACGTAATTGCATTCAACTTTGCCAATGTAACCACTGTGACATTGCTCATTTCGAGTGTCACTTATGTCGCAATAGTTAGTACCTATGCAAATGTGGTAAAGATAGGTTTTAGCAAAGACTAACACGGAAAATGGCGAAACGTAAAATGACGAAACGTAAAAGTCAAAAGTTTTCTTCAGCCATTCAAGCTCTCCGACGAATGAAAGCAAATCAGCGATACAATGCTATACGACATGCTAACGATAAATTCATTTGTGAAATTATTTCTCATGTGAGGAAGTTGAGGACGAAGAAATTAGCGCCAAAACAACGAAAGTTACTTAAGCGATATGCTACGAAATTGCGTTTCATCTCCAATCCTAAAGTCGCCCTTCAAAGAAAGAGGAAAACTCTAACACAAAAGGGCGGTTTCCTTTCAGCAATACTTCCAATGATAGCTCCTGCCGTGGGCAACCTATTGGGAAATATCTTTGGCTCTAAGCGTTAATTATGCAAATGTTGAGTCTCAAAGTAATAAAATGGATTTCAGACTTCAATGTGATAAAGTTCTGACTGTATCAGGTCCATCTCATGCAGGTAAAACTGTTTTCACGCTGAATTTATTGGATAAAAGAAGGGAGTTGTTTAAGGAACCTATCAATCGAGTGATTTGGTGTTATGGTATTTATCAACCGTCGCTGTTTCAGGAATTGCAAAGTCGCAACTTTATTCGACATGAAGGAATTATTCCAGTGGATAAACTTCAGTCTAATGATGTTGTTGTATTGGATGATTTATTAAAAGAAAGTAAGAATTCAAAAGATGTTACAGATATGTTCACTCGCGCAGCACACCATAAAAGGTGTTTTATCATCTATATTACACAAAATTTGTTTCCTGATGGAAAAGAAGCTCGTACACGAAACCTGAATACACACTATTATGCTATTTTCAAGAATCCGCGAGATAAAAGTCAATTTGAAATTTTAGCGCGACAAGTTGCACCCAGAGGATCAAAAGCCTTAATTGAAATTTTTCAAGCAGCTACTGAAAAACCATACGGTTACTTATTCATTGACTTTACGCAAGAGTGTCCGGAAGAATTTAGATTTCGAAGTGATATTTTGAAAACTCCCATGATTATCTACAAACTATGAGTTCTTATTCTCGCATGATTGTTATTCCTCAGGATGAATATGTACAATTGACTGCCATGCAGCAAGTAAAGCAACCTCTTGCAAATCAAATGTATAGGAAAGAAATAGATTATCAGCAAAATGTTCACATCAAAGATCCACATCGTGCTGTATTATTACAATCGGAAACTGTTGAGCAATTGAAAAACTTGAAGAATAAGATGCGTGACTCTGTATCGACTGCTACACCTTTAGCATCTCGCGCACATGCCATATCTCTTTTCAACAGTATTGAACCCCATCTCAATGTAAATGATAGAGGAGAAATCATTACAGATGAAAATAAAGTGATTGATGCTTCACGTTATGAAGACTTGATTCAGTATGCGACACGTAGAAAGCGCCGTCAGGGCTATGTTCCACCTGGTTGGTCATACTTTCTTAAACTATTGAAAAAGCATAATGTGCCAAAATTTGCTTTAAATAATGAGACATTGAAAGAACTTGATTCAACAGTGGCTACTACTCCAATGCTTCAGGCGATGAAAATGCCAACAAATTGGTTTAAGACGTCACCTGCTACATCCCCTCCCACACTCACTAAGCAAACAAGAGGAAGAACTCGACGTAGATCTACATCGCCACTAAAACTGGTAAAAGGAAAACGTAAAACAGCTCCTCCTAGGAAATACATGTTCTCAGACTATTAATATGAAGCAGATGTGTTGCTTGCCATGTAATGAGCCGCCAGAGGTGAATGTCGTTGTCACTTGCACTTGCTGCGCCAGCTCTCATAATGAAACCCCTAAGCAATGTGAACACGATCGCAAAACCGCTAAAGCTAAATGCTGCAGTTGTTGTAAATGTAGAAAGGCAAGAAAGAAAAAAGATGAGAAGGAGGAAAAAGAGTCAGCCGTCATCGACTGAACGTTTGAAGTCAATCTATTATGATGTAAAACATCCGGCAGGATTTGCATCTATCAAGAAATTATCAAAAGCGAGTGGTCTTCCACAATCACAAGTGAAACGATGGTTAAAGGGTCAGGCTACCTATACACTCCACAAACAAGCGAAAAAGAAGTACCGCACCCGCCATTATATTGTTCATGACATCGATGAACAGTGGCAAGCAGATTTGTGCGATGTTGCCTCCATTTCAAAACATAACTCGGGCAATAATTTTATTTTAACCGTCATTGATATTTTCTCGCGTTATGCGTGGGCTCAACCTTTAAAAACTAAAGAAGGGAAAGGAGTAGCAAAAGCATTCCAAACAATTTTTCGAGAAGGTCGCATTCCAAAAAGAATTCAGAGTGATCAAGGAAAAGAGTTTGAAAATCAGCATGTGACAAGATTATTTGAGAGGCATGACATTGAGTTGTTTAGTGTAAAGAGCGCTTATAAAGCTGCACTCGTTGAACGTTTTAATCGCACATTAAAAAATCGTTTGTGGCGACATTTTACTGCCAACTTGACACAAAATTGGACAAAGGTTCTACAAGATACACTCCATGCCTACAATCACTCTATCCATCGTTCTATTGGACTCAGACCAGTAGATGTAAATGCTAACAATGTAGATAAAGTGCGCGAATCATTCCAACGTAAACGCACTCATGTGAAAAGTGATGTGAAAATTGGCGATAAAGTTCGTATCTCAAAAGTGAAAAGTGTTTTTGCTAAAGGGTACCTCCCGAATTGGACAGAGGAGGTATTTACAGTATCAAGGATTAATCAAAAAGACTCTCCGACCACCTACAAGTTGAAAGATTACGATAATGAAGAAATTGAGGGTAGCTTTTACCGCGATGAGATTGAGGTAGTCACTGAAAGTGAAACATATTTGGTAGAGAAAATCATTCGATGTAAAAAACGGCAAGGTGAAGAATGGTGTCTTGTTAAATGGACTGGTTATCCTTCAAGTATGAACTCTTGGATGCGTCGTGCCGACATCTTTCATCTAAGTGATCGACAGTGATTCATGCAAAGTTGTAACTAACAATGTTTAGGGTTTGAGCTATGAATCCAACTGCCTCATTTTATTCACGACCCTCCTACGTAAGTGGCGGAGGACAAATTTACATCGGTGCTCGCCGCCAACGTGGAGGTAGCATACTTGGTGCACTGAAATCTGTTGTAGCACCTCTCATATCCAATGTCGGTAGATCTTTAAAACGAAATGTTTTAAGTAATGCCGTTGGCTTTGCTGGTGATGTTGCTAGTGATCTTTCCAGAGGTAGAAGTTTCAAGAGCAGTTTGTTGAATCGTGGGAAGGAACGCGGTTTAAAAACATTGAAGCAGACCATTGCTGGTGTTACTCAAGGAAAGAAATCACCTAAACGAATGAGAAAAGGAAGGAGGAAACATCGCGGAGCTGGTAAGGTGCAATCTTCAGTCAAAAGGCATTCACGCAAACGTCGCAGAGGCTCTAATCATTCATCAGGCGCTAAACGACGACGCTGCTATAACTTCTAATCATGGAGTGTAAAACTTCCGGTTTTTGTTTGTTCGATCAACAAGCCATACAGACAGATATTCTTAGTTCAAGTATTGTAGATTATCATCCTCGAACAGCTGAGAATGCTGGCCCCATTGAATTTGTTATTCCTGGTGGTAGTGATGACTACATAGATTTGAGTTATGCGATGCTTGATTTGAGGTTTAGAATTCAGCAAGCAGATGGAACTGCTATTGACGATGCACATAAAGTTGGACTGAACAATTTACCATTGACTACATTACTTCGCGATGTTTCTCTAACGATTGGAGAGCAGCAGGTGGAAGGTGGTCAAAGCGATTATCCCTATAAATCATATTTCACTCATGTATCGCAGTTTCATCCAGCAGCACAAAAAAGTCATATGGAAGCCATGGGATGGTACAGAGATGAAGCAGGAAAATTTGATGTTGAAACAAACAGTGGCTTTGTAAAGCGATCTGCTATGATTAAAGATAGTAGAGTATGTCAGCTATATGGTCCGCTGAATTTAGACTTCTTTAGACAGTCAAAGTTTTTACTCTGTAATACCAGCATGCGACTCAAGCTGACATTGAATAAGCCTGAATTTGCGCTGAATGCATTTGCTAAAGTTGACAATTTTAGAATTCATGTGGAAGATATTGCACTTTACATTCGTCGAGTAGTACCGAATCCAAGTGTCATTAGAGGGCATGCTGAAGGTCTTAACCGCCAAAATGCCATTTACCCCGTTCAGCATACAAAGCTTCTCACCTTTACAATTCCGAAAGATCAAAAGAGTTTCATGAAAGATGGCCTCTTTCCATCGGAAGCACCGAAGCTCCTCATGGTGGCAATGGTTGAAAATGATGCATTTAATGGTAATATAAAGAAGAATCCTTTCAATTTTAAACACAATCAGTTAAGTGAAATTGCTTTACGTGTTAATGGTGTGAGTCATCCTGGTCCACCCTACAAACCAGATTTTGCTTCGGATCAATTTATGCGCAGTTATGTTGATTTTATGGATGTCTTTGGCTTTTACAATACGGATGATACCAACGGACTGACTATGAAAGAGTTTAAGAGTGGATATACTATTTATGCATTTGATTTGACTGCTGACAGCGATATTAGTGCACCCTATCGTCAAGCGAACGTGCCTCATAATATTCGTTTGGATTTGACGTTCAAAAGAACACTACCTGAGACGATCAATGTATTAATTTATGCAGTCTTCGATTCAAATATTGAAATTACAAAGTATCGTGACGTGATTCTTCAGTATAATCGTTAATGAGTTGGTTGACTGCTGACGATATTAAGACTAAAGTGCAGCATAATGCAGACGAAGCGACGTTGAAAGCTTTCGATAATGTCTATTCACTCGATACCTTACCACCTGCAGTAAATCACTATCCCATCTTTATTGTGCTAAACACTCATTCACAGAATTTAGGCGGTGAGCATTGGAAAGCGATCTTTATTGGAAAAGACCGACGTGGTGAACTATTTGACTCTCTTGCTCAACCTCCAAATATACCAACACAGCAGTGGTTGAGAAAACATACGCGTCAATATCAGCGAAATGAACGCATACTACAACATCCACTTTCATCAACGTGTGGTGCTTTTGTACTGTACTTCATCTTAAAACGTTTACATGTATCTCGATTTGCATCTATTATTCAAAACTTTTCATGTAATCCATCCTCTAATGAAAAAATGATTTGTAAGTTCTATCATGATTTGAAATAAAAACATCATGTTGGAAAAATTGTTTTTTATTTTACAATCCGCTGGGTACGCACATACTCAATGAGATAGTCTAGGATCATATTTGCTTGTTCATGAGATTTTAGTCCAGTAATGATCACTTTACTATTATGAAAGATTGCCACATGCACAGGCAACCAACAACTAATGAGAGCTGCAGGAAAAAGTTCGGGTTCATAACACAAACTGTAACTGCTGGTACGAATCTTCAAAAATGATAGACTGTCACTCAATTGAGTAGAGATCACCATATTGTCCACAGTCAGATTCGACATCACACACCTCTCCCTCTTCCATATCCGACGTAGTAGTCTTTGTAGCTCTAAGCGCATTGACTGCGCCGATGAATGAGAAAGGGCGCCGAGAATCTGTACAGTCCCATTTGGGAAGAGTTGAAGATTCCGTGAATTGTTCATCTTCACTACTAACATTTGAGGACGGCCCGGGTAATACTTGCTGTTTGGAAGCTGTTGGCGTAATGTTGTGAGATCGATTTTGGTGTAGAGTCTGAAGCGACGGAGAATGTTGACGATGGTGTAGCGATGGCGCTTCATGATGAAAGAATGAGTAAATTGAGCGATGTACCTTCCTTTTATACTTTTCCCAACTACCTTGATGAAATGTGAAGTTAGTATGAAGTTGGGAATGATAGAGTTGAATTCGCCGATTGTTGACGCGCAGCCAGATGCGATTTCCAATACGTGAATGTCTTTTCATATAGAAGTATTTCAAGTCCTTCATGATATGATGTAGAGATTGAAAATGACGATAAGATAAAACAAACTCTCTTCTCACATTTCCAGTTGAATCTTTGAAATAGACGTTTCGATCATGATCCGTTTCAATACGTTGTAGGGAATCTAATTTCCAACTCATGGTGCGTGGTAATCATATCTGATTAAGATTTGCATAGTAGGGCGATGAACTCACGACGAATAAATGTCATGATGGAGCGATGTATGTATCTTCTATACTTCTCCCAATTGTATTTGCGAAATGAGAAACAGTTTGCGGAATGAGAATGGTAGATTTGAATTTCATTTCTGTAATGTTGAAGCCAAACTTGATCACCCAAGGAGATGAATCTTAATGTTTCAAAATATTCCAAATCCCTCATGATATCATTGAGGTTGACAAATTGTCGCCATGTTAATGTAATTCCTCTTGATGTATGACCATGAGAATTTTTGAAATGTACGTTTCCATCACGATCAACTCTGATATATTGTAGAGAGTCCAAAATCCAAGTCTTCATGATGTTATGCAAAGTTGCAGATTAGCAATATAAAAATGTCGTTTTATCATATTTTGCTTAGCAATGCGGCTACAAAGAGATTTACTAGCAATCGAGCCGCACTCTTTTCTACTCCCATTGATCATGCACAACAGCTAAATGGGAATTGGGAAGTGGGTGTCACTCAACTTGTTTATAGCAACTGTGTCTATACTTTTGATCATGAGGTGATGACTATTAATATGAGGCGTACAGCTGCTTATCAATGTGAAAAGGGGTGCCGAATATACATTCCACAGTGGCCAAAGAAAGATCTCTTATCATGTAAAAAGTTTATATATGATTTCTTGAATAAAGCGTGTAAACATATTGTCCAATTTACTCCGCACAATGATGATTATAATTATGTACATCATGTAGTTGAGAAAGATTGGATTGTTGGTTTAAGTCCAAGTTTAAGAAATGATTTAGGCTACCTCGCTAGCGCCTTAACAAGCTATGATAATTTTAACGTTAATTACCACATAAGTGGTCATAAACAGTTAATATATCGAGAGGAAGCTTATTATGTAGATCTTATTCCAAGAAATGAGAAGACGTTGGTGAAGAAGATTGTGATTAAGCCAAGAAAGACAAACATGACTCCTGAAACATTATTGAAGAAATTTAATTATCTCCTTCGAGTTGATGACAAACAAGTGGCAACATTGACTTATATTAAATCATCTAATCATATTGCAATAAGTAAATTAAATGATGATGATCTAGTATTAGTTTGTTCAAAAGATTTTCATCAGTTCTTACGACATCGTTCTGCAGCTGTTCATGGAAAATCTGATATGCAACATTTACCATGTGAAAGGTCAAATCAATTTGATACAGAATGGGCCGTATCTTTATACAGAAAGTGTGTAGAGCCTTTTGGTGGTTTCTTACATGAAACAAGAGTGTTGATGCCTCGCATTATTACTTCGGTTAAATTGGTTGTAGATTATTTAAATGAAGTGATTAATGAGCAACATATTTCATTTTCTGAAAAAGAAGGTACTTTGTCTCTCACTATAAATGGAAAAGGTATTGAACTAATTATGGATAAAACTCTAATGGACATTTTGGGTTTTGATCAAAATATCTTTAAAAGTGGTACTGTAACCAAAGCTAGCGCAGACATGTCGCTATCGCGTCGTATTAACTATTTTCAGATATATTCCAATATTGGTGAAGATGTACGTGTGGGAGATGTTGAAGCTCCATTGCTAGCAATGATACCATACCAGCCAAAAAGCTGCAGTATTTTATCTGAGCATACTTTCAAGAAAGTGCATTATACAAAGCTGAAATCAAACTACATCCCACAAATTGATATTGCCATTTATGATGATGCTGGTGCGTTGATTCCTTTTCATAAAGATGCTGTGACAAGTATTACACTCCATTTCCGAATGAAGAGTTAATGCAAAAGTATGCTAATATATTTTTCCAATGTGAATAATATGGAAAGTGAAAATAAGGACTCGTTTCTAATCTACTTGCCCAGTAATGCTTCTATGAATAAATTTCCCAAAAATAAACCATCAGACTATCGAGTAGAATTAAATCGGCCACTGCATTTAGAAGGTGAATGGGAAGTTGGCGTTTCTAGTATTTGCTATGATAGCAATATTCAGAATGTGAATGATTTGGAAGAAATGATATTGACTCCTCGCACCCATGATGGAATAACGATGAATAATGCATTTCAGTTCCCATACAATTTAACATCAGATGGAAAGTGGAACTATGAATGGATTCAGATAAAATCAGATTCTTATGAGCCATTTGGGAATGAGAAAATTATTAAGGCATTCAACAGTGGTAATACTTCCATCATGAAGAATAAAAATCAGAAAGCTTATGAGTTTACTATCTATCATTAGAGTGGGAGACAGTTCCTCCGCTTTCATTCTTTTACTAAAGGTCTTACGCTGAGGTTGGATAGTGAATTCTATCCACATCTTGGTTTTGGTCATGGACTACATCTAACGTCAATTGCTACTGCAAATGTTAAAAAAGTTTATTCAACTCGAATCAACAAATTTCATTATAGATTTAAAATATTTGATGAAGATGTTGTAGAATGCGAAGAACGCATCATTTTGAAAAAGCGTGGTGTTCAACCTTTATCACTTATTGAGTTAGTAAAACGATGGAATGAGACTGTGGGTAAGAAGTATGGAGAGAAAATTATGGCGGACAAAAATAAGTTGGTTATTCAGAAATATAATGACAAACTTACAGTTTATTTCTCTCCAACCTTGCGTCATTTTGTAAGACATTATACGCCTATTATAGGAAGCGGTGTGGTGTATGGTTCTCATGAATATCACACTAAAGCTGATTCAGTTAATGATGAATGGTGGGTGGACATCTATGGCGATCGCATCAAGAAAATTTACCAGTCTTATGAAGAATCTAAAGTTGCTATCAATATAATGCCGCGTCTATATCATACAGTTGAAAGCTTCATTCATGTAGTAAATCCTTATATACAACAGAAGTTGAAGCATGTGATGAAAAGTAAATATGATGTAAAGACACACCACATTTCGTTTTCAATTGAAAAACAACGCGTTGTTCTGAAACTGGGTGATGACATTCAATGTCAATTGAGTAAAAATTTGAAAAAACTCTTTGGCTTTTCAATGCTACAAACTGTGTTTGCTGCTGCGCATACGATTGGTATAGAAACACCAATGACACTTGATAAACATGAACAACACCTTTACATTCAAAGTGATTTGATTTTACCTATTTCTGTTGGCGAGAAAAAAGAATACATTTTACGTGATTTCATTCATGATAAAGACGCTTCATATGGAATAGTCGAGAAGATGTTTGAATCTATTTTCTATCATCCCGTCGTCAAACAAACTATACCCTCTATTGCTATCAAAATTACCAATGGTTTACAAGAGTGTATCCATGTGAAAGATACTAAATCCCTCGTAACTTTAGTGTTTCGGAAAACAAAGTGAAGTCATTGTGATATGTTTATTGAAATAAAAATATGTATATGAAAAAGTCTTTTCACAGATATAGGGGGAATGGGCTGACTGTAGGCATATATTCACAAGGAAGAAACGATCTCATACGATACATAAAACAACCATGTATATCTACAAAAAGCAACATCAAAATACTGAGTTAAAGTTGATTATGTCAATACATCTCCTGAATGTGGTAGCGTGAGTTTTATTCTTTTGGGTGGAGGTATGTTTGTGTCAGGATGTCCATGTGGAAGAGATGTGTTATGTCCTATCCAACACCTCTTATCCTCCCATGCTGAAAGTGCTCGTTTCTTGAACGTGTACGTTTTCACAGTATGAACTTGAGATTTTAAGATTGTCATATTGACAAACGTTATAGTTTTATTTTTATAGGCCTTCTTATAGGACCGATGTTTCATTTTATGAACAATGGATTTTGATATACCTTTAGCACGCTTAATACTATCTGCACATTCTTTTAGTTTCATGGAATACATTTTAGGACGGAGGAGAATCATTTCATCTATTTCCTTTCCTGCTGTTTCATCCTTAAAACAACCAAGTTTGGCTTTATTCTGTATGGAATAGAGTGGATGAGTGGGATTGTAGTTAGATTTATCGAAATATTTTTCTAATGACTTACCTACTTCATTAAAATTTAAATCTTTTTGAGTGGTAATTCCTAAAAAGAAACTATCTGTATCACCACCCAGCAAGCGAACCTCTTTTACGAGAGGGCATGGTTTTAATATTTTGTAGAAGAGTTGATACATTTCAAGCTTGGAATAATCTAAAACGGCTTGCCCAATATAGATGGGTTTGCACAACTCAACTTCTGATTTAATCATTTTAACACCTACAAGATCCTCATCGATGATGTCTCTATCAATGAAAAGAGGTGATGAGGTCAATTTGTGATATTTTTGTTCATCAACGACTAGTTTGTAATTCATACGTTTTCTAACATCCTCCATGGTCTTTCCGAATAGACTATTATTCTTATATTTATAAAAATCCTTTTCAAAATTATTTTGGGCGAGTGCACGTTTTTGACTGTTACTATCTATGTAGGGTTTGAGGAAGGCTTTCTGTCTAAATTTGATAATGCGGTGAACTGACTTTAGAAGCATGCCCATTTCTAAATAGAATTTTAATATGCAGAAGTGTACGAGATAATTTTTCTTATCATATTGGGTGAGTAAAAGTTTGCGGCATGGTTTGTACCTTGGCTGTCCACACTCTGTTAAGTTATTATGAAATTGTGACATGAATGGTGAAAACATATCTTCAGTCACTTCGCCAGATTCAGGTGCGAGTGGGAAATCAGCAGTTTTATTTTTAATACTATTTGGATAAATCAAATCCACTTCAAAATAATATCCCCAATCACCTTCATCTGGAATATTCAGTATGTTTGAAGGGTTGGAGTAATACTCAAGCTCATTTTGATTTAACCAACTAAACTCGGAATGAGGTAGTGGTTTAGACAGTGAACTGCCATATAAATTATTTTGGTCATAGTACTTTAGGTGGATATGATCATCACCTACTGTTTCAGATTTTATATGATGTTTATTTACAAATGTGAGACCACCGCGTATTCCGCGCTCAAATATATTATACATCTCCGGGTCTTGTAAGAGATGAATGGTCTCACCAGTCATTTTAAAGGCTGATTTAAAGGACATGGCTGGTAGACTGACAAAGTGGATAGGATCTAATTTGTCTTCTTCTAATGCCACTCGTCGAAACTCCTGAAAGACATCAGCCAGCAAAATGACATCTAATTCTAAGTAAGCGATCATATAATCGCCAAACGTTTTACAATTAAATTTTAACCATGCCTCTTGAGCATGTTCATAGTCCTCTACTGGACAATCTTCACCCGTCAAATCGTTTTTGAATTTGTCAATGGAAGGAAGGGTTGTTTCATTTAGTTTAGACATTGAGCTAAAATACGCATAAGGAAAGACTCCTTTGCGAGTGATTATTTCATCCGTTAAGTTTGGATAGTGTTTCTTCAAAGTTTGACTATGGGGAAGAAACTTGAGATTACGAACGAGAGAAGCTAGTGACGCTGACATGAATTGAAATGAATCTAAAAATTTTATTTCGAAGAAGACTGTCTTATTTTCTTTAGTTTTATCTACTGGTACTTTTGCTGTCATTGCCATGAATTTTTCTCTCGTTTGTGCTATTACATTAAACTGCCACGATTTCATCTGGCTCAACCCTCCTTTTATGAGCATATGACTGTCATAGCCCTTAAAGTTATGAAAAATGACGGGTAGTACACGACGTCTCAACCTAAGTGAAAAGTTACATTTGGAGCAGAGTGCGTTTCTAAATTTACCAGTGATGTGATCATGATCACGCACTTTCTTAATTTTATCGTCATCAAACGTTTTATGACATTTAGGACAGGATGTGCAACTTTCAAATTTTTGTTTGTCTTCATCTGACATATGTAGTGACTTACGCTGCAATTGGGAATCATATGATTGTTGAAATTTTGCAGCTTTATCGAGAAATTCTAGAAATTTTGAAATGCAATCTTCACCTTGCCAAGTATGCATTTTGTTTTGTCTATTCCTAAAGTGGTCATGCCATACTTCATAGCAGGATATGGCTGCTGGCTTGTGGATGATATCATCAATGTAGCATTCTATGTCTGCGTAAATGACACGCAGGGGACTTAATTCGTCACCATTATCCCTATGTGAAAATATTTTATCTTTGGGCATGCGTTCCATTTGTAATTTACCTCGCTTGCACCATTCATAGTGAGTTTCAAATTTATCTTTACTCCAAAATGAGCGGATGCAGCGGTCGCATACAAAATGTTCACCTCTTTTAGAGTGCCCCAAGTGAGTGTACAAGCGAGAGATTTTGGGAATACCACAGTAGTGCCATTCCTCGCTATCATCTTGTTTTACTAATAAGAGGTTGACTACACGTTCATAACAAGTTGAACGTGAATTATAGCGGGCACCCTTCAACCCCTTCTCCCACACGTGAACGACAATTTTAATCTTATTATGTTTTTCGAACGTTTCTACATCTTTGATTTTCATGTTGTTACTATCACAACCTTCAAAGTCTAGTTCATCCTCCCACTGTCTATAGCTATAGGTGCGATCTCGATGCGCGTTGATATCATTATAGTGAAGGATGGATAGGACTGCATATTTGAAACACTGTGATTTACAATCAACATTGATGACAGCTTTCTTATTATACAACGTTTTTGGAAGTTTAAATGTGCCTCGAGCTGCATGACTTTCTAATAGGGAAATTTTGAATATGGCTGAGTCCACACCATCAAAAATGAGAGCGCTGTCGCGTTGATTGAATTTATCTACATTTGATTTTAAACATTGAATGTGAAAATTTAGCCAAGACTCGCAGTCTACAACTTCGGTTGCGGAAGAGGAAGGAATATGAAACTGTATTCTCTCCGTCACTTGACCCGTTTGAAAATCTATTTTAATATATTTTAGTTTAAGGTAGATGAGCGCCTTCATTCTAAAATTGTCTAAATTATTGAAGAGCGCTTCGATAATGTTAGAATTTTGAAGGAGCCACTCAGGAAAATCTACAATTTGAGTATTGGACTCCATGCAGTAGTCGCGTACTAAATTATTATGTGAAACATTAATGAGGGAGATGGTAGAGGTACCGTTGGTGTAGTGATCATTTGCATGCGTGTGTTGAAGTCTGTGCGAAGATCGCTGAAAGTGACTATCAAAAGAAAGAGGGCACAAATCGCAAGGAAAGGAGATGTCATCGTCAGAATCAACTTCACCTCCGGAGATTGACACCGCTTTGCGTTGACACACACGTTGTTTGATGTGTCGAAGGAGACTGTGCTTCCTTGTAAACATATGTCCGCAGTCGGCACATTCCCACTCGTTGCCTTGCCGCGAGAGTCCTGAGCTGGAACTCACATCACCTGAAAGAGAAATCATTCTTTCATCTCTGTTCAAGCCTCAGTGTAGTGTTACAACCTACCTTGACTCAATAACTCTAAACTTTCCTCGAGAAGAGAGGGCGTTGGTGATGAAGTTGATGCCTGAAATTGAGGAAGATGCTATTAGTCACACGTTTGAGGGAGATGAGAGGAAATTTTCAACTTACCATTTCAACGAAATCAAGTTTAAGGTTGATACTTCTACAAGATAGAGACTTCACTCAAATAATAGTCAAAGAGAGAGATCGTGCGTTCGTCACTTGTATGATTCACAGATTAAATGAAATGACCTGAATGTCACTTTGCTTATATACTTTCATCCTCTTCATTCATTGGATGTTCATTCTGATTGGCTGCTTGTGTATACTTAAGAATTAGAAAAATGTTAAAGTTATCATTATTCAAAGTCAGCATTTCAAAGACAACATGACAAGTCCTCCAACAACACCAAATACCGCATTGGAGTTCTCCTCTCCATATACATCAGCAAAGGTGCTCGTTACACCAAATGCACCAAGAAAGGCGAAGGTGGAGAAGACATACAATCTCGACAATATACGAAAGTTATCATTATCGGAGGAGGATGAAGAGGAGTTGCCCGACCTAACAGGCATACGGTGGAAATATTTACAATATGATGCCGAAGGGGTGATGGAGATGACCAGCAAGTCGCACTTGCATCAAATATGGGAGTGGTACACCCCTAACTCCCAACCGCGAACCGTGGCGGAGTGGGCGTACATTGAGAAAGTGAGGGACGCTGCAGAAGAACGTTTAAAGCAGCTCAACTGTTTTTGTAATCTATGTGAAGCCAGACTCTGGGACGATATTGACGATGAAGACCTTTTGAAATACATGCCATAATAAATGTTTATTTCGTATTATCTTTGCTTTCATACTGACTTACTTGAATGGGGTTTTAGTGAATAATTTAACCATAAATACTTTTTCATTTGGAAATAGTAGCACGCTTAGTCTAACTTGTAAATCTAAAAACATTTCATATGGACGATGATGGTAGATAAAATAGTGTCAAATAAATTAAGATAGCTTACACTTCTGATACAGGGATAGCAATCGACTGCGATCCATGTGTAAAGAGCTTGTTAGACTATGGATGGGCTTAAGTGGATGATTTAACCATGTATACTTTTTCATTTGGAAATAGTAGCACGCTTAGTCTAACTTGTAAATCTAAAAACATTTCATATGGACGATGATGGTAGATAAAATAGTGTCAAATAAATTAAGATAGCTTACACTTCTGATACAGGGATAGCAATCGACTGCGATCCATGTGTAAAGAGCTTGTTAGACTACGGAAGAGAGAAGTGTGTTATGTTGCGTGTGGCGCGTGAGTGTCCTCCCATTTCATTCCATTCATCAATTCGTCTCATTGATAGAGACAGGTAGAACTCATGGTTCTCATAACGTATGCAATGGAAAGTTTTAGGCAACCTTCGACAGTTGGCTAAATGTCGCCCTGGCGCGAATGCATACTACGTTGAGACAGAGGCAATCACTTGCAAACATGACGCAGAGAGGTTTAACAAGATTGACCATTGCCGAATGTCCCTTGCGGTATACATAGCTACGGGTTTCACCGCCGCCCTTTACAGGAACGCCCGTCGAAAGGAAGTATTACACCGAACTGCATTTGCAACGTTCAAGTTGACTGATAGCAGATTCAACTTAATGATAGTATTCGCCAGTCCGAAGACTGCCCAGGGCAAACCGCGAGGAGGTTCTATCATGTCTTGCCCCATGGTGGCCCTTAAGAGAGCCGATGGTTCGTTCTCGGGAGTAACAAGATGACTATTGGCTTGAATAGTCAATGGGTATGACGGTTAGGTTGTCATAGACCCTATACCGCCTAAGCCGTGGTGGTGCATCTGGCACCTTTCGGATGCGAGTGGTATTTGGAGTCCACACCTCATCCGTCCAAACGATCCTCTTGATCTTCCCCTTCTTCTCATCCTCCTCATCCCACTCGTCGAGGATGATGAGGTCGGGAATGCCGTTGTCTTCATCGGTGAAGACGGGAATGTTGTCGGTAGATGTCGCTTCCATCGTGACTTCAAATTGAATGAGAAGCGCTACAATCTTCTGGCTTATATAGGGTTTTCAACAATGAATTGCTCAACAGCGAATCAGAATGCTTCAGGGATAGCAATCGACTGCATAATGTTCAAGTTGACTGATAGCAGATTCAACTTAATGATAGTATTCGCCAGTCCGAAGACTGCCCAGGGCAAACCGCGAGGAGGTTCTATCATGTCTTGCCCCATGGTGGCCCTTAAGAGAGCCGATGGTTCGTTCTCGGGAGTCGTCATCCTACAGCCTACCAATTCTGCTGAGAGAGTCAAAGACTCTCTCTTTGGTAGCACTGTCGACTTCCACACTAACTGGCATGTGAGTATAGAGTGGAATGTAGCGCCATTCCGTTGGATTGACAGCAGTTGCTGTCATCGGATTGCCAATCCGAGCAAGATTGTTGTGGACTCTGTCTTGCTCCTCTAGCCTGACAAACTCCTCAAATAAATTTCGCGGCCTTAACTGCGGTCCGCGAGGAGAGCTGACTTGACTGTTCGGCGTCTGCATGATTGAAATGAAATGAAATGAGAGGCAGTGGTTTATATACCCCTCTAACGCGACGCAACGTTCAAGTTGACTGATAGCAGATTCAACTTAATGATAGTATTCGCCAGTCCGAAGACTGCCCAGGGCAAACCGCGTGGAGGTTCTATCATGTCTTGCCCCTAGGTGGCCCTTAAGAGAGCCGATGGTTCGTTCTCGGGAGTAAATTGATGGGGTGGTGAAGGCAGGCAAAGATCTGCAATGAAAATGATATGTATTAGAATAGGATATACTATCTTATTTACTTTTTCACTTACCAAGTTAGTCATCCTTAGGCAGTCTCGCGGGCTTCCTGATTGAAAATTTGTGGAGATGCCCGCGCATTCTTAGTGTAGCGTGGAGGCATTTCTTGCTCGGATGTCCATGATAGCATACAATGCTTTCGTCCAGGCTTTTATTGACGAGGACTTCGCCGGCCAGATGGTTATCCCGAATAGGGATGTGGAACTCAAACAAACGATCCTCATTCACACGTTCCCACTCATCCCTCATGCGCTCCAACTTCTCACACGCCTGCCTCTCATCACCCCGCCGAGCCACAGTCCTCTCCAACTCAACATTCCTCGCTCTCAACACACTCATCTCCTTCATCATCTCCTCAAACTTCGCTTCTGCCTCTCCCATTCTCCTCTCCGCAGCACTCGCCCTCTTCTCACACTCATCATTCTTGTCTTCCAACACTCGCACATTCTCCTTCAACTCTTTCACAACACGCCTCATACGGATATTCTCATCTGCCACCTCCTTACATTTCACCTCCTTCATTTTCAGCTCACTCAACTCACTCAACGTTCTCTCATTCACCTTCCTCAAACTTTCGTAGCGATCTACCAACAAAGCATGTGCCGCTTGCTGCGACACATGCTTCTTTTCCATGTCCTCATCCCACCGCGCCGACTGCTTCCGTACCCCACCACCCTTCACTATTGGGGAAGATGAGCTCTTCGGGGGGTCGCTAATAACAATATTGGATACCTCCGATGACGAAGAGCTCAACTTCCTCACACACTTCCTCACTCGCTCCCTATCCAAATCCACATCATCCTCATCATCACTCTCAAACACTCTCTTCCGCCACTTGTCAGCCTTCAAACCGGCCACAGCATTCTCTACCTCATTCTCCACAGCATTCCCACTAGCATTCTCCACAGCATTCCCACTAGCATTCTCAACAACATTCCCACTAGCATTCTCAACAACATTCTCAACAACATTCGCAACATTCGCCAACATTCGCTCCCTCTCTTCCACAATCAACTGCGTAAATCTCAAATCGGTCACCAACCCTCCTACACACTCACCATGCCTCCGATAAAACTCGGCCTCCTGCCCAACAACCAACAGCACCCTGCACTTCACACAGGCAATCCTATTCAGGATAACCATGTGGTCGGCCCCTGCCTTCCTTATGTGGTCCCTGAGACCGTCTCGGCGGTTGATTCTACCGCATACGCACATTTTAATATGAAATTTCTTATTTCTATCGTTGTTCACCATTTTTGCTGTCAGTACTCAGATTTCTCGTTAACTGTAAGATAATGAAATTAGTATAAGTTTTGAATCATGTAGTACAGTCATATTCCTAAAGCATTACACTTAGTCAGGAATGATAGATGTGAGTGTAGTGAGTGGCACTCGATCCCGTCGACAGCCCGAAGGCCTTGTACCGATCACTAGGGAAGTGAGAGATCTTCCCCGATACCCGCTCTTTACAGCTAAAGACATCATTGTCACTGCCCCGAAGTGGTAACAGGAACGCCGAGTCAAAGGTAGTGATCAGTAGCTGGGATCTAACCCCTCAAAGCTGCCTTAGTTAAATTTCTGATAGCAGATTTGAATGTAGTATACAGCCTAGAACATAATATCATCATTCAACATTCAACTTAGTCAACATTCAACATAATATCAACACTTAGTGAGGAATGATAGATGTGAGTGTAGTGAGTGGCACTCGATCCCGTCGACAGCCCGAAGGCCTTGTACCGATCACTAGGGAAGTGAGAGATCTTCCCCGATACCCGCTCTTTACAGCTGAAGACATCATTGTCACTGCCCCGAAGTGGTAACAGGAACGCCGAGTCAAAGGTAGTGATCAGTAGCTGGGATCTAACCCCTCAAAGCTGCCTTAGACTTAGTTAAATTTCAAATCTGATAGCATATTTGAACTCAGGATACTTGAAAACCTTAGTCTATATGTTAAAACTTTGAAAAAAGTGAAAATTAAGAATTTTTAAAAAATTCCGCATTTTACTACTCATACTACTTTTAAAAAATTTTATCAGTAGTAAAGACACTATCAAACTCTATCATACAAACTTCGAAGTAGCAAGATAGCTTGCCTACTTCAAAAGATAGAGTCCTTTGCACCCGATATCGGGAGCTCAGAGCGACGACCGTCGCTTACCTCGTCTTTCGATGAAGTGATCAGACTTACGTTGTCGGGGGTTTATATATGCTCGGAAGAAAACTTAAAATGGCTCTATCTCCGAAAGTATTCATCGTAGCGACATGCGGTTTGTTGCAAACGATTTGTCTCATCATTCTTTACAATATGACACCTGAACCATTCTCATATGACCACGGGAAGTTGGTCCGCCAGCACATGTCCATGTAACATGCCACAAGTGAAAAAATTCCTAAGTGTGAGAGCTCCAGTGTGGTGAAAATTTTGAAAAATTTAAAACTTCCGAATTTCAACCTGGGACCTTAACCAAAACATTTTTCATCAAATTTCACTGACCTCCCCCCCCCTCGTTCAGAGAAATTTGATGAAAAATGTTTTGGTGACGGTCCCAGGTCGAAATTCCACACTTTGGAAAATTTTCAAAATTTTACCCATACAAAGTCACTCTGACACTTAGGATTTTTTCAGGTGAGCGAGCTCCGACCTAAAATCTTGTAACCGCTCTAACTTTTGAACGAAGACAGATAGGAACAAGCCGATTCTTTCACTGAATTTGTCTCACTCTTAGCTTTCAAACGAGCTATTGCACGAGAAAATCCGTCCACTAGAAGCCAAGATAGAAGCTAGCTGTCCAGGGGGGGGGAGGTCAGTGAAATTTGATGAAAAATGTTTTGGTGACGGTCCCAGGTCGAAATTCCACACTTTGGAAAATTTTCAAAATTTTACCCATACAAAGTCACTCTGACACTTAGGATTTTTCAGGTGAGCGAGCTCCGACCTAAAATCTTGTAACCGCTCTAACTTGTGAACGGCTGGTCCGATTGACTCGCAACAAAAAATGTTGTCGAGCAGTTTTTTCTCCTCTTTCAAACGAGTAGCTGTAAGACAAAATCCGTCCACTAGAACCAAAGTTAGAAGATTGTTGTCGGGGGGGGGGGGTCAGTGAAATGTGATGAAAAATGTTTTGGTGACGGTCCCAGGTCGAAATTCCACACTTTGGAAAATTTTCAAAATTTTACCCATACAAAGTCACTCTGACACTTAGGATTTTTTCAGGTAAGCGAGCTCCGACCTAAAATCTTGTAACCGCTCTAACTTTTGAACGAAGACAGATAGGAACAAGCCGATTCTTTCACTGAATTTGTCTCACTCTTAGCTTTCAAACGAGCTATCGCACGACAAAATCCGTCCACTGGAAGCAAGCTGTCCAGGGGGGGGGTCAGCCGAAAATTTTTTCTCTCCGATTTCGCTGGAAACATCCTTCCTAACCCAAAATTTCACGTAGATTCCGAATCTGGCCTCCGTTTTCTCATCCGATGCTTCGTTTGGGCGCTACACACCAAAACGTCCCAAATTCTAACTCTGTCGTTTTTCGAAAAATGTTGAAAATTTTTTCTCACCGATTGCCTTGAAACTCACCCTACCGATGCAGAATTTCACGCTGAATCCGAATCTGACCTCCGTTTTCTCATCCGACCACTCCTTCCACTCGAAACAACCCATTTTACAACCCAACATTCAGCAGATTGCACCAAAAACATCACACACTATAGCCTCAAGACTAATCCTGGCGGTCGCCCACGTCAACCTAGACGGTCGCCCACGTCAACCAGGCGGTCGGACCAACTCACCCGAGTCTCACACTCTGTCGTTGCAGAGGGGGGGGGACGTCAGCGAACATGTTGTGAACGTGGACCCACCTGGCCGGCACACCACGACAGACCACAACCTCTGTCGTTCCAGAGGGGGGGGGGACTCAGACACGAAGCACCACGGCGGCCGACCACGACACTCTGCCGTGCCAGAGGGGGGGGGGGACGCAGCGATGGCCGCCATCTTGCGCGGTCCAGAAGTGGAGTTTTGCTTACTACTGAAGTGCAATGGTTATTTGCATTAGCAACGCGATTGCGATACTCTGTTGCATTGTCACACATCAACGACCGATTGTTGGCTCCTCCATAAGTTTGATGGGCACAATGTCTTTTCAAATGTTTAAAATTTCCAAGATGTCTTAGTAGGGTTTTCCAGTCACTTTGCTGCAAATAACCAAAGTTTTTACCACTGTAATGGAAACCTCGTCAAAACATGATGCTCTCTATCCTCACTGTCAGTCTCACAAACATTCTCATGCATCCATTCATGATTGGGTTCTCGCCACACATGCATTATTTTTCCATTAGTAGTTTGAAAACGGACTTCCGTGTACACTCTTACCTGCTATATTGCCACTCATTTTATTGATAAGACCTAATAGCAATTCGCAAACGTTTCAGGCATGAACTTTTGGAAGACGCTGCTTTGTTATTTTTTTGTTTTTGCTCGAATTATAGTCAATCTCTATCATTAAATATGTTTCGCTATTCAGCTTTGCGTCAGAGGCACTACGCATCATCATCAAAAATCGATCACGAAGGTATGAAGGTGTTGCTTAGCATTCTCAGTTCTCTACACATAGATATTTTAAATAGAATAATCGCACAATTTTAAATTGAACGCTACGGATCATCCTAACAAACTTGTTCAAATGAAATCAATCTGTTAGCTGCCAATACGTAAAGCGAATAAACGCAGTAAAACCCAAAAACTTGAGGGGTTTCCATTTTTTGACGCTGTGTACATGATACAATCAACCTAATAAATATTCTAATAGTCTAAAAAAGAATTTCTTTCCACTCTTACCTACTTTGTGGCGTGATATATCCTTTCCGTATTTGAATAATTCAAATATATCAATCAATTATTGATTGCATCCATTGATAAATTGGGGATTGACGAATATTGGATTTCTATATGTCTACCTCTTAATCGAATCGTAATCAAAAAATAGACGTCGACAATGTCAAACCATGAACTGTCATACCCACATAAGTGAATCTACATAATTATATCCATGCGATTCCATAGAGCGCGTGAAAGCGTGAAAGAGTTAGGAAAAATCAAATTCTATGACCATGCCAGTTAAACTACACCATTTCCAGTTTAATTTCAGACATAGTCATTTTAATTTCAGATTGATCAGTTATATTTCAGATATCATCACTTTAATTTCAGAATAGTCAGTTATATTTCAGACAATGTCAGATATATTTCAGATATCATCATTTTAATTTCAGAAGATATCAATTATATTTCAGCTGCTACCTGTCTGAGGTAGATATCCTCGAAAATTTTCAAAGCATTTGTATTTCAAATATTGTGATCAGATTTCAAATGCTTTAAATCACAGTTTGGCAGGATTTTCTGATGACAAGATGTCTGACTCGTTAAGCATTGACGACAGTGTGGATGAGCCAACAGTGAGAGGCAGCTACTCAAGGCATTCATTCACTGATAGAGAGCGAATCCTTTCTGCAGCTGACAATGGTGACGACTGGATAGGTACAGCACGTTTGCTAAAAATCAACAAGAAGACAGCGTAACATTGGATTCGTCAAAATCGAATTCAATTCAAGAAACGTGGTGGATACAAGACGAAAAAGCTTTCACCTGAGCAGATACAAACCGTAATCTCATGGTTTGAAGAGAACAGTCAAACGACCCTGAAGCAGGCTGCAGAAAGGATGCGCCAAGCGTTCAGCACCTCCGTCTCTGTCTCCACTGTTGGCAATTATTTGGATGGTCATATCATGACATTGAAGAAAATCCATAAAGAGCCACAGTCAATGAACAGCGATCAAAACAAGACTAAGAGGAGAGAATGTTGTCTTCAGATGTCGCAGTACCTAAGAGACGGCAGGCAGCTGATATTCGTTGACGAAACAAACTTCAACCTGTTTTGCAAAAGGACAAAAGGTTGGTCTCGCCGAGGTGATCGGGCAAAAATAATTCTGCCAAATTCAAAAGGTCCAAATTTACACCTAATCTCAGGGATGATGTCCACTGGACTGACTGGCTTTACCACGCGTCGAAGCAATTTTAAGGCCGATGACGCCAATGAGTGGCTTTGCTCCATGCTGAGAGCGCACAGCTCTGCCGGACATGAGTTGAATTCTGTAGTTGTGATTTCCGACAATGCCCCATGCCATTGTCGATTTGAAAGGGTCTTTGAAGAACCTGAATTCAATGGTGCAGAATTGCTTAGACTATCTCCTTATTCGTGTATGCTTAATCCAATTGAGAATATTTGGAGCAAAATAAAGAATCATGTCAAGACTGCATTGGGCAATCCTCCAGTTACGGCAGGAGAGATACCCCTTGGTGAGCAAAGAATGCGTCGATTGGAAGACGAAGTCAATCATGCTGTGACGCAAGTATCAATGCAAGATTGTCTTCGTTGCTTCAATCATTCTCTGTCCTTCCATTCGAGAGCCATAGACTTGCAAGATATGCAAGTCGGCATGTGACTTTTGATGACTTTTGAAAAGTTTTTTGTGTTCAAATGTATTTTGAAATGCAAATATATAGCAAGTGATGCAAGCGAAATGTAGTTTTATCATCTATGTTCAAGTCTTCAGGGAAAAACAGTATGGGAGGAGTAGCGATATACAAGGAATTATAATAAAAGCAGAGAATATTTTATGGCTATAGTGTCATATGATTGCTTCGAAGCATTTCATGTCCAAAGGAGACACTGATTCCAGATTGCGAATACCGGCTTCTTTTTCGCCATTTTAGTTTCAACGTGCATTTGCATGAAGATGCATGCGCATAGTTGTGATATGATGGGCCTATCTGCTGCATCAGCGCTTTCAATTTTTGTATGTCAAGAACAGTAGGCCCCAATGGATCAATAAGCGCAGTCATGTCTTATGAATATACATGTAGAGCACAAAAGATATCTGAAATTAAATTGACCTTGTCTGAAATATAAATTACCATAGCTGAAATTAATTTGATGATATCTGAAATATAAGCGACGGGGACTGAAATTAAACTGATGCATCTGAAATTAAAGTGATGATATCTGAAATATAGTTGATGTTGTCTGAAATTAAACTGGAAATGGTGTAGACTAATGTACGAGTATGCCAAGATATCTGATATGTTTGATGATATTGATATCCAGTCCTATATATCATAGCAGTTCTTAGTTGAATACATAGCTACTAAAGAGCGTACGTTTTTCTTCGCATTGTCGTACAAAATTTAAGGGATAACTATTACATTAGTCATGGACGTCTAGATATCTAGACTTTAGAATTAGTTAATCTATCTAGTTATTTAGAAGTCCATGCATTACTTCAGGACAATATAATGCGTGCTATTGTGTAGCTTTCTATGTCTACAGGTTAATAATTTCCATAATCAAGTAGTTATATAGCACCATAATTACCTAGATTATGTTACCTAGATTTACCTGCTTTGCAACGATGTAAGTGATGGTGACTAGGCGTAATATAATTAGAAAAGACATCTCTGGATTTCGCTTTCAGGTTTGAAGAGTTTTCTAATGGACTTGCAATCGCTCACTTTGCTTTCACTTTACAAAGAATTTTTTGACTGCACAACGTGGATGCCCAACATATATTTTTAGTGAGATAAATCAACAACATGCCACGTCCAAGTCACTATCAATCGATATTCAGCTACAGCGTTTCTTTGGATGATAAGCAGATCTTTTCCTCTTGTTGCTTCCTTCATTATTACGTGTAGTGATCAACCAAATACATTGCATTCCTTTACAAATTTTCATTATAATTTCAACCTGTTTTTTGCTGCAACTTTTCCATGGTTTATATATTCTATCATTATCCGTCAAACATCATTTTGGTTGTGTTGAAATACATTGACCGTCTGTCATGCTTATCAGAATTTTGTGAAAATTAGACAGAGCGTTATGTTGCTATTCCTATATACAATAATAGGGCGTAGTACCTAAACATATCAAACCCCAAAAATCATGCCATTCAAAAGGGCATCAAAATTCGGTGTAACCACATCGTCAATGTATTGACTTTACACTTCAAATGCGTGATGTTGGAATATAAAATTTTGCTTGTCACTTTATCTGATGTAATGCGTAGTAGAAATAGACTTGCAAAATGAAGGCTATTCAGATGTATGCGCATTCAATTAGGTTATCATTTGTTTATGTTCATCTTCCATGAGATAAATAAAATTTTCCATTTTTCTGCTCACCGACTGACTATTGTTGTTATGTAGACTGCAAACTGCCACATCCTTATTAAGGTGCTACTAGAAATTGCATGCTCTCTATCTCCAGACATTTTAATCTCAATAATCATGTAAAATTTACCATAGCATGGTGACCTGTCATGTTTCATAATGGAAACATGCTAATCAGAAATTTGTGAAACATCAAGATGCAGACTCCAAGATATCCGTGTTTAGGGGTAATTATGGAAATTATCAACCTCTTCTGAAACATATCTTTACCATGTATTATAACAGACAATGGATGATTTATTTCGGTCATATAGAACTTATTAACCTCAGGCCTAGTTTCGGTTAATAAAATCTATAATGGTCTCAAAATCATCCACTATCTATTACATAATGCATAATTTTGTAAGGATTTATATGTCCACAGGTTAATAAGTTCCACGAAGCAGATAGTTATTTTCTTGGATGGAATTTCTTAACCGGATGTAGACTTCTATTAAAAGACTCATGCAATATGACAGATAATGCACAGATTTCTTCGGTCATTTTTGCTAAATTTTGGAATTGCATTATTTTTACTTTCTGGTCGACATGTCATGTTTAGAGGATACCATCGATTCGGTTGTAAAGGCAAGCACGTGAATGGGCTGATATACAAACTCAATCGCAGAATATCAATTTGATAAGTAATACAACAAATGAGCAACAACAACATCACCCAGTAACCGATATCAAATGGGGAAATTACGTAGGTGAAGATGATATTAAAATTGCTCTCCGTAATGCGTATAGTGACATTTCAAGGTGGAAGAAGAATATATTTGAACCTCCCAGAGGCAAGGCTGGTAATGCATTCATCAATGAAATTACTCGCATCATCAACTTATTCACATATAAAACACCATGGCAAAGTCTTTTAATGTTGCTTTTGCATGTGCCTATACCATCGATGCTACTAAAGCCAAGTCTTAAATCAAAACCAAGAGACAACTCAAAATATCTATCCGCAAGATAAGAAAAATGTAAAAATGGTGGCCTACCATCAATATTATCTGAAGCAAATGAAATTCAAAAAAGATTGCACGTCAAATGGAATTTAAGAAATGCAAGTAATGAAAAACAATATTGCCGTCTTATGATGAAGGTCAAAGTTTCCCAAGCGATGAAACATGTGAACGCTGATAATTCAGTGAATGGAATACATAAGATCAGCGATGAGATAAAGACATGCTTACTCAAAAAACATCCACGTTGTAAGGAAGCTGATGAAACAACTGTATTACCAAGAGCTAAGAGATCATTTGAAACAGTGATTTTTGAAAATATTGATGTGAAAATGGTTCAGAATGCATTTCACGGTGTGCCAGGAGAGGCATTTTAGAAATTTCCCGCTATATTTCTCGACGGATTCTGATGTATCTTTGTATGTAGATTTCGAAAATCAAAGTTTAAAAATCATACCAAAAGCCCTTTTCGAGAAAATGACGAAAATTCAAGATGGCGGACAGAGAAACCGAAACTGCATTCTGGTAGTCGATTAAAAAACTCCCAACTATTTCGGCAACGGTTTCCTAAGCAATTTGACCCGCTCTTTTCAAAAATTATTGTTAGAAAATCATACGATTAGCCCTTTTCGAGAAAATGACGAAAATTCAAAATGGCGGACAGAGAAACCGAAACTGCATTCGGGGACTTCGTTGGTGTACATAATGTATTAATAATAAGTCTTGGAGATTTTGGCAGGATCATAAGAGGCATTGGAAAGGTCATGTTCTAAATCGTCCTTTTGTGTGAAAAGCAAAATGCATGAATCAGTGGTCTGCATCAGATTGATTTGCAGAGAGAATAATAGCTTATTACATTACACACATGCACTACGATCACAGCACATCAATGACGATCACACGCGTACAAGCGCATAGTTATCGTAAACAACTTATCCTCATACATGTGCAGCATGTCTCAATTCAATCATGTCTAAGGGCGTGCGCGCACTAAGCGTCCAGGTCGCGACGACCAAGTCGTGGCGGCCAGCAGGAATGCTTTGTCATTGTTGCGGAGATGGGAAGTCGTCCACTTGCGCGCGCACTTTGCCGACGCGACCAATTGGTCGTGGCGGCCATCAAGATTTGCAGCGACGCACACGCGGCCAGGATGTCGCGGCGACCAGTAAAATACGCTGCAGCTTATGACAGAGCGCACACTTGGCGACCCTTCCCGCGACAAATAGATAATAAATTGCTGAAACCTCTTCCTCATTCATTTGTTTCCTCAACAAATGGAGTCGATCGGTCGCTGTCGCAGCCGCTTTCATGGTCGCACATTTTTTTGGCCGCGGCGGCCATAGTCGCCGCGACCTGGCCGCTTAGTGCGCGCACTCCCTAATACGGTGATTGTCCTTTATCACACACACACACACACATGCATGCAAAGCTTGTCATAATGACGATCACATGCGCATGCGCGCATGATTGTTGATCGTGTAAACAACATTTCTTTATTCAAGTGCCACTGATCTCGGTCCATTTGTGTCTGCGATTGTTTATCGGATTGACTTGACTTTGACAATGCCAAAAACAGCAAGAACTCATTCAGAATCGCTAAAAGCTATTTGTGTTATCTGCTTTGGTTTAAGTGACCTTCGTAACATCTCCATTCACATGGAAGAACTTATCAAATCGCATATTTTTCCAGATTACAACACTGTTGATGGAACATTCTCGTGTGTCATATGTTCGTCGTGTCGAAAAAAAGTTTCGGCTGGTGAATTTGAAAACTTGCCTTTATATGATCGCGATAATATTCACTTTCCATTCCAAACTCGCACTCGTCAAAATACAGCTTGTGAATGCACTATTTGTCAAATGGCAAGAAAAAAATCATATGAGTCTACGTTACCATGTCGTAAGTCATCACCAGGCAGACCGGTGTCTTCTCCAAGTACCAGTGTCTTCACATCCATGTCCATGGTGTGACGTGCACAAGACCGATCTCATAAACAACGAAGTTAGCCGCACATGGGACAGTCTATCATGCTTATTTGGAGCTACTATGATTCATCGGAGGCGAAATCAAAGGCAAAAAACTATGGTAATGCAATACATCCCTCCATTATCCATGGAGATGGTAGTGAACTTGTTTTGAAAACAATACCGCCTCCAGAGTTGCATCTCCTTACAGGATCAGTCTCTAAGTTGTTCAATGTTCTGGAGGAAACTTCACATAGAATTGCAACACAATGGTTAACTTCGTCGCGAGTGCACAGAGATCAATATCATGGCGTTACATTTATCGGTAATAGTGCTCGTCAACTTTTAAAGAGCGTCGACAAATTGCGAGCAATCGCAAAGCTTGAGACATTGCCTATCGTTTCTGCATTCAGAAATCTAGAGCGAATCGTCACAAGCTGTTTTGGAAATTTTCTGGACCAAGACTTTTCTCAGCATATCGTGAATTTTCGCAATGATCTTGATGCATTGAAGTTTTGGAGAAATAGTCCGGGAGCTAGCGTGAAGTTGTGCAGGGAACGAGGTAGTACATAAAACTTTCACATAGCATAGTACACCTCTAACCTACTGCAAAACTTTGCGTCTGCCGGATCAGATCATTTGCTTTTCAGAAATAGAGATAATAACAAAATCCTATGTATTTCCAATGGTAAAATTGAGACATTTAAGGTGTTGACTCCATTTTTTCGAATATTTGCTCATAAAAGTTACACAAATTGGTATTTTGTTGAACTGGTTATTATAGAAATCATCTACAGATCATGATCTGTCAAATGAGCTATCATTTAGTGACAGAGGATGAAGTAAAGTGTACAAACAGACACTTTTCGTTGGCGTAACTGCAAATTTTAACATAGAAATTTCAGGAAAATTGTTGATGTACTTTAACGAAAAGTGTCTGTTTGTACACTTTACTTCATCCTCTGTCACTAAATGATAGCTCATTTGACAGATCATGATCTGTAGATGATTTCTATAATAACCAGTTCAACAAAATACCAATTTGTGTAACTTTTATGAGCAAATATTCGAAAAAATGGAGTCAACACCTTAAATGTCTCAATTTTACCATTGGAAATACATAGGATTTTGTTATTATCTCTATTTCTGAAAAGCAAATGATCTGATCCGGCAGACGCAAAGTTTTGCAGTAGGTTAGAGGTGTACTATGCTATGTGAAAGTTTTATGTACTACCTCGTTCCCTGCACAACTTCACGCTAGCTCCCGGACTATTTCTCCAAAACTTCATTGCATTATTCATCATGTGCCAGAGTTTTGCA
Source organism: Prostheceraeus crozeri (assembly GCA_907163375.1). NCBI lineage: Eukaryota > Metazoa > Platyhelminthes > Polycladida > Euryleptidae > Prostheceraeus > Prostheceraeus crozeri. Next base: position 82,552 of record CAJQUW010005288.1, read on the forward strand.
AGATGACGTCTGAAGGCATGGGGAAGTTCAGCGAGCAAACCAGTCAATCACTCCATGCAGACTTTGACTCATTTTGGTCGAACTATAAGATCAAAAACTTCGAAAATGACTATTATGCCGATCATATGTTGGCTGCGGTAAGGGCTTGCAACAGTCGCCACGTGAATATTTGAGCTTTTTACAAATAAAAGTTACTTTTCGTTAATGATTGCTTTAAGTATATGATGGGTTCTAGCGGCATCATGTTCTAACGGTGATGATTGAAAAGTGTACCTGATTAGATAGGAAATACTTGGCAACATTTCTATTCTAACCCCAAAATGCAGTTTCGGTTTCTCTGTCCGCCATTTTGAATTTTCGTCATTTTCTCGAAAAGATGATTTTCTAACAACTATTTTTGAAAAGAGCGGGTCAATTTACTTAGGAAACCGTTGCCGAAATAGTTGGGAATTTTTTTAATCGACTACCAGAATGCAGTTTCGGTTTCTCTGTCCGCCATCTTGAATTTTCGTCATTTTCTCGAAAAGGGCTTTTGGTATGATTTTTAAACTTTGATTTTCAAAATCTACATACAAAGATACATCAGAATCCGTCGAGAAATATAGCGGGAAATTTTTAAAATGAAACCGCCTCTCCTGGCACACCGTGAAGTGCAATAATGAAAGTTCATGGCTCAGGTGGTCCGACACAAGTGGACGCAGATTGCTGGCGAGTTATATTATGTGCCAGACTTTCCAATAGTTCGCCAAAACAGTTATGTCAAGCTATTGCTGATATGGCGAAACGATGGTGCACTGAAGAAATTGATCCTGAATATTTGAATGAATATGTTTCTTGTAGGCTGATAGCCCTTGATAAGAATCCCCCAACATCAGGATCGCGAAGGAGACGCAGGTCACCAGGAGATTTGTGGACTTCGCATTGCGAGATGAGGTGCTCCACGGTTTGAGCTGGATGACTGTCGAAAGCCTCATTGCTGGAGGGTAGCGACCACGCGTGCAATGTTGGAACGGAGTCAGTTCAGTCGGACCCATTGCTTTCGAGGGAGGTCGGCTCCGGATGTAACGATTGGTTTGGAGCTGGGAAGGCACACTTTAGAAAAAAGGGACCGTCGTTGACCTGCCTGTTCCACATATTCAAAACATCAAGCAGTACTCGGCCGTGCTGCTAACTAATGCAAGAGCGCCCGTTCGCAGTGTCGAAGGGCATGCTCCCCAGCTGCTGCTCACCAACGATCGTAGTAGTCCATTTCTCGCACTTATCTTCTTTTCTATCTTCCGGAGGTGGAGTTTGTAGGTTAGTGTGCGATCAAAGGTCACACCCAAGTAAGTAGGGTGATCTGTATTCGGTAATTCCTAGAAGGGAAGAATCATATTTAACCTTAATATCTAAATGGCACATCACACAATTAGACAATTCTTGCTCCTTCTTGAATGGATCATTCGTGTATCGCTTCCTATTACCACCGGCGCTGTGGCCTTGTGGTAGAGTGTTCGCTCTGCGTCCGAGAGATCTTGGTTCAATCTTGGTCGGGTCAAACCTAGGACTTTTAAAATAGGCACACTCTGCATTCTTCCTAAACACTCAGCACGAAAAAGAATGAGAGTGGTAAATGACAACTCGACCACATGGAAGAAAGGCTCCGTGCCTAATGTGCTTCCGAGTATAAACAACGTTCATTTATTTATTTATTTTATTGGAAATGGAAAACAATAAGCTGCCAGTAGGACACCAGAGCAAGTGACAGAGGCGTGCGTGCTGTGATATCACTTCGCAGAGACCAAGACACACATCGTCTGGCTAGCATTCGATTCAGTGATGCACTATGCAGTGAGAAATGCTGAGGAGAGGATGTGAAATCATTAAGTGAACTAATTTTCGTACGCCTGCTACTTTTTTAAAAATGATCGGAATAGCCAACATTATGGAGAAAACTTTTGCAATGATATGAATTCTTCGAATCTGAAGGAATTGTGGCAATCGAGGCACTTTGCTGGGACTCACAGTAATCCACACGCAAGCGACGCACGACTTTTTTCCTATCTCTGTAAGGTATTAGGAATTCATTTTTGCCCACTTACTAAGTTCCTCGATGTACCGTCGATTTCGAATTAATCACACTTCTAGCAAACCGAAGCACAAAAAATCTAAACAAAACATTTAATTCTGTGGTCGTAACTGTTTTTCAGGGCTCATTTTCAAGTGCCACGTAGTTAAGTAGTCGTGCAGCAGTTTCACATCTTTGTTGAGGGTGTTTTCAACCTGGGACCAACTCCTATTTGTCGTCAGGAGAGCTAGATTATCTGCATATGTAGATGCTGAAGAGCATCGGGGATAAAGTACCTCATCCTTGTGGTACTCCGTTGCGAAGTCGTCAAAGGCGGCTAATTCGGTTGTCATTCGTCTTTAGCTTAAAGCTTCGATTGGATAAGAGCTCCATAATGAATGCAACGACATGGACATCACTCAATAGCCTCAGGAGCTTGAGGTGAAATCCTTTCAAGGAATAAATGAAGTACTTCGACCGATTATTGGCAAAATGGTGACATGAATTTTGAAAGGGGGATATTAAAGAAGCAGCAGGCTCTTTTCAAACTTGCACTTGGTTATATTCAGGAACTGAAGCGGCGATTCATTCAGCAAAAGACATCTTCGAGGATGTTGAAACTATTTTATTGGTAGATGCAAAAAATGCATTCAATTGCATCAATAGAAAAGCTGCCTTGCACAATATTCAACAGATTTTCCCACCTTTCTATACTAACCTAATGACCACTTATCAAAAGCCTGCTAAGTTATACACTAATAGTCCAGATCATGAAGATAGCTGCATAACATCGGAAGAAGGCTGCAATCAGGGAGATGCTTTAGAAGTCACTCCGCTCATTCATGAATTATCTCAATTACAAGATAAATGCAAGCAAATTTGGCATGCGGATGGCAGCTGTTTCTTAGGTAAGCTTAATAAAATTCATCAATGGTGGAAACTTTTATGTTAGCGAGGCCGTGCTTTTGGATACTTTCCGAATGAGACGAAGACAGCTGTCATTATAAAGAATCCAAACCATCTTTCAAAAGCAACTGATATTTTTGGAAAATATGGGATAAAAATTACATTGGAAGGTGACAGGCACTTAGGTGCAGCTATTGGAAATAACGATCATAGAGAAAAATTTGTCAAGGAGAAGATTGAAAGATGGATTCAAGATGTAGAACATCTCACAATAATTGCTGGTGAGGAACCACAAGCTGCTTTGTGCGGATTCACGGGAGGGTTGTGTCATCGCTGGTCATTCATGCAGAGAACGACTGCTAACATAAAAGACAATTTTCAACCGCTTGAAGAGGTGATTAGAGCCAAATTTATCCCTGCTGTAACAGGAAGGCCGGTTAGTGACTTAGAAAGACGCAAATTAGCCCTTTCTTTTCGTTATGGAGGTTTGGGGATTTCAAATCCAACAATCACAACCGATTCAGAATACGAGGCATCAAAAAAGTAACTGCAGATCTGACTTCAGTGATCATCAATCAAGATGGAACGTTGCCGGACTTTGATAGTGCTAAAGTGCAACGCATCATGTCATTATTAAAAAAAATAATTGAAATTCAAAAGTGAGTTGATTGTTATATCAAATTCAATAGATGTAAAAATGAAACGGACCCTTGAATTTCTGAAAGAAAAGGAATCTAGTTCTTAGTTATCAGCTCTTCCTATAAAATCTCTTGGGTATTCATTGAACAAAAATGAATTTAGAGATGCAACACGACTGAGATATAATTGGCGGATATCTAACATCTCATCATATTGTGGTTATGGAGAAGAAATGACACCAATCATTCACTAAATTGTAAATTAGGTGGATATGTTTCTCTACGCGGCAATCCAGTTCGTGATGCTATTGCCGAATTCTTGAGTGTTGTACGCAAAGATGTGACAACAGAACCAGAACTTCTTTGAAATTAGTGTGATCAATCCCTACTCTTAATCATATTTTTTAAAAAAATTATCATGAAATAGTAACACAACACGAAGCAGAAAAGAAGCGAAATTATGAAAATCGTGTTATTCAAGTTGAAAAAGCATCCTTCTACCCACTGATTTTTGGGACAACATTTGGATCAGGCACCCAAGCGAATGTTTTTTAAGGGAATGGCACATCTTATTGCTATGAAATATAATGACGAATACGCAGATGTTCTCGGACAATTAAGAACAAGAGGTTCATTTGCATTAATGAAAAGCTGTCTGATTGGTGTTCACGGTATAGGGGCGAAAAATGAATAAAGTTTCTCTGTTGCAAATGCCGTTTAATTTGATTTCTTTTTAATGTATTATACTGTTGAGCAGTTGTAGATATTATTATTTTGAATCAATTGTGTTTGGTGTACATAAGTCACTTATTTTTCTCTTCTGTCAAGTCTATGTTACGAGAGATCATTTTGTTGTACTATTTTTTGTAATATTTATTTACTACTAAACATAGTTCATTAATTTTTTCTAATTTTTTCTTCGGTCATTATTTTTCATAATAACCTCGATCCTCGGCTCTCGGTAATTATGACAAATAATGACCTCAGATCTATGCACTATCTGTTACGTAAATGTGTAACCTGATGATGGCCTTAGACATAAAGTCGTAATATCTACGGTAGTTAATAACAGCCTACATTTCTACTTACGATCATCGTACTTGGCTTTCCCAAAACATCGATTTGTAATTAAATGTGCAATCTTTTAACAATACAAATACGCTACCTTTTAAATGATAGTCTAAATCGTCGGCGCGATCATTTGAAAGATAGTCAGTGGATTCAATTAGTGCATTGTCACTGAACCTATTGAACATAAAATCTTTGACATCAAAAATCCAATATTTCAATCAGTAAAAGACTCAAATCAATACCATATACCAGGACGGCAATATGCTACTTCCTCATACCATTCTTAATCCATGTCTCGAAAAAAGATTTCTATTACATATTGCAAACTCAAGATTCAAATAAAATTGTGAAATTGACGAAATACATTAGGGACGAATTACACGATATTTTGTTAGAACCAATCTGTTGTGCAATTGCGACGGATGATTAGGTGATCAATATTCATCTGCAGTGATGAACCAGACTTGTCAATAAGGCCTTCAGTCAAGCGCTTTTTGTCACGAGATCAATACGAGGTCAGGAACAATATTTGATTCAGTCACAGAATTAGATTGTTTAATCGTGTCCCTTTTCTAGAAGTGCAAACTGATTCAAAGCGATGGCACATGCAGGAACTTAATAACTGGGCAAAAAGAAATTTTCAATGCCTTACAGAAATGGGAAAAATTATCGTACGGTTTGTTGTGAATTCCTTCAAAGTGCTCCGATCACTATGATTCCTTCAGCTTCGAAGAATTCAGATCAATGCGTTATGAAAAGTGCACGCCTCTGACTTCTAACTACAGTATCACTGGTATTACTGATAGTGATAACTGAACCAAAAAGGACAGAATATTTACTTGCATGCTGTCATTGCTCATTGCTTAGTGCTTTGGTTATCATTTTTATGTTTTGTCACCTATTTCATTGGTGTTTGAGGCCAATACAATTTCAATGCCTGACATTGTGTTTAGGCTCGTATATCTTTCAATGTTGAAATATTGAACCGCAATGTGTCATTATTATGTAGATTTTGCATGTAACAATGCAGAATTTTGAGTGCGCGCAAGCGCACGAAAAATTCTGCATTGCTACATAGCAAAATCTACATAATAATGATATTGTCCTAAGCTGTATTTCTATGGGAAAATATTGATATGATAAGTTTTGGGGAAACTATCATGGAAAAGCTTAGGACAATATGTAATAGATAATGCATAGATTTGAGGTCATTATTTAATAATAATTACCGAGAGCCGAAGGTTCTAGGTTATTATGACAAATAATGACCGAAGAAATCTATGCATTATCTGTTATAATCATAGAAATTAACAATGCCATAGAAGGTCCTAGAATGGAAATTGCATGAAAATTATGGCACACGCCGGGGGAACTTAGTTGAGGCAAAATGCAACTTGTGTGATCTGGCTTCCATGTTTTTTGATTGACATTTATATTTATCAGGCCAATTCTTGATCTGGATTGTTGGTCTTTGTCCAAAAACCATGTACTCAAAAGCAACAGTGATTTTACAAAATGCTGCGCCGACAGGATGACAAAGAAGGAAATCCTTTTAAACGTTCTGTACGTTCATCATTTTGAAATATCGCTCCAATAATCTATCAATAGTATAATCAGACTCTTATGCAACTTGTAATGTCGATTTACAGAACATGCATAACTCCAGCTTGAAATCAGAGGCCAAGAAATCTTAGAGTATTCATTTTACTTTAAAGGGTTCCCTTGTTCACTAAATTTGAATAATTTTCAAAATCTCTACATGCATTCGAATATCAGCTTCCAAAATATCACATTTGTCATTCAATGATTAATTGGAAAGTTCCAGCGACATTTCATTTATTTGAGAAATGATTGTCGGTAAAGAAACTTTCAATGTGTTTATTCCAGAAAAGCGCCAGGTTTCTTAGCCGCTTGAAGAAGAAATTATCCAATAATTAGACTCTCTATCGGTGAATTCTTCAGATGCTCTTACAAACAGCACACCGACCACTTTCAATAATGACTTTGTGAACCAATTTTTAATTCGCATTCCAATATTGAAAAATTGGAAAATTGTTGTCACTCTCAGTGACTGCCACAAAGACATACTATATTAATCCATGGAATATTAGGCTATTTCACATGAAACAGTGCCGCCATCTCACTTGCAATTCTCTTCATGAAAATCCTGTAATTAGTTGTCAACAACTTCCACAACCAACTTGGCAAATAGGTTCACTATGATACTGTAGAAATCCAATGACATCTACACTGTGTTATTTACATTTAAACCACTGACATCAGTAGGTGTCTATATCTTTGTAATGTATAATCGGTAGGAGGTTATCAGCGTTTAACTCCTGCATTTAACCTCCTGCAATCACTATCTATGAACTGCTGGGAAATCTCAGTACTGCAAAACAAATGTAATGTAAGTAATTGTATTACTATCAACTATAACAATATCATTCTAAATATGTGATTTTCAAGTATAGTGATCAGTCTTTACGAATATAAATGTTGAAAGAACAGTTTTGAAAATTTCCTCCAAAAGATACATTTTCTGTGGAAATTCCTTCTTTTTCATTATTGCATTGGTTATTGGTTGACATTGACGACTACATGTAGGTGCCTGAGCATCACTTTTTCTCAATGCATGGGTCACCTTTTCGTTCATCGATCCCATGTCGATGTAATTTAGATCTGCCTCTGATACATGACCAATACGCTTTTTCGCTACTTCATTTGGTAATCCTGATGCTATTATTCGCGTTTTTGCAGTTCTTCTTGTACTTGTGTTTGTAAAGTTACGTTTTGCTTTTATGCTCATCATTTGTTTCTTGACTACTTTTTCAATTTGATGAATACCTAATGGAGTTTTTTTGAACCAAGTTTCATTTTTGGGTTGTTGTATAGGTGTAAGATAAAAGGACGTTATTTCTTTGACATTTTCTCTGTAATGGACGAACTTTTTGTAGATCTTCACTGGACATCTCTCCGGGCTTTCAAAGTTAGGCAGCACATGTACGACTTTTGGCTCCATTCTGGCTTGTTTGATCCCAAATAAACGAGATTTAGAGGTGTTTTCTTTGTACTGAAGCACCTCCACGCCATCTTTTTCTATCAATCGCAATTGATCGTTTTGATCCCCAAAAGTTAAGTGTTTGTGCTCCGTAGCAGCACGCAACCCTAGTTCAATGCTTAGAACATAAATGAGTGTGTTCTGTAGCTGTGTAGGGGAACTCGTTCCCAGCCCGTTAGGCCCGTTAGTCCATAATTTCTCTTCAGAGTTGAAAGATATTATGTCACTTCTTTTGGTTATCTTTACGTTGCCTTCCTTTGCACTTGCCTTCATCTCACCGTCTAACACTTTTCTTGATTCACTGAAGTCTTTATCGCAGAATATTGACCAATTTTTATCCATAACATTATTACAATAATGTTGCAGCATTGCAACCAACTCTTTCAGTGTTTTGGGAGGATATTTAGTTCCATCCGTTTTTCTAACCTCACATAAAAAAACGCGAAGACATTGGTCTAATTCATAGGCGGTCATTTCATCAATATCTTTATAGACTTTTAAGCTTCCATCTAATCGACATTTCCAGAATTGTTGCCATTCTCTAAATATGCTCAGTGCCCACTTCTGTTTCTTTAATGTATTATAAGGTATCCTTTCTTCCAAATTCTTTTTCCTTTCTTCCTCTGTAGTTGTAGCAAATCTGCTTATACTGCTCATTTTCAATTCTTTTTACCGTAAGACTGATTAAGTAAAAGATGATATTGGATACTTTTGATCATGGACTATTTTGATATTGCTTTTTGATTTTCAAACAGCAAATCAAACTAGGACTATGTTCATGCATGAACTAAATCACGGACACATAAATCCATAGCTTACATCTATAGAAATCTTTATATGTGTTATATCATGGAAATCTTAATAGTAAAAACCTTTTACTGTGGTGTAATAATTTATGGCTATAATGTAGATATGTTACATCAATGTGTTGTTGATATCAACTGTTTAAATATCTTAATACCATAATGACATCTAACCCTAAACCATTTTGGAAATCTTAGTAGATATCAGTGGTTTAAATAAGATATCTACCTGATTTACGGAGTTAAAACATGAAATCTACTCGTCTTCGCTGCGCTCCGACTCGTAGATTATCACTGGTTAACTCCTAGAATCAGGTAGATATCATATACGTATTACATGCTATGTTACATTTTGAATTTTGTACACATGCCAATGCTTCACACTCAATACAGAGTTATAACTAACAAGACGTAATTCTACATTTGGTGAGCCCGACTACCGAATATGTCTACTAGTGCAATGACTTCAGACGACATTGAGCGTTTATCTCAAAGCCTATTATCGCTTCCGCACCTCAGTACATCTAATGCTGTCTCATTAAAGTTGCCTGAATTTTTGTCTCATGATCCCGACATTTGGTTTGCTCGTGTAGAGGCCCAATTCAATACTAAAGGAATCATTCAAGATGTTACCAAATTTGATTATGTTGTCTCCTCTCTGGATGATAGGACTTCCGCCGAGGTCCGTTTCGTTATCATCAATCCTCCAGCACCGACAAATACAATGCCCTGAAAACAGCACTTCTTGATGCTTTTGGCAAAAGTCAATCAGAAAAGGATGCTGAACTTTTATCCCTCAGTGGCCTTGGAGATCGCAAACCTACTGCATTATTGCGAAAAATCGATTCGCTTAATAATGATCCAAACACTCTTAAAAGAGCACTTTTTCTCTCAAATTTACCGATCGATGTACGCAGCATACTAGCTGGTCAAGAATTCGCAACTATTCAGGAACTTGCGAAAGCGGCTGACAGAATCATTCAGACGCGATCTACATCGTTTCATCATGTTGATTCGACGGAAACTTCAAACGCACGTAGTGTTGAGATCAATGCCTCATCTGGAAATTTCCGTCGACCACGTTCATCTGATCAACAACGCGAGTATAGCAGATCAAGCACTTCTAGTTCCCAGTCTAACATTTGCTTCTATCATTCCAAGATCGGCCCTAAAGCTCGTCGTTGCCACCCTGGCTGTATATTTGAAAGCCTAATCACGCATCAAAATTCTGCATCGGGAAATGCCACAGCCGGTCGCTAGGCGTGGAGGCGGCCGGCGGAACCAAACGGAACACGCTATATGTTTGGGATCGTCGCACAAGCCAATTGTTTCTTGTTGATACGTTTCAGTTCTTCTAGCTACTTCACAAGACAAGAACAATAGTGCTCCAACCGATCCTCTTATCGCTGCCAATGGCTCTATCATCCGAACATGGGGAACCAGAAAGTTATCTCTCTCTATTGGCGGGAAAAGATTATACTATCAAGAGTTTTACATCGCTGACGTAACAAAGCCAATTCTCGGCGCAGATTTTTTTATAAACAATTATCTTGCCATCGATCTACGTGGACGCCGTTTATTTGACTTGAATGATTTCTCTGTTTTCAATGCGAAAGTCCTCGAAAATTCATATCAAATTCATGGCCTCTCAGTTGCCACAGATAACCGATATGCAACGATTATGCGCGAATATCCTGACATTCTAGTACCACATTTTGACGTAAATAGAAACAAACACGGAATTGAACATCATATTGGAACTCATGGTCCACCTGTCCATGCTAGAGCTAGACGCTTGGATTCAGCAAAATTGAATATTGCTCGTAACGAATTTCGGAAAATGGAACAGCTTGGTATTATCAGACCATCAAAATCTCCATGGTCTTCGCCACTTCACATGGTACCAAAATCATCTGGTGATTGGAGACCATGTGGAGATTATCGTCGTCTAAACGATGTAGCTGTTGCTGATAGATATCCCCTTCCACACATCCAAGATTTCAATAACAATCTTGCAGATGCTACTATATTTTCAAAAATCGATCTCGTTCGCGGATACCATCAAATTCCCGTAGCAGCATCGTCTATTCCCAAAACCGCAGTCATCACTCCATTTGGACTCTATGAATTCTTGCGAATGCCCTTTGGGCTGAAAAACGCAGTTCAAGCATTTCAGCGTCCTATGAATGGAGTATTACAGGATTTACCATTTGTTTTCGTCTATCTGGATGACATACTTGTGGCGAGTAGGAATTCAAAAGAACATTGTGAACACTTACGCCATGTTTTCCGCCTCTTATCTGATAATGGCCTTGTTATCAACAGAGCAAAATGCGAATTTGGTGTTTCTGAGCTCAAATTTCTTGGTCACAAGATTACAAGTATCGGGATTCTTCCTTTGATTGATCGCGTAGAAACAATAATCAATTTCCCAAAACCTTCCACGCGCTCAGAACTTCAACGATTTTTGGGTATGATTAATTAGTATCACCGATTTTTACCAAATATTTCCGGCAAGCTCGCTTCACTGCATTCGCAAGCATCTGGTTGTGGACAAGCAATTGAATGGACAGATACATGTCAGACTGCTTTTGATGAGGAGAAACGTGCACTTACTAAAGCTGCTCTTCTGTATCATCCTCGACCTGATGCCTCCTCTAGTATCACAGTTGATGCCTCGGACTCTGCAATTGGAGCACAACTTGAACAAAAACATAGTGGAACATGGGTTCCAATAGCTTTCTTCTCCCGAAAACTTTCAGCAGCCGAAAGAAATTATAGTGTTTTGATCGTGAATTCCTTGCAGCTTATGCAGCCATAAAACACTTTCAGCACTTCATCGAAGGTCGTGAATTTACACTTTTCACAGATCATAAACCTTTGACTTATTGTTTGAGCAGTTAAACCAGTCGTTCACCTAGACAAATCCGTCATATGTCTTTCATCAGTGAATTCACAACAAACATCAGACATGTGCAAGGCAAATTTAATGTAGTTGCAGACGCTCTCTCGCGTATACCATCAAGTTCAGCGACACCTGAATCAAAAGCAGAAGTTGATTTCATCAATTCCGCAAATAAAATGCAATTATAATCACAACATAACATTTCATGTAATCGTTTGGCAAGCGATCAAATTCAGTCTGGTGAAATGTCTGATTATCGCACGTCTGATACCGATATGAATCTTCAAGATGTGTTTTTCGGAAATGTGACTGACTATCTTATGTGATATTTCAACAGGAACTCCTAGACCAATACTCTCTCGTTCATGGACCCGCATGATATTTAATGAAAAATTCATGGTCTATCGCATCCTGGTCCCCGCCCTACTCAACATGCTATTACTTCTCGTTTTGTTTGGCGCGGAATGAAGAAAGACATAAGACAATGGTGTCGTGAATGCCACGCATGTCAAACCAGCAAAATATCTCGACATACCCGTACTCCCTTTTCAAAACGTTCACTTCCAATGGATCGATTTCGCATTTTACACGTAGATTCAGTTGGACCTCTCCCTTCGAGCGAAGGCATGACTTATATTTTCACGATCATCGACAGATTTACTCGCTGGCCTGAAGCGATTCCACTGCCAGATGCTACTTCTACTTCGTGTGCCAAGGCATTTATACATCATTGGATTGCTCGATTTGGGGTCCCAGACGACATAACCTCAGATCGTGGTCCACAATTTACCTCTAAATTGTGGATTGAGTGAAATTCACTGATCTACACCGAAGCAACATTGACAACACCCTACCACCCACAAGCAAATGGACTTGTCGAACGTCTGCATCGTCAACTTAAACAAGCTCTGAAAGCTCGAACGGACAATTCACGCTGGATGCACGAGCTTCCATTCGTTATGTTAGGAATTCGCACTGCCTGGAGAGTTGAACCGGGCTGCAGCCCTGCGGAATTAGTTTATGGAACAACCTTGCGTATTCCCGGAGAAATGACCCGAGACAACAATGCTCGTCTCAATCAACCATCATGTGAATTCGTCAAACAGCTGCAAAACACAATGCGAAGTCTTGAACCAAGTCAAACTGAGCATAACCGATCAAATTCTCCTTATATCCCTAAAGATCTTACAAATTCGGAATACGTGTACGTGCGCAGTGATGGTTATCGCAAACCACTACAAAGACCATACTCTGGTCCTTTTCGCCAATGCTTCACACTCAATACAGAGTTATAACTAACAAGACGTAATTCTACAATACAATGTTTTAGATCGAATCTGATCTACAAACCATAGATTTTTCCATGTGCCATCATTGTACATAGGCTATGGGCAAGATATCAAATTTCCATTCTAGTGTACTATTATCCACTTCTATGGTTATAATGCATGACTTTTTTCATAGAAGTCTGCACCAGGTTAATAATTTCCAAGCAGGAAAATATTTACCTGCTTCGTGTGACTTATTAACCTGTAGACATAGAAAGCCTTACAAAATCATGCATTATACCGATTTAACGGACGGCCCTCAGCATTACAGCATATTGCGGTTCAGATATCTGCCGTTAAAAAGCAAATCGACGTATTTCGGAATATCATGGTATTGAGAAAACTGCAATATTACATTGATGGGAATTGCGCTCTATGACATCTGGAAAGAGACTTAATTGGGGATATTATTTCATCGTACCTCGAAGAATTGTGCAAAGCGGATCTAAATAAATCTATGGCATGTATATGTGTTATACCAGGGACATCTATGATTAATATAAGATATCTAAGGGACGTTCAACTCCCATACCATGCAGTGGACTGGAGGCCAGTGACTTTGGTAGACTTGATTAACTGTTGAACACGTGCAACTCTGTCTCCAAAGCCATACAATTTACCATAGAAATTAACAATACCATAGAAAGTCCTAGAATGGAAATTGCATGAAAATTATGGCACACGCCGGGGGAACTTAGTTGGGGCAAAATGCAAATTGTACGAGCTGGTTTCCAATTTTTCTGATTGGCATTTATATTTATCAAACCAATTTGTGATGTGGATTGTTGCCCCTTGTCCAAAGATCATGTACACAAAAGCAATAGTGAAATTACAAAATACTGCGCCGACAGGATGACAAAGAAGGAAATCCTTTAAAACGTTCTGATTGGTCATCCTTTTGAAATACCGCTCCTATAATCCATCACGAGTATAATCAGACACATATGCAACTTGTAATGTCGATTTACAGAGCATGCATTGGTCCAGCTTGAAATCAGAGGCTAAGAAATCTTACAGTATTCATTTTACTTTGAAGGGCTTCCCTGTTCATTGTATTTGAACAATTTTCAAAATCTTTGCATGCTTTCGAATATGAGCATTCAAAATACCATCACACTATATCATATAAATCATTTAGTGATTAATTGAAAAGTTCCAACGACATTTCATTTATCTGATAAATGTCTGTCGCTAAAGAAGCTTTCAATGTGTTTATTCCAGAAAAGCGCTAGGTTTCTTAACCGCTAGAAGGAGAAATTATCCAACAATTAGAATTTTTATCTTTGAATTCTTGAAATGTTCTTACAACCAGTACACCGACTACTTTCGATTATGACTCTGTGAACCAAATTTTAATTCGTATTCCACTGTTGAAAAATTGGAAAATAGTTGTCAATGACTGCTACAAATAGACACTATTTAATCCATGGAAAAGTAGGCTATTTCACATGAAACAATGCCGCCATCTCACTTGCCATTCTCTTCATGAAAATCCTGTAATTAGGTGTCAACAACTTCCACAACCAACTTGGCAAATAGTTTGACTATGATATAATGTTTTAGATCGAATCTGATCTACAAACCATAGATTTTTCCATGTGCCATCATTGTACATAGGCAAGATATCAAACTTCCATTCTAGTGTACTATTATCTACTTCTATGCCATAGACCAACCGAGAACCAGCGGCTATCTTCCCTTTCTCGACTGTGAAATATAGCAAAGTTTTGACAATACGTTCTCCTCGAGACTTTACACGAAGGAGATAGACAGTGGCTGCATTTTCCCTTGGAATGCGGGAGGACCTATTTCTCAAAAACGCGGAATATTGATCGGGGAACTAATTCGAGCAGAGAGACGGTCCACAACCGAAGCAAACCGTCATTATTCCATCGATTTGATTTTTAACAAATTCGTGAGAAATGGATATCCATTGCCATTTATCAAAAAGACATGCAGAAAGCTAAGATCTAGAGACAAGCCTAAATCGAAGAAGGATAAAGAAAAGAAATTTTTCATGAAAATCCCCTTCATTGATGAAGTCTTGAAACGGAAGATATCCAGCTTGATGAAAAGAACAGGTGTACATGACCTGATGAACATTTGGTACGACTCCGGAAGCAGCTTAAAACGGAGATTCCACCCCCCCCCTAAGGAAAGGCCTCAATGCTCTGCCGATTGCTGTGCATGTAACTTTTCTAAAAAAGAGAAAGATTCCTGTTTTGAGAAAAACCTGATATACAAGATAACCTGCAAATTGTGCTCGAAATACTATATCGGTGAGACATCAAGATTGGTAGGGACGCGCATAAAGGAACACGCAATGTCGAGTAATCCCTCTGCAGTGAAGAAACACTTTGTTTCTGACCATAAAGGACATTCAATGAATATTGAATGGGAGATCGTGCACCGAAATCTGAAAGGTTATGTGAAGAGAAGGAGCTTGGAAAGCAGATACATCAATGATGCTGGTAACCAAGCTATGAACAGACAAGAATCTTTCAACCATATGAACTTTTGCACATCCGCCTCAAGATTTTCTTAATTTTCATGGTACTTTTAATCTTTGTTATCAGTAGAATTTTAACCTTAACATGTGCTCACGTGATAATTTTCTTTATCGATTTTCTTCCGTCGTATGATGTGAATGTTGCGCTGTACATCTTCATTCGTGCATGATTAAGCCTTTGGGGCGAAACGTCGCACACGCAATAATAATCGCTTGGAAGTACCCGAAGAATCTTTTCTTTTTAACCCTTTAGACTTGATTAATGATGGTAGTTTGTGCACATCTGGATAAAACCGTAAAACAATTTGTAAACAATTATCCAGGACTCTGATACGCGCATTCTTACAGGCAATCTGTTAAAAGACGATTCTGAACCCAGTCAATAATAGAATAAAGAATTAAAAAACTCCCACAAAAATAAGCAATTGTCAATAACAACTGCAATATCAACTGCTAGTGATTGAAATTGTTCACCTGCGACACGTAGCATCAATGGCAATTGGTGTGGATTCTGTACATTTATACGTACATGCTTTGTGGAAATCGATTCAGTAGTGCTTTTCCTGAGAATGGTGGACTCCTTCTGGAAAATTTTTGATAATCTATTTCCTTTGCTCAAAAGAGTCATAGACTAAATGATAACTGATCACTGATGAATTTACTTGCTACTACAATCATTGCAACAATATGTCCCATGCCTTATTCATGGTTATACAAGTAAAAGACATGATTAAAATCTAAAGAAAATCTACCGATGATGCAATCGGAAACGAACAATAAACAAATTGAAACGTCAAAAATTGATAATAATTTGATTGGTATAAAACTAATGAAAATGCTAAAAATTAAACAAGAATGGTTTGAATATCCATTCCTCCAGAGGATCATATATATAGATTTTGGTGGAAAGTGCAAAATCTTTCCAAGTACGGCTCCTCGTAATGAGTGGTTACCGATGATGTCAATATATATTTTATCTTTAATTAGACATTTCGTGATTATAGAGCATCACCTATGACAGCTTCAAATTATAATCAAGACTCCGACGAACAAATAAAATGTAATTATGATGTCAGTGATTTATAAAATGAATTTATTGAATAAAAAGCAAACCAAGCGATGGTGATTGATGACTCTCTACGATTTTAAGGTCCTGCCATATTGGGCAATTTAGGAACAGCATTATTCAAGATTTAGGTTGATTGCGAAATCCGTATTAATTTCGTCGATGAATATGAAAACATTCGCGCATCACTGTGATAAAATAGCCATCATTTTCGCTTAATGAAAGTTGAGCAATTCAAGGTCGGAAATAAACCACACATGCTACATCGCTTCATTGATCTTGAAATCTCGAATAAAGTCCACCAGTGGTCCAAATTATTATACAGGAGGAGATTTAAGATAAGACAATGGGAAAATCAATGAATACAGAAAGTCACAATTTATTTGAAATTGACCATCGATGATATGCTTGTATGTGTACATGTACACTGCACAGATTCTTCCGACAATTTCTCTGCAAGACTGGGAAATTATTAATTAGGGGGTATTAATTAGTATGTGCAACAACCAATTCGACTGGATTCTGACGTATTTTACAATAGTGAAGTGGATTGTTTACAACTTGTTTCATGGTTTTATCCATATACACACTACCTTCATTAATCAAGTCTAGCAAAGGCACTGGCCTCCAGTCCAGAGCATGGTATGGGAGTTGAGCGTCCCTTAGATATCTTATATCATAGATGTCCCTGGTTAGTCCACAGAATTAGATTGTTTAACTCTTTCAGGGACTACCCCGAATACGAAGTGAAGGAACTTCTGGGGCAAAGTTTGGATTTGAAAGCATTTTGACAATGACTGCCTTGTTGTTCTAACTTCCTCATGTTTCCTGTCAATATTTAAACGCATGCTCTTAACTTTGAGGCAAACCATTATTCAAATTGCACTTTTTGCCAATTCTAGTGGTCACATATAGACGAGACCTATAATAGCCTCAAAAGAGCTCAATGGACTTTATAACTACCTCAATGAATTATATAAGCTACCTCAGCAAAAAATCTTCTCTTAAAAAACTACTGTGTATGATTCCTCGATCATTGAATTTCCATGAACTTATCATGAACTTAGCATTGCACGTACAAAAGGTATGATGAGGAGCAGCGCGTGAAGACAACACCAAATCAGCTTCCCCAAGTGGCGAATGAAGATCTTATTGATTGAAGTATTCCTGATAAGGACTGATGACGCTCTCAGATCCGTAGGTTTGCTGACATAATGCTGTTGCAACAATGGAGAGAGGGTCATGCGAGAGAACGAATCGGCAACGATTCGACATCAATCATCAAAAAAAAGAAAAATTGGGTCCCTATCACTATAATGAGCATGAAAATTTATCAGGAAGTATAAAGGTAACGATGCTAAACAAAATTGACGGAAACGATCAATAAGGAAGAAGGAATAACTGAAATATACCGGTGGACCAACGCATGATAGATTACCCGTTAGAGATTCACATGCAGCTGGGATATATATATATATATATATATATATATATATATACAGGGTGGTTGCAAAGTCGCTCCCTGATTCTACTTAGCTATATTATCGGAAGTATATGGTCGTTTGATTGAAACTTCATATTTTAAGATTGCATGAGACCTGCCATTTCTTATGACAAATTATGAAACTGTTCAGTCAATTAGAATGTGAGTAATGATCACCCCTCTGTCCGCGAAAGTTATCCGTTATATTAATTCACTACATGTAATTTGATCACAACATTGTTGATTTTACTTACGAAATGTCGCCTACTTTAAGCATTGAAGACAGAGCAAGAATTGCTACTAGATACGAGGTTTGGCAGTCTGTTGTACAAGTTCAACGATGGTGGAGATCCCAACATGGAAGGCATTCAAATCTTGACCCTAAGACAATCAAGAACTGCTACCGCAAACCGATGACAACTGGCAGCGTTCTTGATTCCGCCAGATCTGGAAGACCTTCGACAAAGTCAGACGCGGATGTGGAACTGGTGAGGGAGATGTTTGACAGGAGCCCTTCCAAGTCAACAAGGCAAGCTGCCCGTGAAAGTGGGATATGCCGTCACACTCTCCTGAATGTTCTTCATGAGGATTTACGATACCGCCGGTGGAGGCCTCATTATGTTCAGCAACTGTTTCCGGAAGACTGTGACAGACGGGTGGAGTTCTGTGAAACGATGCTGGCATGGTTTGAAGATTGCCCTGAGCTGAGTTCGAAGATTCTCTGGACAGATGAAGCCGTGTTTCGTGTGGGTGGCTTTGTCAACAGGCACAATTGTCACTATTGGTGTGAGAGTGATCCAAAGGAAATTACGGAAAGATGTCAGAACAGGCCGACAGTAACTGTTTGGTGTGGCTTGTCTTCAACAAGGATTCTTGGGCCATACATCATTCGTGATACAATGAATAGTCAACGATACTTGCACATGTTGGATAATTTCGTTTGGCCAACAATTACTGAATGGGAAGAAGCCAACGAATTAGTTTTTATGCAAGACGGTGCTCCTCCACATTATGCACTAACAGTGAGAACTTGGCTCGACGACCACTTCCCAAGGCGTTGGATGGGTCGACGTGGACCAACAGATTGGCCAGCGCGAAGTCCGGATTTCACGCCATGTGATTTCTTTTTGTGGGGATGGACCAAAGAGGAACAAAACTTCACCGAGGACCATTGACGAGCTAGAGAACAGGATCTGTGAAGTCATTGAAAATGTTCCTCCTGAATTCTTAAGATCAGCAACGGAACAGGTATCGATAAGACTTAGACAGTGTATTCATAAAGATGGTGCACACATTGAATTGTAATTTTTTGAAGAAGAAAATGGCATGATTCATGGAATAATGTGAAATTTGCTTTGATTTCTTAGTACACAAATTTCTTTGTTTTTAAGGCTTCTATAAATAAGGAGCGACTATCCAACCACCCTGTATATATATATATATATATATATATATATATATATATATATATATATATATATTAGTATATATATATATATATATATATATATATATATATATATTATATATATATATATATATATATATAATAATAATAAATAAGTAATTGATATAATATAATATAATCAATAATATGATATTGACTTAATCAATAATATCATTTGACTTTTCCTTGAGTTTACATCTAATTTATTACTTATTTATTGACCTTTTGGTTTTTTGTATTGTTTTCATTATATATATATATATATATATATGAGACATGTATTGCAGAAAAGCAAATCGCAATCAATTTTAGATAACTTAAGGTAATATTTTTCAAATGATCGATAAATTGATTTCACTTCGGAACTAGAAAACTTAAAAGCGACTTTAGAAAACCATTTCACTGCAAAAATATTTATACCGGCGCTTCGGATATTTACACTATCCATCATCAGGGAGTGAAATAATTAGGACATAATACATTTAAGTCGGAAACAAATTTCAAACTACATATTAGGTACTTGAAAAATCAATGTCCTGAAATATATACAAAGATAGCTAATGATACACTACCAAAGTTAATAGAAGGATATCTACTAAAACTATAAAGAAATCTAAAGAAGAATAAGGATAAAGTTACAAAACTAAGAGTCGCCTTGTCAAGCCTTGATCTTCCCGATTGAGCTGGGGTTGGAGGCTTTTGATGAGCAATTTCAAGATCACGTTGTCTGTTGTATTTGGCTAGGATAGTCATGTTCTTCAGCATAAATTTGTTTCCTACTTAAATGTATTATGTCCTAATTGCTTCACTCCCTGATGATGGATAGTGTAAATATCCGAAGCGCCGGTATAAATATTTTTGCAATGAAATAGTTTTCTAAAGTCGCTTTTAAGTTTTCCAGTTCCGAAGTGAAATCAATTTATCGATCATTTGAAAGATATTGCCTTAAGTTATCTAAAATTGATTGCGATTTGCTTTTCTGCAATACATGTCTCAAAAATAATTTGCTGCCTAAATTTACGAATGTATATATATATATATATATATATATATATATATATATATAAAAGAAATGAAAGCCAGGAGATGTCGGTGTTACCGGTTTCGGTGTATTTTTATGAATTTATGACACCTCGTCAGACAACGTTACATGAAATAAATGAACTGCAACTATCTTTGATCCCTATCGAGAGGAGGTTTGAATTTAGAAATAAAATATCTTTCTTTGATTTCCCTCTCGGATCTGGTTGCGTTATTTGGAAACTGAAAGAAAGGCGCAGCTTCAAATCTAATATCATGGTCCGTAGCACAAGTAGCTATGTGTTTGCTGACATAGAGGATAGCTAAGCTAGGATTATTGATATGTTGGCGATGGACGGTAAGTCTATTATGGATGATATCTCCCATTTCTCCTTTTTTGAATTATGTATATATATATATATATATATATATATATATATATATATATATATATAGGGTGGAGCATGAGTGTATTGACAGTAAAGTGACCACTAAATCTGATGCATTGATAATTCTTCTAAGTTAGCTGCCTGTGCATTGCACAGAGGCAGCTGCGGATCTTGTCGATCATTCGTAGGAATCACTTCTACAAGCTAGGCTTCGCATATGAGTAAAACTCATACGACATTTTAGCCAGCAGAGATTGCATAGAAATTTAAAAAAACAGAAAATATTAAAAATTTTGTACCACAATCTGTTGCAGAAAATCCTAAATTATACGTCGCAGATGAATTGGGAATAACCCGAAGATCACCGCTAAGAATTTTACATGAACTAAAGATGAAACCCTACAGACCGCATTTGGTGCATGGTTTATTGGAAGACGATGTCGATAGGCGCTTACAATCCTGAATTCTGATCATAGCAATCCTGAATTCATGGATTTGATAATTTTGAGTGAGGAAGCAATTTAAATTATCTGGTGGAGTACACAGACATAAATGTGTCTATTGGGACACAATGAGTCCTTCTAACAAACTTGAATCAGAGGTAAACCAACTTGGTATTACAGTATGGGCCGGGATAACTTCAAATGAAATAGTTTGACCAGAATTTTTCGATGGCACAGTAGTAAATGGACAAAATTATCTAGATCGACTGCAAACAGCAATTGTTCCAAACTTGAAGAACCGACACGATTTTCATAGGATATTTTTAATGCAAGATGGTGCACCACCCTTCGCAAGAGCAGTTCGTGTATAAATTGATCAGCGCCTCCCTAACAGATGGATAGGTAGGCGTGGAGCCATTGAATAAGCCACATTCACCAGATCTGACGCCTATGGATATTAGTGCATGGGGAATTATTAAAGATTATGTGTTTTCAAGAAGACCCAAAAATACCGCTGACCTTCGACAATTTATCACTCAATCGTATCAGTCAAGTGCCTTTTACCTAAGTGTTAATACACACGTGCGCCACCCTGTATATATATACATATATATATATATATATATATATATATATATATATATATATATATATATATATTATATATATATATATATATATATATATATATAGAAATCAGAAGTAATGGCAAATGTGCGTAATAATAAAAACATTTAACTATAATAAAACATTTAACTAAAAACAATAAATACTACATTTAACTATCTGAACATAAATGATTCTTTTGAAATCATCATACAAACAACCTAAATCATTGCTTTCATTATTGTGTAAAAATAATCGCAAAATGATACATGGAATTTCAAAATGCAACGACAAAAGATGCAAAACTTGTGAAATCATTCAAACTGGAAAAACAATGCATTTTAGCAAAGTAAACAAGACATTCGAAATAAAATCAAACATTAATTGCAAATCTTCGAATGTTATCTACAAGCTCGAATGCTCCTGTGGTGAATACTATATTGGGCAGACAGGAGATTCATTCCATCATCGGATGACCGTTCACCGTCAACATGTGAACCAAGGAAATGCAGCCATGTTGAGAGTAAGCCGTCATATAGCTGCCTGTGGTGGGAGATTCAAAGCGGCTCCCTTTTATCAATTGCCTCCATGTGCTTCGAAGCTAGACCGCGAAAGAAAGGAAGCTATGTTTATTAAGTTGTTTCTTCCCTCTTTGAATTCGCAATAAGTTAGCTATGCAATGATTTCCTATGCTTTATTTTCATCATGCAATATATATCTCAGTATCTATGTATCAATATTTTCATGTTAAAGATATCTTCGTTTAAATTATTCTGTAATAATATTATTTGTATACATTCATTTAGTAGCCTTGAAAAGCCGGGTGACCCGGTGAAAACGTTTGGCTGATATATACTCTAATTTGAGATTCTCTTCTGGTTTTCGCTTATTTTATTATATATATATATATATATATATATATATATTGTACATGCATTTTTATATGCGTTTTATTCAATGACAGATTCATATGAGTTGGGAAATATGCAAATTTTCTTCCACTGCGAGTACATATGCATTGATATATATGCCCGTTTTATGCATTTTTGGTGCACCGCAGTGTGTAGGACTATACGTGTCCCATCTGCCCGTCAGATCGTCCCTTCTTCGCTAGCCCTGTACAGAAACAGCGAAGCGGGGTTCAGGAAGTCAGTGAATATATCATTGATCCTGAAACACCGGATTGGAGCATTACACTCCGATACAAATACACTGACAACAGATGAATGAACGAGTAGGAGGCCATTCTACAACTCTACGTAAATCCGTTCATACACTTGCAAACAAAAGATATCCCTCCAAATTGTGTAAAACACACCTTTACTTTCCTTCTCGTGCTTCATGAAAAATAATTGCACGGGACGTACTGTTCAGGACCCCTTCACGGTTCCCGATAATCAAATACCCTAACCGATTGAGCTCCAACTTGCTGACATACTCATTAGATCTAGACTGACAAAGTATGACTCATTCAGGTCCTATCTCTGTCTCATACAATAGTTGTGACTTTGAAGTCCGGTATCTCTGGAGTGAGGGACAGTTGAGAGCTGCCGCTTTGGATGTAGGTAAAGGGGATATATTTTGATGCTCTATGGCAAGTTCCGGCTGATTGGATCCCTAGGAGAAAAGTTTCGGCTAGTTTTGGATTTCGTTTTCTGCCTATAATTTGACTCAGGTCGATAATTTGACTTTGAAGCCCAATGTCTTTGGAATGAGAGACAGTGGAGGACTACAGCTTTGGGTGTGGGTAAAGGGATATATTTTGATGCTCTATGGCTATTTCCGGTTGATTGGATCCTTTGGAGAAAAGTTTTGGATATTTTAGGATTTCGTTTACTCTGTTATCCATGGCTTTTTAAATGTACTTTCGCTAATATTCGGAATTCCGTGAAATCTGATATATACTGAGGTAAAATGATGTTTTGTTAATGTTCGTGTGAAGTTACATTGAATTCGGAGCGATATTAAAATATTTATAGCTAGTTTAGGATTTTCGACATTTTGACTGGTTTATTTTTTTACAAATTACCCAAAAACCCAATTTACATGTTTCATATTAAAATATTAAATAAAAACGATCAGATTGTTCATTAAAGTTTTACAAAACAGTAGAAAATTGAAAATTTACGCAAGTGGCAGTATGCAGATATAATACATACGCATGAAGCTATATGGGCTACGCGTAACCCCCCCCCCAGGCCGCCAAAAATGTTACCGAGGATGTTTGAAATCGACTAACACAAGTGATCAAGCAGGGGAGTCTAAATCTAACTGAAAACAAAACAAAACTCTATAATGTACATGTTTCAGTACAATCAGTGAAAAATATCAAAATCAGATGTGTAGAGCGATCGAAAATGACGAATGATCAACAGTAATCAGATGTTTATTAGCAGCTGTGTGTCAAATTGCATGAACCAAAAAATGCTATCAAGAAACTAACAAGCAGCCTATCATGCGATGAAATATAGTAACTGTACTGATATAAACTGGAAAAATTCAAAATTACAAGTGTAGACCTATTTAAAAATGCGATTACAAAACATCAAATCACTCGTGTCATGACCATATAAGAGACTATGTTATTCCAAAAATGCCTCATGGAAGAATATCACATAACCAACACAGAATCTTGGCAAATTGAAAGCAGGCTATCACAATAATCTGTTGGTCCTTAGAAACACCACTGCATCTGCCAATTCAGGAGACATGCTTGCTGTTTTCTCTTAGAATGAGTCGTAAGTGCGAGAAAAGTCGTTCTACTGAAGTCTGGGTAGTCGGCAACGACGAGACAATTCTGCATGTTGATTGAATTTCTTTAGGATACAGATCAATAATCTCTCACACAGCTGTCTTCTTATGTAAACAAGTAGGAGGCTGTGTAAGTAAGACTTGGGAAAATGTCGACAGTGAAAAGTGAGTGATGAGTGATATTCTAGAATTGCATGTCGGTCCTACTATACATGCAATAACGTAAATTTCACATGCGTACTTTATTTCAATGAGCATAATAGTGTTTATGAATGCATATTAGAATTTGTATTAACCTCTTCTCTAACGACAAATATACGAAATCTTTCATTCTTCTTATTGGCATGTTTGAATTTCAAATAAGCTTATCGGACGCGGACGCGAAGGATTTCTGACCATGTTCGCGTCCGGCTGGCTTCGTTGGATCGTGTGAAAAGATCATGTCGATTGAGCATCTTTTTTATTGTTAATACATGTACATGCATGTTTATCATAATCACAAC
Organism: Prostheceraeus crozeri; assembly: GCA_907163375.1. Taxonomy (NCBI): domain Eukaryota; kingdom Metazoa; phylum Platyhelminthes; order Polycladida; family Euryleptidae; genus Prostheceraeus; species Prostheceraeus crozeri. The sequence goes on from CAJQUW010005288.1 coordinate 107,528, forward strand.
GTATTCTAATATGATATTATCAGAATTCATAGACTTTGCTGCTGGTCGCTGGTCTATTGATATGGCGAAATGTACGTATTGAAAAATTCTCTTAGATTATCAGAATGGTTGATAATGTGATGAAATGAATTTTGCTGCTATCATGATTCCATAATGCAACAGTATCACTGCTTATGATTAAGTAAACGAAATCAATGCAGCTGAATGATGCAGAGCTTCGCACATTGACTTTAACTTCTTCTGGTAACAGTCGGCAAGATAAGAATCTATTAATAGACGAAAGATTGTAAAACTTAGCAGTGATACTCGCCCACATAAAAGTAATTATCCATAGAATTAATTCTATAGCGCACGATTTGGAAGCATGTGGTTCCAAAACATGCAATTGCAGAAGACAAATTAGCAGTTGACGTTCGGGAGAATACTAGCTACCTCACTATCATGTAGTACCACATTGCCTAATCGATTTGCTGCGCCATGACATGACAACATGGTAGCCTACTACACTTTATCCATTTAAGCTAAACAGCAAACACCTAAGATAGACCAGCGGATCTATTCTACATACATACTTGTACCTCATGTCATCTTATTTCTCCAAATAAAGAAAAATAGTAATTTAAATCAATTTTTTAAAAATTTTAAATCAATAGCTAAGTAGTCGCTTCCTTAAGAATTATCGCGTCCTCCTTTGCTTGTGCATATAGGGATGTGTTTCTGTTTCCAAAAACCTACAAGCATGCCTATGCTCTATATGCAGTAGATAGCTGATTATATACATGTAGTATAATAGTAGTATATATAGTAGTAGTAGTATCCATAGTAGTAGTATATATAGTAGTATAATAGTAGTATACGAGCATATAGTAGGTTTGCATTGTCAACGAAGATACTCAAAGTAAGTGCTGAAGAACTTACGCTGACGGCGTCTCATCTCCTTCTCTGTTTGAGGTATTTAACATGAAAGTTTCATTCAAACTGCATCAAATAGTAGAAATCCATGCACAAACGTGTATTTAATAGTTGCACGTCATCATGCTGCCCGAAAATCTTGCGCGATTCCGCAGTCATTACAAGATCGTGAAATGAAAATTAAAATGCATTTGGACCTAATTTTTCACTCACTATTTCATGACACAAATATCTTCGCATCTTCAGTTCCTCTCAAATAAGTAGAAATAGTTTTAAGCAAAAACGATGTTAATAAATTTAGAACAACAACTATTATTTATGTTAAAAATTTCAAACAAAGACATCTTTCACTAGCTTTGATTTTAAGGCTAAACGAAATTTGTGGATTTAGTTCGAATTGAATGACCGATAGTAAAACCTCGACTCAAAGTATTGCTAAAAAAGGGAAACGCTAAAGACAAAACTCTGGCCCGACGTTTTCATTTATTGAATTATCGCCAACTGAACGAAAGAGGAACAAACCCTCCAGTTTTGGCTGTAACTATTGATGTTGTATTAATTATCTTTTCACAGAATTAGACTTAGAGACATTGAATTGAACGTTGACATTCATAAAGGCCGATAAGCACTGACATTTGATCAGGTAGGATTAGTATATACATAATATAGATGATGTAAAAAATATTCAATCAATGTACTTCGTCTTCACAGCTTTCAAGGTGCTGTCCTCTGATTCTGCAGCCATATTATAGTGCGTCTTTAAATGCGTTTGTAGTGCGTTTTATTGTAAATGCCAACACAATTTTAGCAAGCGACTATGATAAAAAAGACATGCTGATAGCTAAACAAAGAAATAGTAAAAACACTCCCAATCTTAGTAGAGGCCTACCGTTTTTCAGCAATAAATGTGATCAAAAAAGTCAGATCGACAGTAAAAAAGCATGGTGGTATCGAATATGATGGCATCAAGGGTACATTGAAAAGCAAATCAAATAAATCCTTAGACAAAATTATAAATACGAAGTGCAAAGATAAAACCAATAGATTTCATTATGTTATGAAAACTTTATTGAGTTACCAAACATGCTCCAGTCGATGTGACTATCATCAGTGACAAATTAATGAACAATCACACGACATCAGAATTTTTACATTTTCTAATGTTTGTCAACTGCAGTCACGCTCATAGCTATGTAGCTATTATTCTTCTTTTCAATGTGATCTTTATGGTTGTTAGAAAAGTAGGTTATTCAATATTTCTATTAAGTACTGCATATAGCTAGAAATTGAGCTTAAAATTTGAGACTACATGCATGTTCACAAAGCTCACTGTTAATTTGCCACTGATGATGATGATCACATCCACTGAAACATGTTTGGTAACTCAATAAAGTTCTCATAACATAATGAAATAAAACCAATGTTTGTGGTTGCAAGGTTTGCGAGAAAATACGAGTAAGTAGGAAGAACAAATACTCTTGTAGGTATATGTTGCATATAAATATGCCAGTACAACTCGTGCCAAATTTGGTATTGCGCAAACTTGCCGCACACTAAAACAAAGACACAGTGAACATACTAATGCTGTAAAATGCAAACATCCAATTAGGGCCTTGACACAATATAAAACTAGGTATCATAACAAAAAAGTATGTTAATCGTGCATGCAAATGATTACTAAAGATGTTGCTATTGAAGAAGCGAATTGCATCGAAACTTCTAAATCAAGAATCAACAGGAAGCAAGAGTCAGCTTTCTATCCATCGATCAAAAATACGAAATGGTAGGTGCTAACTCGAGACCAGTCGGATGGAATGGCTCAGCCGTCGCACCTAGAAGGCAGTGAGAGCCGAAATTCAGTGGCTGACTATTTTATATACATTATACATCAATTTACCTAACAAAGAGAAATATACGGATCGCAAAAAGAAAAATATGTTTCTGTTGTTCGATTTAATTATGGTATACAACAAGCTCTCAACCCGATTGGTCAACTACATCACATTTGTTTATCTGATTTAAACTTTTGTACTGCAATCCAATGTGAATTTCCGTAGAATAGAGTCAGAATCGATTAGTGCGTGAAGCCATCTTTTATCCTGTAGTCTTTCATGTGGGGAATCTCAACAGTGTTAGTTTATGTGGCAAAATGTTTGTGGTCCCAAAGGCAGTGTCACTTATTAAGTGAAGTCCAAGGTCAAATTCAACCATTTTTTCAGTGAGAATGTGAAGCATTTTGTCCGTTACCCACTTTGTAAATTTACTTCATTCACAGCAAAGAAAAAGGAACCAATCTTTTTTTTAATTGGTTATGCCCTCAAAAGAAGTTAACTGATCTCAGAAAGAATGTTTCACTCAACCTGCGTCCGAATTTGTTGTATCCGAACACGTTATTTCTCAAAATCTTGACTATGGATTTCTTGCTTTTCGTGTGTACTTCTTTCAAAAAAGCGTTAAGCAACATGATGCCCTTTAAGAAGACTTCACAAAGTCCCAGGCCGTGGTTTCTATAAAAAAAAGTTGTAGTTTTGTTATTTTCTTTCGGCACTGTGCATTCGACACCAAAATGCTATCCTCATCTGAGTTGATCTCGTCAAATTAAGCATGCACTTTGATCAGGCTTGAACAAACGAATGAACGGCCTTTTTGCATTTTCCTGTGAACGGATTGTCAAACTGTACGTCAGACAGACCGATGAGCGATGATCTGAACAAAAAATGGATTTCTGCGTGACTGAACGTGAATGAGAGGTGCTTTATAAATGCACATTCAGTAAAAGCAGGTACTGTGCTGCATAAATTTCTGTTTAATCTCCTACCTATGGACTTATGAATTGAGCTACAAGTATATGCGTTCAATGAAATCAAGTCAATACGAGCCCCTTGATGATCGCGTTCGTTTTCATGTTGACACTTGCAATTGGCGTCATCGAGTATCATCAAACTCAGTTGAACAATGATGATCATGAGTTTCATCAAAGTACCCCATTCCTGTGGATATTCAACAAATACCACTTTTAACACACTACTGATCTGTGGTCTAAGTTAGTGCATCAGTAATGAACCCAATGCGATGACAATCTTTGACTGCCAGCGCTGCAACACAAATACTTCCTTCTAAGCTCTATCGCCGCCGCGTGAAGGTTCAGATGAAAGGCTTACAGGTAGTTGATCACAAGTTAACTTGCTTAAACGAACCGTTAATACGCTATAAGTTCAAGTCAATCGAAATCAAGAATTTGCAGGTGAATTGAATAAAAATCCGTTCGACGGTTTTGTCGAAGCATGTGTAACATTGCAATAAAAATAACCCCTTTTGCCCCACCTGAGTCAACAGTCACGAGCCGCCACTGATGCGGTGTCCCAAGCATTCATTTTTATACAGCATTTAAATAACAATTATATGATCAACAATTTGAATTTGCTTTAAATCTGTTACATGAAGAATGATGACTATGATCATTCTATACTACTGACATCACCAGCAGTACGATATGCAATGGAACTTATTTTTTAGAAGGCTATTGGTGAGGTCATTTAAGGGAACGATTGAACTGTCCTCTAATGACGCAGCTTTGAAGCTCCTTTTTCTATGCCTGTATGCCATTTCAGAATAACTAAACACTGCTTAGATAATCCACATTGTTTTTTCATAATTTCTGCTTGAAAATGTTACATTTCAAGTGCTACAGGTGCAGCGAGAACTACTTGTAATAGCGCTGAAGTGTCGTGTTATGACGGTTGTAGATCGATGAGATAAATTTACTCTTTAAGAATGATCGAAGTCTTTTGAAAAAAATGTATTCAAATGTAGAAATTAAAAATAATTCATCAATCATAACAAACACCAATTCTGAAAATAGTCATTTTGAAGACAAAAAAAATTAAAATAGAAGTAGTGCTTCCTATAAATTTGTAACACAACCCTAACAGAAAAGCACAGCAGTATCATAAAATTAAAGATAACGATATGACATTATACTAAAAAGATTGTCTAACTCAACTTCATTTTTCGAGAAGGTTCACGAGAAAAAGCTAATATACGTTTCACATCGATTCGTGCCTATCACTTTTTAGTTTATTAATGGTTGGAGCATTTTGTCAATATCTTTCTCTCGATGTAAGCACGGTTTGACAAGCGTTTATAAAATGTTTTGTCCGAATTGTTGTTGACAAGCGTTTATAAAATGTTTTGTCTGAATTGTTTTGACGAAAGTCATTGAAATTCGTTTTATTGGTCTGTCAATAAACTTTTGAATGGTTTATGCGTTGTGACAAACGTTTAACAGACGTTTCCGCTATGACATTCGTCTTGGCAAACGGTTCAATTCTAAATGTCATTAATGTTCAAGAGTTTATTTGCGAATTTGCGTACTGAGTCGTCGTATAGCCTCGCTACCATGTCCCACAGTAATCCCAATCCACGTCCAGAAGACGTTCTGCCTTTTAATAAATATGTAAATTGAAAAATGTAGATAAGAATGTTTGTCCCCCTTTCCCTTCTATGAGCCAATGTGAGAATGTCGCTCTTCCCCCGATGTGAGGCAAGATCGGACAAAACTTGTTTTTTGATAATATATCAGATGTAGTATTAGAAATAACATGTGCATGCACATTATAGGTCTATCTCGCATTTCATGAAAGTTCAGTTCATAGTCAGGCAGTAAGCCTCAAATGCTTCTTTCATTTTCAGATTGTTACTAGTGACTGTTACCTGGAACAACAGCGCGGTATGTTCACATGAAAACCAAATTATGAAGTTTTAAATACGCTTTTGGCCGGTATACACAGTCGACAAGCTTACGTTTTATCTAGCACAATTCTCTAAATAAAACTATCATTTTTTATCGGAAATCTAGCCCTTTCTTAGTATATTGATGGCGTTAAAGTACAGATATATCCTAATTTTAGACACCTACACGTGTTTTCTCATTGGAGCTAAATATACGCCAATTATGGACAAGAGATCCCCATCGAGACTTAAGAGGTACGAGCGAGTGTCAAAGGATACGCCAATCCTTAGAAAACTCTAATCCTTAGAGGGCACCGGTGGAACTTTTGTGGCACCATTTGAAGCTTAAGATGTACCAACCCTAACTAAATGGACGCCTGTAGAACCTTAGACGACAGCGGTTGAAGCTAAAGGGGCTTAAGAACCTAAGAGGGCTCTTAGGCTCTTGGAATCTAAGAGGGCTTCTATGATACCTTGGAGGGCACAAATGGAAGTTACGGGGGCGCCAGTAGAACCTTGGAGGGCACTGATGGATGTGAAAGGGGCGCCCGCAGAACCGAAATTAGCGGTGCCAGTGGAACATGCGAGTAGTACAAGCTAAATTACAGTATATATAAAGGGGTGACAGAGTAATATATTGGGTCGCCGATGGAAGCATATTGTTGCATCGTTAGGGGTATAATACATATAATGTGACAAGAACGTCAATTCTTTTAGCTTCTCTCAGACTGATCTTGTCACTACTTATTCAAACATACGTGGGTTGATCGGAAAGTTCTCCGCCTGCTATGTCTATGTTACTGACTTCGATCGCTATTGCTTTTTTCATGTATATCTATTCAGTATGCTTGAAGTGTAGGAAAATCGATTTCGTGATTTGATGTCATCTTCACGTTGACAGCAAGATATAATAAATTGCTCATTTGCAACCTCGGCGATCGTCAGCATGACTGATAAAACAGAACAGCGAACGTGCATCAAATTCTGCGTTAAGTTGAAAAAGACAGCTACCGAAACTCTTGACATGCTTTGTCAGGCCTACGGCTCAGATGGTCTTTCTCGTACATCCGTTTTCGAGTGGTATTCGCGGTTCAAAAACGGCAGAGTCTGTTCAAGATGACGAGCGCTCAGGCAGATCGACAACCAGCAGGACAGCCGACAATGTCAACAAAGTTCGACAACTCATTCGTGAGGACCGCCGTCGTACCATTCGCCAACTTTCGGAGATGGTGGGAATTGGTTATGGAGTTTGCCTGGAAATCTTGACCAGTAACCTGGATATGCGAAGAGTGGCTGCCAAATTGGTTCCTCGAATCTTGACCACTGAGCAGAAACAAAGGCGGGTGGATGTGTGCGAGGAACTCCTGGAACAGGTCAACGATGATCCAACTTTCATGTCGCGAGTTATCACAGCTGACGAGAGTTGGATTTACGGGTATGATCCCGAAACAAAACAGCAGTCATCCCCAATGGAAGAGTCCTCAATCTCCGAGGCCTCGAAAAGCCCGACTATTTCGCAGTGCAACAAAGACAATGTTGACTGTTTTCTTCGACCAGAAGGGTATCGTTCATCCGGACTTTGTTGACCTGGGGCGGACAGTGAATTTGGATTTTTACTGTGAAGTCTTACGACGATTGAGAGAGACGGTTAGAAGGAAGAGACCTGACTTGTGGAAGAACCGCAATTGGCTGTCACATCACCTGCGCACCTGCGCACCTGCGCATGACTCCTTGAAAACAACCCAATTTTTGACCGACCACGGCATGACCATCGTTCCACATTCTCCGTACTCCCTTGACATCGCTCCATGTGACTTTTCTTTGTTCCCAAAACTGAAACTGCGGTTATGAGGACGTCGCTTCCAGTCTGTTGAAGAAATCCAAAAAGAGAAAGACACTGGTTTTGAGAAACATTAAGTCGGATTTCTTCAACGAAACTTTCGAGAAATGGAAGCGCCGCTGGAATCGCTGCATTGGTGCACGTGGCGAGTTCTTCGAAGGCGATAACTCGAATTTATTTGATGATACTGAGTAATGCAATTATTTCGTAATTCTTAATACATTTTTCATTCCTGGAATTCATCTCTTGCTTTGATTTATATAGCACACGAAAAAATACAGCATCAGTCCGGGAACTTTCCCTTCAACCCACGTAGTAGGGGTGCCAGGTACTGTGTTCGGAGGTTGAGGTAGTCAGGTCAGGACGTACTTTTCTTTGGGGTATTTTCTTGGAGATTGGACCTAGATACACCGATTTTAGAATGTCTGCTCTGGATCCTCTCTTGCGAATTTGAATTTTTATCGACTTTTTGAATTTTGGCAAAATTCTCAGGAAATTCTCAGGAAAATTAACGTGAAATATTGAGGTGCGAAACACGTTATACGAATTTTTGATGCCAACACAAATGCTAAAGTCAACAAACCGGATATCATTTGAATGCTAATGACAGGATAAATATTTTGGTGCCAAAAGTTTTGTGATAGGGTCAGTGGGTGCAGAGTTAGAGGTCAAAAGGTCATGGTTAGATGCCAGCGCTCATACATTTGAAGCATGAATGTTCATCACCCTCCACTGACTAAACCAATAGCACGAATTCGATGTAGCTACTGTCTATTTTGAGTGTCCTTTATGTGTCAGGTTTTGAGGGTATTAGGAAAGTCACTGGTAATTTAGTTTTTCTCAACAGCCCCGATTGGTAAATTCACAAATTCAGAAATTGCAATTAACTAGAATATCCTAAATAATTGAAAACTGCAGATCGTTTTAATTTTGTCAACAGCCTTTATTGGTCTGCTCAATTCTTAAATTGTGAATTGTGAAAAATAAAAGAAGAAACTTAGTGAACTACTTTTCTATTTTATCTTGTGAAAAAAGCGATTTTTAAAGTGACATCCACAGTGAGGATGAACGTAAGATAACAGCTTATACGCATAACAATATACAGAAGATAATGTGTGTTCTTGTACTTTCCTAGAATCTGGGTTGTCAAAAGCGAAATGGGAAATTCTCCCGGTCTGATGCTTCCGGGAATGATGAGTCCACAACATCCAGCCATGGAAGTTATGTATCTGTAGACGTCATGCTGATTGATACTGTTCCCAAATCTATTCAGAAGGCTGACAGTTCGCTTACTCCTTGTCTGTTTGTTTACATGCACGGCGAGACCTAGGCTCACTTGCTGAGGTTGGTGATAAGGTAGGCCTAATTGTTATTATCATATACCGGCAATGCAATAATAAGTACAATGATAAAAGGTAATTTTCAATAATGCTTTAAGCCCTTTCAATTTATCAATGAATAATGCAATATTGAAAGAGCGAAAGCGAAAAAATAAAAGTCAAGATAAATGCAAGACGGAAACGATAAGGAAAGTTAAGCGAGCCCAAAAAACGAAAATGAAAAATCTGTGGACAAAAACAACATCAATCATAATGATAAACACTGCCTGTGTTGTCAGAGAAAAGCGCACTTTACTAACATTTGTAAGTACATTATTTTTAATCACCGAAACACCACTACCCGCATAATATCGTTTTTATGCATAGCGAAAGATTATACAAATGCATATTATCATGCAACCAAGGAACTCATAACAAAAGGTTCCGTTGCTTAATTGCGCTTCAGTTCAAATTACAGAAGTACTGAGCGCATCACAAAATAACAATATATGAAGCATCTCGCAGATGAATTAGATCCTTTGAGGGGTATTAAGTTTGAAAACGAATAAGAAATTCGGGCTGCTGTCAAGAAATCATTGGACAACTTCCCAAAACTCTGGTATGAAGAGGGAATGAAAAAGTTGGTAAACGCTGGAAAAGTGCATTGTTTTGCAAGGTGAATGTGGAGAAAAATAGACGTCCGTACATTGTCTTCTGATACTTTTATATTTTTAAGAAAGCAATTTGCATTTGCTACATAAGTGATGATTTGTTGGCTTAACATAAGTTTTGAAATTGGAAAAAAAATATTTTGTGCGAAACTTTTGGAAAGCTCCTAGTAGATATGCACTCATCTAGTGACACAGCGACCTCCTTTTTATAGTATTTTAGCACAACTATGAGCCATGAACGAACCAGGGGGCTAATTAAAAGAAAAAGTAACAAATTGTATTACTTTAAACATATAAAAGGAGGGAAACAGATCTTATAATCTGATTAAGCTGTTCCATATCAAAAACCTGTTCGAACACCTCTTCAAAAGTACCAAGACTGTGTTGGTCAGGGAAATATTCTGGAGACGCTGATTCAAAGCTGTGCCGTGCGAACAAAGATAGCTTTTCGATCGACTCACAGTATATGCACGTTCTAGGCTCACATAATAGTATGTGAGTGCATTAGCTCTGCAAATTTTTCATGTGGTTCGGTTAATATTACCCCTGAATTGACAGAGCTACCCCTGAATGATAGCTTCATCAATCTGCAGTCGATTTTTCTTTTTTTTAAAACTTCGAGTTGATGACTATTCACTATTCAGTCATTCAATTTCACTGTTCTCTGAAAAAGAGGATGTTGTTTGAGGAACATATTCTTGGAATCTATGTTATTGACCAAACTGAAATAATCACAGTAAGGAAAATGTCAATATACATAACTTTTGCATTTCACATTGACCTGTCAATCAACGCGGCCATATTTTTAACAAATCCAAATAATCTGTATGAGAGCACTTGATTTAGCCTCTACCCAGTCACCATAAAGCTGATGAGGAATCAGGATGATAATCATGATGAGGAAAACCCTAAATTCTTGATGTTGACAAAATAGATTTTTAGACAAAAACAAACAAGTTATAAAGTTGGAGATTCATCGCACCCCCATCGGTGGACATCATCATCCGTAGACATTATGGAATGTTCCTTTGTAAGGGTAGTAATAGCCGTAAGTAATAGCCGTCGTCAGCTACATTCAAATACATTTCTACAGATCTGGCTCCCACTTGTTACAATTCGCATAAAGTATAATATGCAACATTCAAGTGTTCACAGGCAATCAGGTTGGGAAAATGCTGCAAAATTAAACCACTAATGAACACTTCAGTAATGCGCGTACGTAAACTTGGAAATTATAAGAAAAATTGTTTATCTTTATCACCATGGAGAGAACAAATGAAAAGAGTTCATCCAATATAATTATTACAAGCAAACAATTTTCATCTGATTCGACATCCACAAAGGATTGTCGAACAGTTGACGCCATTATGTCTGACCCTCATTGTTTTTAGTCCAGCAATGATTTTGTGTCCTCTTTCATGGATAACCAATGAATCAATGTTTGAAAGTATTCCTTTCAAAGACAAAAACGCACACTCATGGCATAACCCAAATTCTTTCATCATACCATACGTTAACATTTGATAAAAATCCACAGTCTATCATGTAAAGATATATTCTCAATTGTAAAATATCACAACCAACTGAAATGACGTTGTTGAACTGAAAACATATGTAAAAATCGAATACGCGAGTACAAGAAGAAAGTGATCTGTACACAGCGGATGTCACCTTGAGATGTGGCTCAACGAAAATGGGAGTGATAACCGATAGCAGTTGTAAAAATTGTTATAATCATAGAAATCTGATTGCTTGACTGTATTAAGCTAGAAGGGTCATCAGCTGATTTTAGGTGGTCATTAAAGCTGCTCGGTGTCCCGAACAACTCGCGCCCACGTCAAGATAGGCGGTTTCAACACAATGACCCTTCTAGCCTTTATATAGTATCTGATTTCTATGGTTATAATTATTGCTGTTAGTTTTTCTACATATTATTTAAATTCGTCCATATGATCGAGAATCACGCATGTTTACTAAATAAAGAAATCGATTTTCGCAAATCATTACTTTCGAAATCACAGAAATTTTGTCAAAACAGATTAAAGCGGTATCGAATTCTAATATTGTATCCAACGATATGTAGGAATGATGAGAAAACGAAGGAAACAGAAAAGAATATGAGTAGCTTTAATCAGATAGATTCAGCTCTGTGGTTGGACTTCAGCGACAAATGTTCTAGATGTTTCATGTCAGCACTCAGAAATAGCAATCTCAATTTATCAGTGTCACTGATCGTGTCTGTCACTTTCAATCGTGTGATTTAGCCTCAAAAGTGACAAAACCCACAGAGATGGCATCGAATCTATGGCTTCAATTTTTATCATATTGATAATGATTATTTCCACAAAAAGATTTCACAGAACTGTTCTTCATGCATGGGTTCATGGTGCTGCTGTGCATGAATGACGCGAAGCTGCATGAGCGCTGTATGTCAATAAAGCACCAGGCCACATGATTACATGCAAACCTGTTGCTTGTGCAGTTCAAGCATGAAATTAATCGATATTTGTTCGGAAACTGTTTTTCAGCCAATCACTACTACTTGAAATGATGGCTCTGTGGTTGGTGAAAGCTAGATTTTAGAGTGAATTGAGCGCCGTTGCAATTATCAATGTAAATATATTTGAATATCTTATTAATGTCACTCATTTTATCTTTATGAACTTTTTTATCTTCATTTATCTTTTCTATAATTGTGAAAAAACGAAATCTAATAAAAAAATTTCTACTCAAAATTTTCATTTTATATAGTAGTATGCACAAAATTACAGTTAAATAGCAATTGTAAATAATTGCCCTTTTGCGGAATGTTATAAATACTTCATGCGTGGTAATTTAGCAACTCAATACAAGGAAGTGAAGATATCTGTTCGCATAGACACTACATCCTACATTTCTCCTAGTAGTTTTACCTATTTTAACAAATTTAGGAAAATTAATCCTTCCATTGGTCTATATGTCTGTCACTGCAGGAAATTTATTGGCAGTAGGCCAAGCGATAGCCACGGTTGAATTTCGGATAAGTTCAATTTTTGTAATATAGTGATGCTATTTTTGTGTTATCAAATTTTCTGGCACTACGCTCATTAGCTGCATGGTTTTTGAGACTGAAAGTATCATATGTGGCTGATATTTTGATTTACATGAAGATCATATCTTCATTTAATTCCATGAATGAATGCTCTTGCTGTTGCTCTTTGATGTGAATCGTTGTGCGTGTTTTGCCCTCAGAAGCCAGCGTGTTGCCCATGGTATTGCCTGTTTTGTCCGTTTAATTGAACATCTACCAGAAGTTAATTTTATTCTTCATGGAGTTAATTTTTGAAATTGAAAATTAGTTTAATGTAGGTGTAATGAAGACTTCCATTAAATGCGCATAGTGCAGCTTGTTTGACACAGGTTCTTTGAAATCTGACGCGCAGTGAAAATTGACTAACATCGATCATCGATTTCGTAATGAATTGTCAATATCCGTTCATCATGTTCTAAATGTCAATTGTCTGACCAATATAAGTTGGGAAATCTCACTGAGGCAACTTTCCTTGAAAGTTGTCATTTTGAACTAACAACGCTTCAACAAAAAAGGAAGCTTAAATCCCGTAGTTATTCCAAAGTCGCGGCATTTTGAAAAGTAATGGGGTTGAGAAGCGCTCTAGCCAATTTGTCTAAAAAAGTTGATATAAATGTTTTCAGCAGATATTTGAGACGACAGAAACTAAATCACGTGTGGCACAAGTCTTCAGTGATGTTTTACTACGTTCGTGCGACGATGCGTAGCAACCTCTCAATTTAGTCCGACGGTCTGATGCAACAGGGAGTCCGCTAGCCACCAATATCTACCGATTATTATTGACTCGGCTTGTAGCTCAGAGCTTGAATTAGCCTTCTTCTAGATGAGAAAATATCGAAGAGCTATGTTCAAGGTATATTGGGCCTACACCAACTCCCTGAATATAGACTTTTAAAAACAACTGCACCGAAAGGCATATTTTCATACGTATTTTTTTGCGTTGAAGTCCTGGTTCAATCTTGACATACAATGTGTCATGTGAATCCATCAATGACAGGTTATTGTGCCATTTTTTCATTTTCTTGATCGGTCAGTCGTGATCAGTAGGTATCACGGAAAAAATCTGAACATTCTCACTGATAAGCACTTTCAACATGAAGTGACAGAATTTATTGGCGAAAATCGGTTGACAGCATGATCAGCCCCTCAGCTTTTTCATTACATGAGGATTTCGAGATTCGCTGAATGTGGAAAAGGATGCAGCAGTAATAAATTTCACGGAAAAGTTGCAGTTCGAATAATCTGACACCTTTTATTCATCAATTATAAGGCTCAACGTCAATAAGCTTGAAAAGGCTCAACTTCAATAACACCATGTAATTTGTTTTTTGTTGTCCTTTATATTGGCAGAGCATTTATGCTGTGTCTGGTCAGTTGTAGTCAACAGACACAAATGTATGTGCTTTCGTTCAATGCATTTACCCGATGCATGCGAAAGGAAAATGCAACATGAAATGTACCATAAGATGGGGTGACTTTGAACAGAATAGAATTTTGACCATTGCACCAAAACTGCCACTCTCAAACGGTTTTTGAGCGATCGATCTTTTTGGAATATGATATTATGATAAACAAGCTAAAATTTCACACGGCATTAGAGATTCTTCTAATATTTCATTTACTATTAGAAAAATGAATTCCCATTCACATTCCCTACCGACATAAAATTGAACTTTAAAAAATGGTACCGCTATTTAACACATCATAGTAATATAGTATGCAATCTCTGTGTAGTGCACTTCAGAATTACCTAAATGATGTTTTGAATCTATTGCACTTGTCAGAATAATTATTCAAAGTATTGTAAAATGCCTCCATAGTCACTCCACTGATATTGAGAAAAATGGGGTGACTTTGCTCAGTAGATAGGCCGACATAGCTGCACTTAGCCATAGTAACTAAAACCATAAAGCATCAATATTGTCCTCTATCTAGACATCAGGCATTCACTTATGATGCTGTTTAAGACATTCCTTTTCCCAGTAAAAGTGACAAGCAGACTTGTGACATCCAAGACTTTCTACACCTGCTTGATACGTAGCCATTCATAACAGGAAAATTCTCGGAATTTTTACCGATAGGTACGATGTGATGTATGACTGAACATTACTACGACTTACTTTTGTACTACACGGTAAAATGCAAGTGTTTCATGTTAATATTGTTTTATCCCATCAAGTGTCCAAAGTCACCCCATCTCTGGGTGACATTCGACACTGAGGGTTTTAGAAAATATATGATGGTAGTAATTCTTCGTAATAATATTGTAATACCACAGAGGCAACTTTTGATATCAATTGTTTAAACTTTTTCTACTTGAAAGTAATATAAGATTTGAGATGAACTTCAAAACTGTCCAAAGTCACCCCACTTCACGGTATAGATCAAAGGGCTGTTGCTCCACCTGGAAACTCCTTAAAACTCCCGGAATCGCTAAATTGATAGTCTCTTTTTTTCAAGTCCATGTAATGACTTCATTCGTTCACATAATCGGTGAAGTATGCCACATGTCGGTCGATATTCACCGACAGCTGCACCAATTCAGAAATTTCGAGTTTCGATCTGGATGAACTTCTTCGTTGAAACGTTTAAGTTATCAATCCTTGCATTTTCAGGCGCACTTTATTTCGAAATTTTTGCAGCTTGGATGCCAAGATGCATTAAAAGCAAAATACAGCTGCAAATTACGAATCAAGAGCATTGCGTCTTGTAAAATGAAGAATTTGTCGTTTATATGTCAATGCAATTGAGTAAAACAGTTGCTGGCACATGAATTATCCACTACATCTCATCAGTTTGCCTTAAGAAATTTAAACTCTGTATCTACATCGATCTAGACAAAGCTCGTGGGTTATGATATTTGTATATGAAATGTATATATATATATATGAGAATTAGACATTTATTTCCACTGTCACAAATCATTGAAAAAAAGCGCGAACTTCTTTTATGATTGTGTTGGCAATGGCTTCATGAATTTTTTTAAAAAAATGAGTGACGTAGTAATACTCATATTCCAGTGATCCACAAAGACAGCTACTTACTAACAGGGCTGGGGTGTCGGTGTCGGTGTCGTGCCCTTTTTTCCCGGTGTCGGTGTCGTGATTTTTAGGGACGACACCGACACCGACCTTAAATTTTAGCTGGAAAAATAACTTGTTTTATCGCACAAGGATTTCCTTCTCTTTACAAAAAGTCATATTTTCACTAAAACGGACTGGAAGGCATAATTAGTTATTATTGTATACTCTACTACATGTAGTTCAAAAAGTTCAAGGTGACAGGCCTTTGTTTCTTCTTGCCTTGATAGGTCCCTAATACACTCTATGCTATGTTCTCTGAATGCTATCACCATGGCTATCACCATTGAGATAGATTAGGCCAGTGATCGTAGTGAGGCTGGCGTCCTAGTGGATGCCCGGTACCGACTCCTGCTTACTGAGATGCAGCTGCAGCGGGGCCGAGAGGGACTTCAAGAGGTTCACAGTCGAATAAAGTCGGCACGATCCTCCGTGTCTCATGTGGCTCATAGGCCTGCTTATGTTGTGAATTTGACCAACTCGGATGAGGAGGAAAGTGACCCTTTTGCTCGAGAACTTGATCGCCTCGGAAAAGGCAGGGAAGTCAAAGAAAGCCAACTCCAGAATTGATGAATTGATCACTGAAATGGAGTCAATTGGGCAGCTCAAAGGCAAGGATGTGTGGGAGATCATCCATATGTACCCGGTGGACATCCGTGAAGCTGCCAGAGTTGCGTCTTGCCTCCCGCCAACACAAGTATCTGTAGAGCGCCTATTTTCATCTCTACATTTCATTGTATCCGATCTGAGAAGTTCAATGGCGGAGGATTTGGTGAACGCTTCCCTCTTCCTTCACACGAATTGGGAATGAATTGAGTGGATTGCTGAATCAATTGTTTTGAGTGTTTTTGATTGTTTTAAGCCTATCAATTGTTTTGAGTGGTACGGTATCACCTTATCACATGTAATCATGATAAGCATCTTCATTTTTGTCATCATTCACTGTTAATTCAATTAGTCATCATATCCATTGTTTCACCACGTTTCATAAGCATTATTCATTATTCATCGCATCACTTTCAATTTCAGAGACATTTTGTTGTCATTATTTTTAGAAAAGCAGTTTGTTTAGAAAATGATGTTTTTTCGTGATCATAGGTCTCCTGAAAGGAGTGCATGACCTGTAGTGTTTCGAGGATTATTATTATTATTACGAGAAATAACCTTTATTTCCATCAATACACAACGAAAAAAAGAAAGTCAGGGAAACAAAACAAAGCAAAAGTGAAGACAAGTCGGGCAATTCAGTCAATTTTATTATTATTATTATTATTATCCGGTGTCGGTGTCGTGCTTTTCAAAATCCGGTGTCGTGCTTGAACCCGGTGTCGGTGTCGGTCAAAAAAAGCACGACACCCCAGCCCTGCTTACTAATAAATAAATTGGCTAGTCTGCACATTACTTTATACATAGTCCAGGAAAAATGTGCTCAGGATGGCTACTGGACGACAAAGAAGCCGGATCCCTCCATGGTAATCTACAAAACTTGATGGCATCTGTAAACGATTTGTGTGATCTTGCTTATGTATGACAGATGTAATTGTAGCTAGGGCTACCAACGCATCCGGACCAATCAGTGTGCAGCTGAAAAACTTTATTCGAACACTTTGCGTGATCAAGCAGGACAACTAATAAGCATCGTGTGACACTAAATAGAATTAAAATGTGTCCGAAGAATTTTTTTTCAATTACACACTTTGTGGCAGATGATTATGTTTCTTAGTTTTTAATAGTGGATGCTTATGTCTACTTATGTGTCGGAAAGGACAGGTTGCACAGAAAAATCAGTCACGAAATCAGATTAAAATATGACTTTCGTCGATATTCGTGTTAAACATTTGATGCGTCCCCATTTCGTCATGCAGTATAATTGTTGTCTGTGTTTCAAGTATCATGAAGAAGGTGCACATAAATAAATCAAAAAAATACTTGACTCGATTCACTGCACACTAGATTCCGTCTAAACATGGAACATTGAACGACACTGCAAAAAAGGATTTGACACAGATGAACAAAACGTTTTGTGTAGGTTGCCAGACGTGCACTTATCACAACTCAAGTGATGATTATGGGTATGCAACCATGCGGAAAGTGCATTCTATTTATCAAAAGTGAAGCTGAAGTCAGGAGAAGAATACAAGCGGGAGTCGGAGCGCACCGAAAAGTAGCAGGAGTTATGAGAGACAGCAGAATCAGCAAGGAAATCAGACGGAAGGTTTTGGAGGTATGTGTACAGTATCACGAGCAGTCATATGCGGACTGTAGAAAATGTCACTTACAAAAGAACAGCAAGATAGAATGCAAGTGTGCGAGAACAACTGGGTGAGGAGATTGTGCGGAGTGATCTAGAGGAAGCGGGTTCCGAATTGAGAACGGAAATGGAAATGGCTTGGGCGGGACATGTGACAAATATGAGCGAGGAGAGATTGCCGAGGCGAGTGGAGCACAGTGAAGAGACAAGTTCACGGGGAAGACGAAGACCAAGAATCCGATGGACCGATTGATTGCGGAAGAAGAGACCTACAGAGAGCGGAAGAAAATTGGAGAAGATGGAGAACAACGGCTGAGGATAGAGCAGAATGGAAAGGACTGTCAACAAAGTGGGATCATGGAATGTGACACTGACTTCGCATATCTTCCTGGCGAACATTTGATGCTATGGTGTAGATGTTGTGTATTTCATAATTGTTTACATGTGCAGTTTGCATTGTGTTCGACATAGTTCCTCCCCCCCCCCACACTACCTTGTCTGGGATCATGGGGTTGTTGAAATAATGACAAATAAAATAAATTAAAATAAATAAATCTATTTTTCGATGGCTTAGTTTGCCTTGAAATTGCCCATATAGGTGTTCTTGCAGCAATTTCATCATGCTCTATATTTGCATTTCATTTGGTTCCTCCCTAAGGTTAGAGTCTGTGCATTTTCACTTATCAACATTTAATAAATGTCACGCTGTGCTCTGCAGACAACTCATATCTCTTCCACAAGCATCGCATGATGCGCAGTCGCATGCGCGTTCATTGCTCCTGTCTGCAGCAAACTTTCGGCCTTTTTGCAGACAGCCTTCTACAGACTTGCCTTATAGCTTTGCATTTGCCACTTACATCGTCGCTTATTTGTTTGCATTTACAGTTCAAAATCAAGTCGCCAAACATGAAATTCTTCAATGCATTATTGGTTAGCTATGTTTTATTGTACATTCACAGAGCGACTTGCTTTGAAAGGTTATGTGAAAAGTGCATGTTTTTGAATGAAATATTAAAAAGGGTTAATAATTTGAAACCCTTTTAAACCCTTTTTGATAAAAATATTAAAAAGGGTTTCAAAATATTCTGAAGAAAATATGTGTGGGGCGGCCAAAAATGAAATACGTTACTAGACCCCCTATTACATTTACGACTTAATTTGTATGAAGAATCGATTGCAGAAGAAATTGTGAAGAAATTCCAAATTGCGACTAGTAAAGAGCACCAAGCAATGTTAGCAATTAAAGGACGTTATAAATGAAGATCTACACAGGTTCTCCAAATTGGACGCCAAATTGCTTGTTTCTTTCAATTCTTCTAGAATTCAAATTATTCTGTACTTACGAATTATAAGAGATGATGACCAACATAGCATTAAGATGTCAGATAATAGGATCAGAGAAGAAGATTCCATCTCCTTCCTTGGATGAACGGTTGCCAAAGACTTGTCATAGGAACCGTACATCCAGTCCTTCTGCAAGCAGGCAACTCAATGGATTGATAGTCCCTATAGTCCCAGCAGCTATCTTCCACTACAGAATGTCCGCTATCTTTTAAAGTCCACTATCCGTCCTCTGATGGAGTATTGTTGCCATCTGCGGTCTGGCGCCCCACAAACATAGCTTAACCTCCCTGAACGGGTTGAGAAACGCTCTCTGCCAGACGGGATGTTGCTTCACCCAGCCTCTTCTACAGAAACTATTTCGGCAGATGCAGTTTTGCAGTAAATGAGTGCGTTACGTACCTCAACCTAAGATCTGCCCCAGAAACACACGCAGAGTACCATCATGCGAGCCTAGATCGCACATTTGTGAGTCGCTCGAAAAACGATTTTGTTCGCACGGCACAGCATTGGAATCAGCTTCCCCAGACCACTTTCCTTGACCAATACAATCCTGATACTTTCAAGAGGCACGCGAATAGATTATTGATGATGACAACCTAATCAGCTTAGAAGAATTGTTATTTTGCTTTTGCTCTTATTTAAATTTAATTATTATCCTTCCATTCACTAATCCCTAGGTTTATTAATGGCTCACAGTTGTGCTAGGGGTGAAAACTCTGGAAAAAGAAGATCTTATTGACAAACTTCTACAGATACTGATGAGGTTGATACTTTTGTTCTTCTACACGTGCTGCCCGAACTTACATCTGTGGTTGTGAATTAATGTCCTGTAGTATACAGCTTGAGCTTTTATGGCCTGATGGGCTAAACTTGCTGAGTAAGATCAGATAAGAATGCTTATTAGGGTTTGCCTCAGAAATGCGTCATGTGCATTGTCAGTGATCCCACTTACAACCGAATGCCTAAATATTGCGCCTAAATTCCCGAATGTTTTCTCAACAAAAATGCCGGAATGCCCTAAAATAATCTATTATGTTTTGAAGAATTTATAGTCTTTTGCGAGTACTTTGATTCGTATCTCATTATCTAATTGATCCGTTCCCGATCAGTTATTATGTCATATTAATATTAAAAGCCCCATATTCAAACATCGTGTAGATTTGCATGCTATGTTCCTGCATCTTGTTCGTTGCTGGAACGGATGAGTGATCATTTTATTCAATATTGATCCAACATCAATTTTGCATAATGCTCTTTGCTTTTTACTTAATAGTGCGGGAATATATATTCGCTGCGGGAATTTCCGCAAGACGGGAAAATATGGAAGAAATAATGGGGCTGCGGGATTTTTTTAATGAATTTATCATCCTCTTGGCCTCTTCCTAAATAAAAAAAAGCGTTTCTGACAAACAAACTCATCCAAGAAATCAACAAATCAACGGAATGTCCCGGTATGTTTCCAGAATGAGAGACAAAAGACATTCTGTTCACTACTTCGTCTATCCGTTTAATCTCTCAAAATTTCTATGGTCTTCAATGCTGTCTGGTGCCCATTGTTTGCGCGCTTCTGCTCCGAAGGAAAATGAACCAGTAAACGACGAGGGCAGTGACTCATCCACGAGTAGGCCTTTTTACGTTAACCTGACCTGATTTTGTTGCCTAAGAGCGCTGGGGTGACGTGGATCGAACAATTGGTTGGCACACTCGAGCACCTCTCCTTCCATGGCGACTACTCTTGACAGACTCCGTTTGTTTTGAACGCATCTCGTCGTACCTTAACGATTGTGTGATAGTAAATTAATATTGCGCAACTACATAACCGAAGAAAACATGTTAGATCTCAATTATTCAAACATGATATTGTGGTTTATCCGATTCAAATTTATCATGCACCGAAAGTTACATACATAGGCCAAGTATTAAACCAAAAAAAATACGTTGAATGTTGCGTTTCTTTTAGACGTCAGTACCTGCAGTACTGTACACGCTTCTCATCTTTTTTGTTCTTTATCATAGGCTGCAAGTGTCAGTCTTTTTTCAGTCTGACTGCAAGTCTTTGGAAGCCTGGAAATCGGTTGTTTTGACCTCCTGCCTATCTGTAGGTACTCTTTTGATTTTTGAGGCAATATACACTTCGATCAGGCTAATAGATGACTTCGATTTCTCTTTTATTATTTCATGTATTGATATTGTAAAGATTGACAGTTAAGTGTTACAGCCAGTTTGATAGACATGTTTGACGAATGGAAGTTTTTATCTACACGTACAATTCTGTAAGATTGTCATTTACAAATAGACATGGGCCTAGACTGTAAAAGACTGGTTAAGGCAGTAGGCCTTCAAGTAACAGCCTAATAAGGACTCTTGCACACCCAGATACTGCATTTAGGTATTCATGTAGGGACTTTAAGGGGAAATAGTTTGGAATGTCATATCTTCGTAAATTGTTTTCGGCCTGTGGGAGCGATATCACGACTGAGTTGGACAGACATTCAGCACAAATTAAAATGTGTATTGGCAATTTCGGAAATATGCCACATGCGAATGAAGTTTCGAGGGAAACCCAGTTTTTGTCCTGACATGTCTTCTGAAAACATTTCTTTTGAAAAACATGTCTTCTGTCGTTTCCTATCCGGATCCTCTACAGCTTTAGGCATCTTCAAAACATTTGAACTGTCCGCAGTAATACTAATGATGTGCGAGATTATTTGACAAAATTCCACAGTAAAGGAAAGTATCCGCTTACTTTGAGACGACTAGCACTTCACTTAAATGCTCTTCCTTATACCAATGCAGATTTTCACCACTCTCCATGATGTATTGCCGTTCAAGCACTTAAAAATGGATGCACAACATAAAGTCAGCTTCCATGAAGTTAAAAGTTTTGTAAATAGAAAGGAAAATATTGACGAGCACCAAAAAAAATTTTCTTATTTGAGTCTAAAGCTCAAATTTTCGGACTGGCCGTAGTCATGAGCTGTAGAAATTTTATTGGTGCTCGTCAGTCTTTTCCTTTCTATTGTAGTGTTTTGTCGGAAAGCGATATCAAACGCTACGTGAATGTCAAATCGCAAAACCTAGGCCTATTGATATTACAGAAAACACTGGATGCAGTGACGATGGCTTCATGGTGTGCAAGAAGTGTTAGATATGTGAATAATAAAAAAATTGAAAGCATTTCTGCTTTTTTGTTCGTTTTTTAGAAATTCCTTGATAATGACAATCGCTGTGCGATTTAATTATACAAACTAATATATATTGCCTTTTACCGCAGTTGTTGTCACAATATGCAGGCTTGATGTCAATCAAAATATAGAAGCTCTTAATCTGCAAAGTCTGCACAGTTGTTGTCAATCTAATGTTAGATCATGCGTGTATAAATCTGCACAGTTGATGGCAAAATATTTATACTGGTTGTCAATGGTATACATTGGCATGTTTTGTAATAGAAGCAATTTTTAATTGATATACTGTGTTTATCTGGATACACAGTTTTCTCAGCTATTTTCAACTCAATTTATGAGCCATGCATGATACCTGTTCGACTTTTGTCACCACAATTTCACCTTCACCAAATTATGGTCAGCAGTTAATTCAAATTTTCGCAATGGTTCCTTCAGAAAATATAAATTCTGAGAACAATCGCTTTTTTCCAAAAAATCTCAATCAGGTTGAATGTAGGCCATGCGAATAGCGAGCGAAATGTTTATCCTAATTACTATGACATGTAGTGAATCAAAAATATGATTGAGTTAGATATTTTCCTGTGATCAATGCATAAAATGTGATCGCGCTGTTTTCAACCAATTTCTTAAAGTTCAATTCCAAAATTTTAAAATTGAAGTAACAAAACATTTCATTTGAATACAACATTTTTAAGCTAAGTACATCAGACTGATTTCAGAAGATTAAATTTGTCATAAAGTCATCTGTTATCAATGTTCCATGAAATTTCCATGTCGTTATCCTAAAGAAATCCCGCTATTCGTTAAAATTGTGAAGAAATTAGAAATCATATGAGTGGAAATATGAGAAGATAGAAACATTAAATTGTGATTATAGAAATAGAAAGCTGTATCTCGGAGCCAATGAATACAGCAGAATATATTGAGTCTAAAGTTGTTATGTCCCAATTATAAAATAAATCAAGGCATTTTGTATAAATCATTATCGTTTCTTGAAGCATGAAGTTCTTAAAAAACTAAGAAAGAATTTAGTCTCTTTCTCGGCAGCGATCCATGTATGTGAGAGAATTTCCGAACCAATTTAGCATCTGTCTCTTGTTACGGTGTCAACATTTTGCTCAACCAAATCTTAAATAAGTTGATTCGCATCTTTTGAAGGGTTTTGCCTCTTGATCAGGGAAAAACATGACAAAAGTCTTTTAAGTACCCTTTTCAAGCTAGAGATAGCCATTTCCATGATGTTAATGAAAAGGGAATATCGAGGTAGTAGATGACGAGTCAAGGGTATTCAAAAGAGGAAATTCACGATGGCAAGGAGCACATTGTCTCCACGCCAACAACAACTCTCTACACCAATCACCATCAATGACACGAGTCTGGATCCAGTCCAAAAAGTAAAATCTTTGGAGTCATACTTGATGCTCATCTATCGCTGAGGGCTAATGTGTCCCAAACAACAAGCTTATGTTTTGCTATGCTACGTTGCATCCGATCAGTGAAAGATAATCCATCACGTCCTCTCATTGTTGATTTGATTAACTCACTCGTGTTGAGTCGCCTGGATTACTATCTCAGTATGCACTCTGCCCTCCCTTCTACGACCCTATGGAGGCTACAGAGAGTACTCTACGCTGCGGCTCGACTTGTATTCGGCAAGGGACCATACGACCACATCTCGTCACTCCTTCGTGAGTTGCAATGGCTCTCTATCCAAGACCGAATAAATCTACGCCTTTCCATACTGGCCCACAAATGTTACCACGGCAAGGCACCCTTTTACCTCTCATAACAGTTGACTTTAACAAACGCAACATCACGAAGACAGCAACTTCGATCGGCATCCCAAGGACGCCTGATCCTTCCTCTCATTCGACATCCCACCTTTGGAGGACGGACCTTTGGATTTGCTGCCACAAACATTTGGAATCGACTTCCCCAAAGTGTAACTGCTGCGGATAGTACATCGAGTTTTAAACAGCTTTTGAAATTGTATTTTTTGATAACTGTACGTAGGCCTAGAAGCCATTCTGGCATTATGCTCATAAAACTCTGGCATTAAACTCATACTCATTGTCTTGTAAGACGATGAACTCATTGCCTTCGTTGAAATGAACTCATTCTTTCGTCATTCCACTTTCTATGTTCATAATGTGGACCAATCCCAATTGAACGGAAACCGCGAGGCAAACAGTTAAATTCTGACCACGTTGCCCTTCAACCATGCGACAGCTCTTATTTCTAGTAAATGTCCTTGTTCGACAGTGGGAGAGTAGATAACTAAGTATTGACAACAACTATGCATATTGTATCAACAACAATGATCGTTTGAATTCCGCCGTGCAATTTACTTGTGACATCATAGAATACACCGAGCCTACGTCATGCCGACGTTTCAGATACAATTTCTCTTCTGACATCAAGTATGCAGATTGTGACAACAGCTCTGAGAAAAGGTATATTGACTTAAATATTAGATTCCCAACTTTTGTGTTTTTTTGCTGATTATATGATTTGATGACCGCTAATTCTATTTATATTATTTTCCTCAGTACCTTTTATACATCTAACGCTAGGCACGATTCCTGCAAGTATGTATTTCGCTAAATAGGATTAGGTTTCTAATATCAATTGAATAGCCATATTGTCAAAGGTGCTAAAATGAATTATAATTTTACGCAAAATCTTATTTAGTAAAGTATTTAGTATTTTAAAACTGCTGATAAAGCCATGTTTTTGAACATGGTTTTTTTCGATTAAAACTTTTATTTTTCATGTTTTACAAGGCGATTTTCAGTGCATGAAAGTTAAAAGTGACTGTGAAACGAAATAGCTCCGTCAAATATCGGATCAGTTGTAGGAGAGCGCCGTAGCCATAGTGAAATGTTTCCCCTTTGGAGACAACAGCTCAGGCGTTTAAACAAATGGCGGTTGACGGCAGATGGATCAATCCCAGTTCGAAGGGCAGACTGACGAGCCGGCTGTCGAAGGAATTCGGTGGCCTTGTTCTCCAATCCCAGGGCTTCAACGGCCAGGGGAATGGAAGCAGTGCCCATTTCCCTGCAATCTTCCTCATGTGCCCGAAGTTTTCCGTCTTTTGCCACAGTCAGAGCATGGACAGGGGTATAGGCCGCACCGCTTAGCTTCAGTTTCTGGAGAGAAGGAGGAAGTCGGCGACGTCGATCGCCGTTGAGAGTCCACTTATCCAGGAGAGGAGATATACATCCCTCCTGGACAAAGCATCCCTCAACATAGATGCTTTGCACATTGTTTTAGAATAGTATTTTCAAAAGTGGTTTTGGATTCACTCTTTTGAACATGACTTTTAGATTCAGTTGTAAAAATGGTTCCAAAACCATGCCTTTTATGCCTGTTATATAAACCGCAATTTAAACATGCTTTTGGAAATGCTACATTTTTTAACTACAATTGGGATCCCAGTGATATATGAGCATTATATAGACAAGTTGATAGACAGCCTGGTGGTTTATTCAAAGCGAGACCAGATTAGGACAAGTGAAACAGTAGTCTTGCTGTCTATGCATGGCCTGCTAGAGAAACGAAATAGAAAGTTTGGAATTACTTCAAGAAATTGAGTTACTACTCGTATCAGCAAACAGAAGTAGTTTAATGTGAACATGTAACTTGGTTAACTTAGGAATAACATGTTATCGACATTAAATGAACCGGGTGTTTTGATTTTTTACCTCAGATTTGTTGATTCTGGGAAGTACTGATTTAATTTCGAATGAATACGCAGATGACTTGCTACTGATGGGAAGAATCATGAAGAACGAAAATCTCAGCTCCGTATTTCACGGTCTTAAAGCTGATTGGACCGAAGGAAATCTCATGCGGATAGGAGAAGACAAACGTTCCCAGATGTTCGTATCACCTACAAAAATTCATGACTGGAATTAGTTTTAGATAGCAAACATCAGATTACAATCTCACATGAAGTTCCTTGGTGTTGAGTTGGATCAGACCCTCAGCTGGACAGTGCACATTCGAAGCATGACAGAGAGCATCATGATGCTTCTCAGTATTGAGAAGATTGAAACTCTTGCTCTGTGTGAGTGATCTTGCAACTGTGTAAGGAGTATCATTGAGTATTCAGCTCCACTATTCGTCGGCGTTAATTCTACTTCGGCTAATCAACTGAACTCTACTCAAGGATGAGCCCGTAACTGCCGGACAGGGATCATCCCTTGCATTACATGACTCTTAATGTCAAAGATGAACATGTCTTACAATGCTCAAAGACGCACCGCATGCCCAAAGTAAAAACGAGACGAGAAGTAATACATTCCTTCTGACTGTGATTCGTACACATAATAGTGGTTCATGCCAATTTGAATTCTGTGTTTATTTTATTTGTTACGATTGATTAACTTGGTAATAAATGACTTACTAGGCTTTGCTTGGCTTCACGATTTTTATTATCGATGTTTGTCGAAATATGCGATTACTATTATATTATCATTGTTATCATTTTCTCACATCTGTACATTTTTTGGTTGCCGATCCATGTAAATAGAGCAAATGCATGTTCGAATAGAGCAAAAACTAGAACAAAAATCATGATTCTTTTTATAAAGCTGGTATAATTATAGGACGTATAATGTTTTTTAACCCTAGTCTATGTGCATGTACATTTCGGCAATTTAGTTGTATACAGGTTCCACCACCCGAACCTCCATTGAAATGATATGAGCTGAAGACAGAAGCTTTATTTTAGTATTTTCTGTAGCGGATTGCTGTTTTCTGATTCTGTCTGCCTGGAATTCCATCACCGCAACTGCATTCACCTTAATAGTCTGAGAAGCTCATATCTCTAAAGGAACGGCAAATTAAAGAAAATATTTCCTACTGTAAATCAAACGCTTGTCGACTTTTGCTGAATTATAGGGAATCACATCAATGCTTCTTTAACAGATTTTTACATGGTAATTGCTGTACGGGACCGTGAGGGGAAGCTGTCAACTTCAGGCTGTGACCTACCACTTTGAAACATCTACATAGCTCTCCACAAAGTTGTGAATTTGTCCAAAAATGATGAGAGAATGATCAATGATGAAATTAAATCAGCAGCGATCAAGCACAGGCGCTTCCATTAGCAAGAAAGCGTCTTTGCAACTATGGTGCGTGATTACATCTCGGATACAAAAATAGTTTTCAGTTGAGTTTTCAGCTTTCTGGTGTAGTGGTTCGATTTAATTGCTATTGAGTGTAGTTTCAGTAAGTTTGAAGCACTAAAAGATTGCCAACTAAAAGATTGCCAATTTTTTTTCATTTTTTTAGGTTGAAATCTTTTATTCTTTTATTATTTCCAAAATTTCAGAAGATCATTGAGACGTCAGTGTCACACATTTTATCGATTCTTTTGATTGCTGGTTATTAGCTCCCCTTCAATGTAATTATGTTTTCGTCATCCGTTTTAGCAACAGCACCTGAACGCATGCAACAGTGCAATCAATGACGAGTTCTCGTGCAGATATTGTGAGATTCGTCTATACTCTCCCAGCAGGATAAAAGAACATTAATTGGACTGTGTGTGAAGACAGTTTACTGCAACATGTGCAATGAATCATTCGATATATTTTACGTTTACTTATTGATCATTTTCGAGTGAATTAAGCGCGGAAACTTCACTCTCCCTCTCTCCTTCCAAAGACGCTTATTGTAGGCTACATAGATTAGCGCGACTGTTCAGTTGAAGATAAGAATCCAATCATACCTTGTTTGATTCCTTGCCGTGCTCAGCGGTTGATTTTTTGTTAATAATTGAAATCTTCTATCCAGTGATTTGAGATTATCGTAGCTGTACGACTTCTTGTGATTCATTATCTCACTACAGTGGCGGTCAACTTCTACTGCTCAATTAGACGACGTTTCACAGCCTCAGAGTCTATCGATAACATTAATGTGAGGCGTCCTCATGACTGAGGTAAGCAATATCATTCGAGATTGATAACTTGACGAGTTTGTGAAACACTAGTAAGAATTCAAAATATTATCGTAGAAATTGTAGGTGTTGCATTAAATTTTAATAAACATGCAAATAGGGTAATAATATCAATCACCAATCAGTTTATCAGTCTCTCACTCTCACTGTGTCAAAGGACACAGTTGGTTGTCCGAAGCGATGTGATACCGGTTGTGTTATTTGATACTATTATTAAATCATATCTATGGGATTGTGGGGCTTTGTCTCTTAAGGTTAGGTGCAAATAGGGGGTTAACCAGGTGTTTTGTCTCATTGTCGTTTTTTTCAGAAACATTGTTCACAGTTGCTGCGTGAATGACATGATATATGAAACTAGAATCTTGCAGGATGTTGAGGATTCGTGAAAAATGCAAGGCTTTGTCAGCTACTGTTTTCGTAATTGGAGGGGTGTCCTCTACTTTTGAATGTAGCTGGCTAAGTTGACGGTTTGGTGATGTTGACTTGTGAGGTTTTAATGCATGAAGCAGAGATCGTGGAGCAATGTAATCGCAAGAGATCCAGATGATGTTGTGCTAAACTATCTAATGAAGTCGCTTAAACTCTAGCGCAATCAATGCTTACATAAAATGTCTGCCGACTGTTTTTGAGATTAGAATGATTTCCAGTGGCGGTATTGCACTTCTATATGGATATACTCATGTATGCACTTGTCTATTATAGATGTATAATTACTTCTGTAGAGATACTAAATGAAATTCACGAATATTTTTATGTGATTGCCATTTCTTTCAATACTCTTTTGTCCATCAAAGTTGACTTTTCATTATTAAGGTAAGATTCTAATTGTTTGTCATTTTTTTCCAACTAGCACGTCTCTTCCGATTTGCGATTAAATCATCAATTCATATTCTTCTATTGATGTGATTCATATAGAATTATACGTTCTATTGGTACAAAGACACGTGGGTGGTTCCTGAGTGAAAGATGAAATTTGCCCTGCTCGAAAAAAGAAAACGGAGTAACTAAGAGGAAATATAAGAAAACATGATTTCGGACTAAATGTTAGCAAAATGATTCCTACAGAAAATGCAGTAGAATTTGTGAATACGTGTATGGATTTAGTTAAGATACAGTGGTAGTTACTTTGTTCCAGACCTACAAAGATTTCATGAAAAATAAGTATGAAATTAAGATGCGATAAAGGCGTTGTTGAATCTACTTTATATTGAACTCAGAATAATGCATCTTCATCAAGAATTAAAATCTCCTAGTGAAAGCTAGAATTTAACCCCGAAATGAAATAAATGCGACGCATCGACATAGATGGCTATTGGCTATACTGCATGTGCAGTTTGTATTAGAATTAAAGGACAAAGAATAAGTTCTAATTTGGGTAATTTTATAATGCATATTGTTAAACTGGAGCAAACTTAAATAAATTAACTATGCATGTAATTTACAGCATTTTAGAATAGTCTATGCGGCATATTAGAGTTATCGGTCTAAGAGCTTATGAGTTTTTTAGCTTTTGTATTTTAGCGATGTTTTAAAACCTGTAGATGGCAAACTGCAGATCTGCATATTGTACAGGTCTCGAAAGAAAAAGAGTATTAGCTGATATATGGCGATATTACAGATTTCGGATTCATTTTG
This sequence comes from Prostheceraeus crozeri, assembly GCA_907163375.1. Taxonomy (NCBI): domain Eukaryota; kingdom Metazoa; phylum Platyhelminthes; order Polycladida; family Euryleptidae; genus Prostheceraeus; species Prostheceraeus crozeri. The sequence continues at coordinate 137,528 of CAJQUW010005288.1, forward strand.
CAAAAGTTAAGTGAAATATAAAAGCTGCATATTGTTGCAAGTGATTAAATTATGCAAATTGCTCTTTTCTGATTGCAAGAAACTCGCATTTTTAATTCGAAAATTTAAACTTAATCTGCTTCATCGTGCTTGTGCTCAATGTACAAACCATTTGTAGTTGTCTATGCTAGAACACCGACAACTGACCAAATCTTAAAGATAAATCGGACATATTTTCTCAAATAGAAACCGCAAATATATTGAAAAAATAATCATGACTTGCCCTCAAATAGAACCCACACTTAAAATCATCAATAGAGGTTTTGCGAGTTTTTTTATAAAACCACTGTGATTGGAGAACGACTACATCTAAGTCTGACATTTTTATTGTCAAAAAAATGACTCAATAATTTTATTGCTCAACAGCCATTTATTGTATTCAAGAAAATACTACATGTCAAGAATATGTCGAGACCCTGAGAATATATTATCTGTTTATCGTCTCTTTTTCTCTCGTGGTCTTGGCATATTATGGAAGCAGAAAATATTCTTAACATATCATCGCATGTACGCTGACAATGATATATTTATACCGGGTGCGTACAATTAGTCACTTGGTAAGGAGAAAATAACTTAAAACTGACTGTGATTATGCGTATACGTATTTTCTTATGAATTTCGTGATTCCCATGTCCATGTATTTTCTTTCATTGAGGAAATCGTTAGAATACATAAATCATTCATGTGACAAACATTCAGGGCGTGTCTATTTTCATATACTTCTGTTAGTGTAGCATGATCATTAAACAAAATTTATTCATGCGTAGAGCTGACATGCAATTTTGGAATGTAGGCATTTGTACATACAACCCTGAGGAGGTTGAACTGCTGCGATGTATCTTGATGAAGAATGTTGTCGTAGATGCAGTGGCGGACGCGATTCGAATTTCGCGCGATTCTGAATATTTTGAGATTCACTGATTAGAAGTTCACAGTTAATCTAGCTTGTACTACTTTTCATTTCTAGACAATTTTTTATTAAAAGTTTGATAATTTTTATTAAATTTGAGAAAATGTGACACTTAGTCTATTTAGACTCAAAATAATCATCACTGCCCTATTAATCAATGCGATACTGTATTGATAAATATCAGGGAAAGCAGCATAATAAGTGGGAACACGTAAAAAAAGTCGCAAACAAGGCATGAGAAGTCTTGATAGTCTAAATATAAGACTACTGCAAATCTGCCATCATAGAAGTATAACTGCAAGTACATCATGTACATGCACTATCAAGTATATTCTTTATATTTCTATTTCCAAATTTTGGTTCTTTTGATCTTTTTCAATCATATTTTATCGAACGTAGCTATAGGAGTGTTGGTATTTGGCATTTCTTCCATCAGCCCTGAGATAAGCAGAACTGTGCATCAATTAAATCAAACTATTAGACTTACAACTTTGCAAAGCATCAGCAAATCCAATAGAGAGATGTCCGCAGACTTCAACAATTTTAAGCACAAAACTTCTGTGACAGCCTTAGACAGGGGTCCATCAGTACGCCTCGAAATGGGCCAGACTGGCTTCAATATCTAGAATTGGCACTCCATAATCTTTATGATTATCGACCGCACAGCATAGCCAGGATAGATAAACACAGAAGAGTCCGTTGTGAAGTCCCTTGCTCAGTCATTCCAGATAAATTAAGCTACTTTGGACAGTTCCTAGCCTTATAGGGAGAAAATTGCAGCGTTTGCTGCTGCCATGGAATATTTGTTTTTGTTCAAGTCTGAGGACATCTTTCTACTTTATGCCCAGGCGAACTGGAACTCCACAATCCTCTTCATTAGCGAATCGCGTTATGTTCATGGTGTGTATGTTAAATGTAAATCAGGTATCAATGCGCATTGTTATCTATGTATTCATAGGATTTCAATTCGGAGATACAACATCATATAGGGACCCACTATGTTTGACTGCCTTGACATCATGTAGGCCGATGATTCGTATAAATGGTGTACCTGGCCTAAGCGAACGTGTTTAATGCTATGTGGGAAGCTCCCATGGATATTTCGCACGCCAACTCTAGCTATACATGATCTCAGGAACGAGCACCGGCGCATTGCAATTTTTTCAAACGGTGAGAGTGAATGGAACCTTTGTTTATACCTCATCAAGCAAATTTCATTGAGAAGTCACATTGCAAAAATAATCGCACGATTCCATGGTCATTCAAGAATCGCACGATTGATTCCGTCGCACGATTAATCGTGCGAAATCGATTAACTGCTCCCGCCACTGCATAGATGGATTTACGACATATATGAAAGGATGGATGATGCGGTCTGCATTTTCTTATCGGAGCTTTACATGCATTTTAGCGATGTTTTAAAACCTGTAGATGGTAAACTACAGATTTGTATATTGCACAGGTCTCGAAAGAAAAGAGTATAAGCTGATATATGGCGATATTACAGATCGTCGGGTCAAGGCACAATAGAGATGAAAGTGGACATAACACAAGACAGAATCTGCCTAGTAATATATCACATATTCGATGTGCAGCAAACATGACGGCATTTGGGGGAACATGCAGCTATAAACAATTGTATTTGGTAAAGTACAAGGTGCGACCATATTAGAAAAAACATCATTCAATGAAAGAAAAATTAAGTTCGATGACAGATTTCTATCGTTGAATTAGCATTTCAAAAGCACAAGAAAGGAAAGATGGAGGTTTCGACTGAAACCCGTTATTCACTGAAGAGCGTAGTTCTTCATCGGCATCGAGTTTCTTTCCATGATGTTTTCTGATATCCTAGAATTTTTAAAAGTCCGTAGGTGCCATATCATAACTATATGGATGGAAATTCAATAAAAATCCAGCTTTGCTTAAAGTGCTCAGGGTCTACTGACTGGTTTGAACACAGAATTAGACCTAGCTCGTTGCTCCTAGGTTAAACTGAAAGTCTTCAACAATCCAATTCTGTGGGTTTGAATTGGGTTACTGCCATGCGGAAGCCATAACGGTGAATTTCTTAACGTTCTTTTCAATCCACATCCCTTCAGCAATCAATCACAGCAGTAATTGCTTGTCAACGTCCCTTTCTTCTCTAAAAAGACAACGATAAGTACACCATTGCAACCCCAGAAGACGCATCAGTCCTCTCTTGAGGGTTGTTTCGCCCACATCTCAGGTTCTTCGGAGTTTCTTTTCTTCCACTGCGACGATTCACGTTTTGAAATGAATAAATTGAGTGGAATCTTGTCTCCAGTGACGATATTTCATAAAAATGTCAAACCATGATGTTCATAAAACTGCAAAGCTTTCTGAGCCGCATTACTGAAGTACAGAATCGTGGAACAAAACGCGAGCAGACTAGTGCATGTGAGATCTTTGATAAACACACAAGTTCCATAGTTGACTTTCAGTGATGTGGCTGAACTCCTGACTGTTGTCAATTCTCTCATATGAGCGCAGTACACTCGGAGACTTCCGGTTCAGGAATCTCTGAAGGACGTCCTGTCTTTGAAATAACTCTGTTCAACATTTTGACATCAACCTTTGAAGTCAGATATCTATCGATAAACTTTTGATCTTCCTGGACATTCATATTTTCATGCAATTTGTAATTCTTTAAGAATATCAGCGTTATCAACGTTTCCCAACAGCAGAGATCTAATCACGCTTCTGTACTCGACTTCTTACTAGCAATGAAACTTGTCAAGTCTACATACAAATCTATCTCTTTTTCTACGTGCACGTTTAAGTAAGCCATTCGTAAGCCTGTGCTCTCCTGGCTTTTAGTTCTCATAGTGCTCGTCTGCTGCTCACCTGCTTTTCAACATAATTGTTTGAGGATTGTGTGATGGTGCCGAATTTTCTTGCAGTGTGAAACAAGAAGGATTATTTGATTAGACTCAGTAGCGATTAAATCAAGGACTGTGATCATTATTGAGAGATAATTGTATGAGAATTATCAGAATTCCAGTGCTACCCCCAGTTAGCTAATAGTGTGATTTCCTGATTTTACGCCGCCCCTTCCGAAATTCATTTCAGGCAGTGCATTCATCTAAACAAATCCCTGCTCAACCTTTTTTCATGTCAATATTTAAGTGGAATTGGAAGTATGACATTACAATATATGTAGTTATGAGGTATTCGACGTTATAACGAAGAGTAATTATTTTAAAAATACCAATATTTATAGTTCCTGTAATACTTCTTCAGGATGATGTTTTGCATTCAAGGAAGTCATCAGATCATTATCTTCGGCATCTTTATTGAACATGCTGCTTGAATCCAAACTTGATTGCAAGTCGATAGTGAACTTGTATGCTGATGCTGATTGTCTGAGCTCATAGTTCTTCATCACATTTCGTACATGTCGGCCAAGATCAGAATTACTATCTAATTATTCGGAGCAAATATGCATAAAACATGTTTTTCAATTTTTGGCTGAATATGAAAAGTAGGGTTTAAACTATCAAGCGCTTCAAAAGCCTGAATTGTGCCAACCCTGATTTGTAATCAGACACAGACGACCATTTTTAAATAGTTGGGACTTTTATATATATATAGGCCTACTATTTAGTACCGTTTTTTTAGCTAGGCCTGCATGTATGTCGACAATTGACGATATTCATTCTTGAATTAATCGTCCAGTTTAGGGTTGCCAACAGGTCACTATTTAGTGACTAGTCACTATTAGTAACTATTTGGTCACTTTTTTTGTCAAGTCACTGCAAAATAGTGACCATTTTTTGTAAATCATTTGACGATTTTATATCAAAAATATTTAGAATCGGTCCATAAATCGGACAAAACGCAAGCATAACTCAATTTACATAATATTTTACCTACACTTAAGTGTACATATTTTATTAATCGGTATGCGGCTGGTATTTCATTTTGTTATATCTACAGTCATAGTAGGAATTTTCAGGTTTTTCGTCATAACATCTTGCAGATTCTATGAAGTACTGGGAGAACCTTTCATTAAGGTATGATCACGCCGCTGAGTTGCATTTGTTATGGAATGTGAAGATCAAAATTCATGATATACGAAATCTGGTTATATTTTCGGTTTTCCTATGAGAGCTAGTACCTGCTATCAATTACAGAAGAAGTAAATGTGTTGGAAAATTTGGAAAATGATAGGAAAAATTGCTTTTCTGGATAATTACCGAGATGCCATATCAAACGTTGGGTCCGCTATTCTGGTCAAGACGACTATGTGTAATGGAGTGACTATCCTTGATTTAGTGACTATTACGCAATGTTAATGTCATTCTATTGAATGACAAGCATGTAGTAGGCATACATGTCGTAATACATGTGTTGTACAATTGGACATGTATGACTTAACTTAGTTGCATTTTTCTACGTGGATTCATGAATAAATGGATGCTACATACATTTGATGTTTTCATTGTTTTTGTTACTTGTTATCATGGTTATTTCGCGTTTCGAAGTTTGGAAGCTTTCTTTGCAGTATCATTTATAGGTCCAAGATTGCAAATTTATAATGATACATTCATCATGGCTAATCGAAGTAGCTGACATGAAAGGGACCAATAAATGATGATTGCAGTGACTAATTTGGCTTTCAGAAGGAACTACATCGGTGAGTTTTGTTTTTGTTTATCTCGTTAAATTCATGTACACGTAAATGATATTACGATGTTGATGTAATAATTTACATTATGAGCATATAACAATGAATACTGTGTATTTTATTTTATTATGTTTATTGTATCGGAACATAAATACTTTTATTCGCATCATATACTGTTTATAATACGTTTGCTGAACGTTAGATACGATACCTTTACTAACATTAGAGACCTGAGAACTACATGTGATAATAAAGAGCTATCTTCTTTCACAGTTTTAAAGTGCTGATAGATTTTTACAAGTTTAAATATTGAAACATATTTCAATCTGAAACGTGGAAAATCAAATAACAATCATAAAGGGTTGTCATAACAGCAGTGAAATCTTGTTTCTGACGATTTACATTATGATTATGGTAACTCATCATACTCGTCGTAAATATTTTGGCGAACACTGCATATTTTATACCATCAGACGTAAACAAGCCCATTGCCTTTTTCAGAATCTTTTTGTCTGTCATAATTTTGTTAATTGATTATATTTTAATTTTGATGACTTTCAATAATCTAAATACATGTAGAAGTAAACTTCGGTGAAAACAATTAGTGGCTGGGGTTGCAATGCAAGCGCAGTCGAAATTACTTCAATATGAATTCGTAGAGAAATTACAATTTTCTACAAATTATTTGTACCCATTCCGTCAGAGAGTTAGCATCAGTCTGTCATCATTCAATGATGGCATATTTGGTTACAGTATGTAGTATGTGTATTTTGTATGTTTAAACTGTTAGACATGATCAGCAAATAATTCAGAGCATACAGTTAAATCAACTTTGTGATTCTATAAAGTAGGCATGGTAATGTATGGCATAATGTAGGTCTTGTATGATCGATGATATCTTGCAAAAGTAAGGAGAAGTATGTGTGATAAAATCCAGTAGGCCCTACTCAAAAATTTTCATGTGGGAGTCGCTGAAAATAGCTCGGAAATGTTGCATCCGTTTAACATATTGTACTACAAGCGCACTTGTCAAATAGAATACCACGGTCTTTTACATACACAAATATTGCCTTAAGTTCTTTTAGTACAATGGACAGAAATGAACAACCTATTCTTCATAAATATGTAGATGAGATTTAAGAAGCATACCCTTTAATTCAACAATTACACGTATATATCGATGAAATTTGTGAAATGGTTTTCTTCTCTTCAGATATGGGAAAGTGTTCGTTTAGCTCGAGGGTGACTGAAAAATATCCATGGGCTGTCGCTGTACCTGGTAACATTTATGTTGCACGATGCAAACTCGACAATAAAGTGATAAACATCAAATCTGGGTTTCAAAAATTGCATCAACATTCTGTCTCAGATGTACATAAAAGTGTTTCAGATGCATCGCAAACCAGCATTTCCACATCTTTAAGTCGCATGAAGTCAGAAGCAGATTTGAAAGCCACAGCTACTTTTTTTCATTGTCTTAATTGTAATGGACGGCGCATCTTTTTTGTCATCCGATCCGTGTGCAAGTGGTAGAGATTTTTACGTAAAAATGTTCTCTGACACGAAATGTGCTATAAGTTGTGGACGCACAAAGGCTGAATATGTCATTACTCACGCTGTGGCTCCATTTTTTCGTAAAGAATTGACTGAAAATGTTAACAAACGGTACGGGTTACATTTCGACGAGTCATCTTACAATGATAAAGTGAGACTCGAAATCCATCTATGTTATATGGAAGCAGATGGGGCGAGAAAAATCCGTTACTTGAAGACTGTCGAATTAGAGCCGAAAATAGATTTGGAGAAGGATTTCCTCTTAAATGACAAAATAAAATCAGTAAAAAATTTGAAGATAATGGATAGTCAAACAGTGTTCGACGAAGTCATAAATGCACTATCCGACTTCCAACTTGATATTGCGAACTTAACGTAGGCTACATAATGACAGACAATTGTGCAACTATGCAAGGCTCCAAAACTGGCGTGATTGCAAGATTAAGAGAGGTCTCTTGCAATCTGATTGATTTCCCTGGATGTAGTTGCCACAATATTCATTTGCTCTGTAATGAGGAAATTAAACGTGATTCAGAAGGCATTCTCAAGATGATTGTTAGATTCGCAGAGTTATTTTCTGACTATCTGAACACCTCTCATAAAGCTAGATTTCTCTTCAAAAAGTCTTCAAAGGTTCTTGGAACTAAATGCATATACTCATTTAGTCCCACTAGATTTCTCGATATTTTTCGTGTGATGGAAAATATTCTGGATCAGTTCCCAATTGTGTTAAAACTTATACAACTTTCCAACATTCAAGAATTGAAAAATATTGTCAATCAAAACTGCGCTTTGATTCATATCGACCAGTTCGTGATTCATCACAAACCAATGCATGATTTGACTGCCGCATTTCAGTCCAAGGAATTAAGCATTCATGCCACATTAGAACTGGTTTTGAGTTTCCTGTCAAAAATAAGGTTTCGCTTAGGGGTTTCAGCAAATTTCCAGACTCACAGTTATCATCATAAATTGTTTGATGGAGAAGGATGAACCAATAAATATTGATTCAAAAAACAAAGATATATTTTTTTCTGAGACGCACGACCATGTGATGTCTAAATTGCAAACTTTAAGTGACCAAGACATAGATCGTATTCAAAACTTTGGAATTCTTATAATGAGGAGTTATATTCTCCGGTTTTGAAGCGGTTTCAGAGTTTTCTGCAGTCTAGTATAACTCGAGGCTGTCACGTATTCCACTTCAAACTCTCTGAGGTCACACCGTCGGGAAAGAAGAAATTTGCTGAGCTGGCAAAAGCATTCAATGTTCATGCTATTACAGTGATTGATGAATTATGCGAACTTCAGGCTCATAATCCCGATTGTACTTTGATTGATCTTTTCCGCCGATCCAGGACAGCACCTGTTCACTCAAACTACCCAAAATTGATGGAACTCACAGAATCTTATTTATTGGTTGTAACTCAATATGGACGTTGAACGCGGTTTTTCCGTAATGAAAACCGCTGAAACAGTCCAACAAAACAAGATGAGACCAATTTTGTACGACTCCGTGCGATTTGTGAGAGATCGATTCGATCGGTCAGACTTTGAGTCCTACAATCCACCGAAGTCCTTATTGAATGATGTTCAATCTGCTGGTTCGAATTGCAGGAAAGAGTCTGCGAAATTGGCCGCGGTGAACAAGGAGCGCCTTGTTCAAGGGTCCTCCTTGCGAGAAACCTTGAGCGTCTTCAAAAGACACTTCAAAAGAGCTGAAAAGAGACATTGACCAAGTGGAAATGGAGATTTTTGAAACGCGGAAACGGATAGTGGATCTGGAACAAAGGCGCAGGTTGAACTTGGAACAAACGAACGAGTCTTCACGAACTACGATTTCAAATGAAATCATAGACTCAATGTTTTCTTCGAACTGATATCCCTATCGTTATGTTTGGTATCGCTGTCCCAAGTGAACTTTCTAGCATGTGTTGATATTTCAACAAGTTTTCATTATCATATCGCACTTCAATGGCCTTTTGTTTTTATCTCATGTACTTTTAGGTTTCAATTAGGTGAAGTACGTGCTACATACACGTATTTATACCTATGTATAATGGTGCCATCCAAAATTAGATAAGTCACCCTCTATACACGAATCTCTAAGTAAATTTCGAAGTACTCATGCAAGATTGTACTCGAAAACGCCGTAAATTTCAAATATTCTTTCGGCAAAGGTATGGAATGAATTTTATCTTAGTTTCGAGAGGGCTGTCAATAAGCTTATGTTTTATTTCATGAAAATATCTTTTAGTTTATCTTAACTGTAGCATTCATTTTCTTCATCGTCTGTTAAGATGTCGGTTCTGACTCTAATAGAACCTGGGGGCTATATTAATTCAGATTGCTCTGACCCGGGTTCTATTGGAGGACTGGGTTCTAATTTATCACATTGACAATTTATCAGTAAAAATATGACCTCAACCCTGGCATTCAGTGATCTTACATTAAAATATCGGCCTGTTGTATGACCTCTTGCTGTTACTGTTCAGTATACCGTAGTTGAAATCTTTCTTACATGTACGAGTATGCGCTTGCTCATGGTGTCTTGAATAGCCTATTCCTATAGCTTCTGAGTCGTAGCCGGGTTCTATTAAATCAGATTGCTCTAACCCGGGCTCTATTGACGTGTGTGAAGTTAGCGGAACCACTCAGCGGAACCATTTCTTATTATAGCTTAATTCTATTCGAAACAGCTGCTAGTTTGTCAATTTCAATCTCCTGATTACGAATCTGAACTCAGATTTCACAAATTCACTGGCGCTTTTGAGAAATTCAAGTTTAAAGATAAAAGTGGTTCCGCTGTGAAGTTAGCGGAACCAATTGCTGAGTCTCGCTGATTGACGCAGTAAATCAATTTCTTTTGGTCACTACCCGATCAACTTTGTTGTGCTGATCACGAATATGTGCCTCATCTTTCAAAACAATGCAGATTTCACCCGGAAATCTGAATTTCACTTTTTCTGCAAGCTGATTGTGAAGTTAGCGGAACCATTTTTTAATACAAAGAATTTCTCACCAAAATCCATCTTCTCCTACTAATTTGAAGCTCCTAATCACAAATCTGTAATCAGATTTACAAAACTCGCCCGCATTGCAAAGATATTCCTCTATCTGGGTCTGCTGTGAAGTGCCCGGAACCACCTACTGGCATTAAAATTTCAAATTCTAATTTTTGCACAGAATCACTGCAATAGACATACCAAGAGAATGGAATTGCTTCACTGATCACGGTTTGCCGTCCGATTTCACGGGAGAATAAGTACTTGCCGAGAAAAATTGATTTTACGGTTTTTATGGACTTTTCTGCAAGCTGATTGTGAAGTTAGCGGAACCATTTTTTAGCGGGCGAGTTTTGCAAATCTGATTACAGAATTGTGATTAGGAGCTTCAAATTAGTAGGAGAGGATGGATTTCGCTGAGAAATTCTTTGTATTGAAAAATGGTTCCGCTAACTTCACAATCAGCTTGCAGAAAAGTCCATAAAAACCGTAAAATCAATTTTTCTCGGCAAGTACTTATTCTCCCGTGAAATCGGACGGCAAACCGTGATCAGTGAAGCAATTCCATTCTCTTGGTATGTCTATTGCAGTGATTCTGTGCAAAAATTAGAATTTGAAATTTTAATGCCAGTAGGTGGTTCCGGGCACTTCACAGCGGACCCAGATAGAGGAATATCTTTGCAATGCGGGCGAGTTTTGCAAATCTGATTACAGATTTGTGATTAGGAGCTTCAAATTAGTAGGAGAAGATGGATTTTGGTGAGAAATTCTTTGTATTAAAAAATGGTTCCGCTAACTTCACAATCAGCTTGCAGAAAAAGTGAAATTCAGATTTCCGGGTGAAATCTGCATTGTTTTGAAAGATGAGGCACATATTCGTGATCAGCACAACAAAATTGATCGGGTAGTGACCAAAAGAAATTGATTTACTGCGTCAATCAGCGAGACTCAGCAATTGGTTCCGCTAACTTCACAGCGGAACCACTTTTATCTTTAAACTTGAATTTCTCAAAAGCGCCAGTGAATTTGTGAAATCTGAGTTCAGATTCGTAATCAGGAGATTGAAATTGACAAACTAGCAGCTGTTTCGAATAGAATTAAGCTATAATAAAAAATGGTTCCGCTAACTTAACACACGTGCTCTATTGGAGTATATACGGTATATTAATTTTCATTGTTACATTTCTTATTCTATCAATCTTTGTTCACATAGATTATTTTCTGGTTGACTGTTGTAGAAAGACGATTTGAGTCTTTCATATTCAGCAAAATTGTGATACCGTATAACTGGCGCTCAAATCGAGTTATTTACTTCATTTGATGTCGTTTTCATAAAAATTCATAGGGTAGTTAGTCAATGTTATAGGCGCCTAATATATCCATAGATCTATTCATATTATTGCAACGAAATGATTTATGAGCTAATGATAGTACGTACATTGGTTCAACTTCATGCATATGGTAGGTACTAAACAATCTAACAAGTATGGAAATAAATATATTCTTACGGAATAAATTTAGTCACCGGTAGAAATTTGTATGTTGTTGGCTCACAACCCTTAAAATCATTACCATTTAGCCACTTTTCTCGAGATTTTAGGCCACTATTTTGATCGTTTGGTGTTGGCAACCCTGGTCCAGTTAATTAAAGGAGTTACAATATTGCAACATCATGAAAATTTACGAGCAACATATAACAATATATGTGATGGTTGGAATCGTTGACTGTTAGCTAGACATACGAAATTACAGATAATTAACGATGACAAGATAGCTTAGATAGTCACTAACTGTTGCATCTCATGAGGAAAAACTGCTAATTTTTTTGCTGTCTTCGTCTTTTAAAGAAAAAATGTTCAAAGACATGAATATTTGGAAGTACATTAATAAGTTAAGGAAATAAATATTTTGCTGAATTCTCGGTTGTGTTTGTTCAGGGATCCTGATTGTAGCTGAAGTTTGTTCAATGTAATGCGCACTATGAAGTTCTTGCAGTTGGCTTGGCTGCAGTGAGGACACGTCGCCATTGATCTTTAACTTGCAAGCAGTTTTTGAGATTCTACTATTTCTCAATAAGCTTCCAGAATCGTATTTTCTAGCATATTTGAATTTCGTATGATTCGTGCATTCTTGGTAACCTATCTATTGCAAAATTATTCCATATGTAATTTACCGCGCGCATCGTTGCTCAATTTTCCGATAAACTTACAAAATATGCTGTCAAAGTACGGATAGTTGCATATTCACCTGATTGAAGATCGAATTGGATAAAAATTGATAAAAATCAGCACCTGCGCGCTTTATCGGGAGCTCTTGCTTATCCGGAATACCGACAGATCTACCACACATATACTAGATGGAAATCAAGAAATCGAATTATGTCCAACGGTCTAAGTTGACCTGCTGCCGGTTTCATCTAGCAGGCTGCAGAGACGCCGGCCTAGCCTCGGCCGGTTTTGATCACGACGGCCACTGGCCCGGCCTCGCCGTTTCCAATTCTGTTAGGCAAGCAAGTACTATTTTCACGTGTGCTATGTCATTTGATTAAACTTGTTGTCGGGAGACTTCAGAATGACATGTTTATTATGAATGCATCATGGGCGATAATTAGATGATAAATTCTGTTACCAATTCATTACAGTCTCGGTTTTTCTTGCGACCAAATTCTGTCGTGTTGCATCGACCCAGGGTAAGAAGTGTTTCTAACGTTCCTTTCCGACCACATGGTCATTCCAGGACTTATAAATATTACTTACCTCCTATGGAGATTTAGCATTCTTTTTCGTGCATGAACAATCGCTTTGACACATTTCCTGATATCCTCTTATTGCTTATTTTTCTGTACATGTAAATGTCCATTTTTTACAGCTTTCCGATCCTTTCTTTAGTATGTCGCAACCTTATCCCTCTAATCACCTATTTCCTCATAGTATCACGCTGCGATAATCATACCTTGCTTTAGCGTTAGTAAGAACAAGCACAAGCTTGTTGTAGGAAAATGTACAGGCTTGTCAATTAATCGAGATACTTAAAGGAATCAGTAAGAGAATGGAATGAATTGCTTCGGCTCATATCTCTTGCTGGGAGGTTTCGTAAAAAAAGTGGATTTTCTGGGACGAATCGCTGTTTTCCTTCTCATACACAACCTTATGGGAATTGTGTAGGACACAATGCACAGGCGGAAAACCATGCTTCGTAATGGCTTTTTCAATATCTGTTGATGTTTCTTAAGTGCTTACGTCTGTTAACCTCTGTGGAGTCCTGTCGCTGGAGATTTCAAAATTTCCAGTTGATTTTTTAAAAACATAATTGAATTATCATTAAAATTAATGTCTCAAATGCTTGTAAATTTGCAAAGAAAAATCACATTCAGCGAAAAATATGCACGATTTGTATTACTGTATTTGTATTTATGATTAATGAAACCTTATGTATAAGGGCATATTGTACAATGACATCGAAGTCTAATGAATTCGTGAAGATCGCTCAGTAGCCAAATAAAATGTGTTCGTAGTTCTGGCTGGGATACCCTACAAATACAAATGCTTGCTCGTACAAAAAACATACAGTTCTGCCAACAGCAGCATGCTTTGATGCTGATATTAGGTTCAGCGACGTGTATTTAAACTGTATTGAACTAATGTAAATACTTTGCAGTTTGACATGTGTGTCATAATCGTCTATACACTGAGTACATACAAAATGAGATGTTGCTGATGATCTCAGCATTCCTCACCACACTGACCACGCTGTTACTCATACTGAGTACACTCACGTACGCTCGTAGCATGGTATTTCTCATGTGTCTGAGTAGATATGCAGCACGTTTGATCTCTTGAAGTCATAACAGAGCAGAGAGGGTGAAATTCATCTATATCTGGGGACGGAGTAAATAAATAATAGTATATATGCATTAATACGGATTCATCTCACATTGTAAATTTCTGTCTTGTCACTATTTTCACGAGGAGTATCCGTATTGTCAAAGGATTTTTATTCACTTGATTACAATAATTTTCTTCTTTTAATCTTGTGCAAAAAAATAGTTTGCGCACATAATTCATCGTTTTGAGCTATATCTTCAATTACTGCATCATGGAATAATCTTTTGATCTAGCTAACCAAGGGATAAACTAAATATTGTTATATATATATATTGCATCGTTGAATTACTGAATTAAGTATTTCATTTATCAGAGAATCTGCATCATTTTTGTGATAGTATTGTTTTCCCTACACGCAATACTAAAACATAAATAGATCTTGAAATACTGGTGTGCTGTCTCTAAACATGAAACCTACATGATGGTCTGCAAATCTTACAATGCTTCACTGTACTCAAGACTTAAGGTGACAAGTGGACATTTTGAGGGCGGATGAGCAAGCATTTAAAAGTTATATATGCATAATAGTTCAATACCTCAGCTTTTGATGATATACTTATGTTAAATGATTTTTATAGAAGTACATGTATCTTGTATTTCATTTTGTTATCTAAAGCGATGACTTTATGAGCTATTCCTATCTACATTATGATCGACTAATTTGATGTAGGGCATGGTATTAAATTAATAATAATAATGTTTTATTTAAAAAACCCAAATTTAATAACAATATAAATACCTATAATTAATGCCATTCTGAACAAATGGGTCATTGAAAAGTCGTTTGCCTCCTTAGTATTATTTATCAGATTGACATATGCGACTCCCTTGACGCTACCCAGTTAGATAAAAACAATGTTTGATCTGTGATGCTGTGATATCTGTAATTCTAGTCAGGGATTATCAAAAGTTGTTTGAATTTCAATGAGTTGATAGCTCAATAATTCCAACTTCAACTAATTGGTGGCATAAAATTTCAAATATTAATTAATTGATTTCATCAATCACATGTCTCAGTTTGTTGATTGACTCATATTTCAGTTACATTATATTGATCTACGTTTTTGCTAATAAAGCTGGTCTAGTTGCTAGAGACATAGTTTGTATTCGATTTTATTCTACATAGGTAAATGTTGCATATTTTTGTATCAACTGATATAAAGCTCATAAGGTTTAAAATCATTTTTATCTGTACGGATCATTAATGGACTTAGAAACTAATATTCTGCTGTAGCCTTTATATTGTCATAATAGTGAAGCGCAAACACAGACTACCACTGTCTTTGAGTGAACACTCATAGCGCATGGATTTATGAAATTGATAGGATAATGGGGATCAACAGTAAATCTACTTATTTTATGGAAATGAGTAGTTAACAATAATCCACATGTATAATCGATGCAATTAAATAGATAGATGACAAAATTGACAAATATGACTGATCATATTCTCACTTGCAATGAATGTCTTGTTCAGATTTACACTTTCAATGATTAACTAATTACTGTTATTTTCAATGTCAGTCATTGATGCTCTAGCATTAAATTCTATTAATTGATTGCTCAGTAATGCCAGCCTCAAATAACTGATAGAAAATAACGATTAAATTGCAGTCAATTTCTAATAATCCCTGATCTCAATCCACTCTCCATTAAAAGATGTGATATCGCATAATGTTTTTTTAATTGTTTATATGTCGAACAGTTAGGCATTATTTTTTGAAGGATAAGTAGTGGTGAATTATTCTCTTGATTATGTAAAGTACCTACAGTTTGTTTCCATAAACCACTTAATATTTTAACCTGATACGCAATTGATGCACGAAGCTATTTCTTCTTGTTTATCTTGCAGGCCGTTTCAATAGCCAGCACTCTGCGATGGCTGAAGCTCCTTTTCATGGTTACCTTTGGAGCTCTGTGGCTGGTAGCTCTCTTCAACTACAATGAACGGATCCTCTATTCGATGCCAGAAATATTTCTGAGTCCCGCGATGCGTTCTCCAAGTATCAAAAGCAACACTTCTCTCGGTCAGACTTTCTGTCGTCTGCAGTGGAAGAGTTTGCATACACAGACAGTAGACATCTTCAATTCGCCGAACATACGCGATGTCGAGGCAGCAAATCGCAAAGTACTACCTGGAGGCCGCTGGCGGCCGGATAAGTGCATGCCTTTCCAAAAGGTGGCAATTATAATTCCATATCGTGACCGTTGGTATCATCTGCGTATTCTTCTCAGTCGTCTTCATCCAATGCTGCGTCGACAAATGATTGACTATCGCATCTTTGTCATTGAACAGCGTTCTGGCACACCCTTCAATCGTGGAATGTTAATGAACGTCGGCGTGAATGAAGCAATGAAGAGTGCTAACTTCGACTGTTTCGTTTTCCACGATGTCGATCTCATTCCTGAGCACGATCGAAATATCTACCTCTGTGATGATAACACTCGTCATCTATCCTCCGCTATTGACGAGATGCGATATCACGTAATGTTTGATAACTATGCCGGTGGAGTAGTTGCACTCACCCGTGACAATATATTCAAAATTAATGGCTACTCCAACGCCTACTGGGGCTGGGGAAATGAAGACGATGACTTCTCTGCTAGGACACTATCTTCTGGTCTGAAGCTCAGTCGGCCACCCGAACACATCGGCAGGTACAAAATGGTCCGCCATAAAAAAGCAGATCGGGCTAACGGTGGATATTCGCTATTCATGTCGTGGCGAGGTAGACAATACAAAGACGGCCTCAATTCTTTATCACCTGCAGCATATCGAGTGATTCGTGTTCGTGAAGCTAAGTTGTATACCAACGTGACTGTGGACTTGACACAATCTCGTGAAACATGGGATGATGTTAAGAAAGATGAAAGCTTATATTGGCTCCTCAGATTCTATGGCTGGTTGCTGTGATAATCAGTTAATATTTTCAGTTTCATATTTCAATTCGGTGAATACTATCAAATAAATATGTACATACCTGAATGTTAAGTGATAAATGTAATCATGGGCCACAATATTTTGTTTTGATGAGTGTGATAGCATATCGTATAGCCTACTCCTCTGAACATAATTCTTTTTGTAATAGTTGTTTTTATTTGGCTTGCAAATTTGGCTTTTTCCAAAAAGTGTTCGATGAACAATTTTTGAACCATTCGCAGGGTCAGATACATGCACAGGAATGTGAAGAAAAATCGTACCGGTATAAGATTTCTTTGTGAAAGTGCGTACAACGCGATGAATTCGGTTTCAAGGATTTTCTCGAAAAGTCCTCGATGGGTGATTTCAATCATATTTGCAATCTAAAGGTCACGTTACAAGGTATGTGTAGAAGTCTTCTAGGAAAGTTGACAGGTGAAACCTCACTCCTCGTGACAACGTGAGGAAAATTTTTATAGAAGTTGTACATCTGATGCATCACACGGTGCGTGTATACCTTCCGTGATGACGAATTGTACGTAATCAAGCTGCGCAGTAGCTCAATCCGTGCTGCCTTGAGAAGTGGCAAAACGCAGTGAATCTAGCCGTTTGAGTCCTCTTGAATCAAATTTGTTCAAAAAGGGATGTCTATACTGAATGAGTCAAGTGTTTGCACCATTTTGTGAAAACAACACATGTCGTTGCGGAGCATTACACGGTCATTGCATGCAGCATACTCTCAAGACGTGTTTCAATTCATTTGGTACAGGTGCTGGATTTCCAGCGCGGGATCAATCGCGTGCTCCAATGGCCACCGCTCAGCATTGGAATTTTTCTACACCAAACATTTTTTATGTTACAACATTCATTTTCATAAAAGATGAATTTTTAATAACAATTTCCCGAACATTTCTTAAGGCCAAGTGAATGTGGGTAAATGCAATCTAATCCACAACATTTGACGAAAATGTGTCTTTGATTTGTAAAATCCATATTTCTGAACCGATTTCCATAGCTTCTTTTTTAATCGAACCGTCAGGATCTCATCTGTTATGGCATGGTTTTTAAAAAGTCACAAATGCAAGACCTTCTTCACAAGTTGCCGTCTTTTGCTGAAAAGCGACCAAAAAAGCATGTCCAAAGTTACAGTATTCTCACTTCAACAAGGATTTTCGATCAGCTACATTCAAATACACCCACTAATATTTATATCATCTGAAAGTAGAAGATCTCTTTAAGACAGTCTCATTTTGAATATTGTAATTAATATTAATCATTGAATTTTCACTGGGTTTCCATTGTCCAATGAAAAAAATGTCCTCTGACCGAGACGTTTTCTGTCCTCTGACCAGGTACCTTTTCTCGAAGAATATTGATTTTTCCATCAAACATTTTGCACCAAACGATCCTCCAGTGTGCTAGTTTATAAATCCGTAAAGAAAATTCTGTTTAATGACGTTACAAGTGAGCAATATTGATTTGAAAAATATTTTTATCCGTTTTTTCGACCAGAGTATTTGAATATTCCCAAAAATTTCATATGGATGCTGAAACCAGAAATTTCGTCAGGAATCGATGAAATTTCGCGGCATAGGAGCTGGATCCATGCTGTTAACATCTATGCAAAAGAAATTTTTCATTTTTATTAATTAACCCTCTCAAAATCTCCAAAAACCACGAGAATGACCCTAAAAATCTCGGTCAGAGGACAACGTTAAAATTGAAGATCTCGGTCAGAATACAATTGGCCGTCTCGGTCAAGGACATTATAATATATGCAATTGCATTTAGATCACTTCGTCTTACGCATTCAAGTATTCGCCCCAAGTTCCCAGTCTCATGAACCCAAATGCTGAAGCCGAAGAGCCCTAAAAATGTTGGTCAGAGGACAACATTGAAATTCAAGAACTCGGTCAGAGGACAAGGCGGGTCACGTTCAAAGGACATTATATGCAATACATTACATTTTGGTCACTTCGCTTTACGCATGCAATCATTCATCCTAAGTTCTCTGTCTCATCAGCAACCCAAATGCAGAAACCGAGTTTCCTGTTCGACTTCTATCTGACCGAGATGTAAAAATGGCATTTTGAAAGTGCTAGATTTCTATAGAAAGTTTTTATTTGGTGTGGTCGCCGCTAAGATTTTCGTGTTCAGCGTAAAAAATGAGTATATATGCATGTGCACTGAGAAGTTGATTGCTCATGTCGCTTATATAATGAGGGAAGCAAGCCAACAGTTTCTTGCCTGCACCTTTTTATATCAGGTGTTGGCCTAAATTGCTTGACGACTGTCATCTTCTCAGTATACTCCCTTCGGACGAAAGGCGTGGTTATGATCTCATCTATCGGGTATAACAACAATCTAGACTCGAATAAATGAAGATGAAAAAAAATTGCATACCAATTTCAATCTAGTCTAAATTAGTGTCATCATGAATTCTAAATTGGAAAACCGTCGATTGATTATTGAAAAACTCAACTTTAAAAGGATAATTATATAGCTGAAAGCCGTAGAAAGTGTATCGGTGTGGAGTGGTCCGAATTCATACTTATATCATGACAATGCCCTTTCTGCTCACTGTTCTAGTTATAACAATTGCTGTAGCTTTGATAATTTTTATGCTTTAAAGCGTTGTCCAGACAAGGGTTTAACGGGAAATGCGCTTTCGACATCATTTTATTCGCAGGAAATTCCCAAGCATGTTCTCCGACAGTGTAATTAAGCTTAAAGGTGTACTCCGAATGATTTTTCAACATGACCACAATCGCATGTATGTTGGAAGAGTAGTCATTAGACGTCTCTCTCGGCAGTGAAGGTTGTTTCGTGAAGTTGCTAGAGCTGAATGAAAATACGCAATGACGTCATCGGTAATATGCGCGTGAGGACAATTGCTTAGGAGTAGGACTACGGACCACGAATCCCGGGATCCCGACCGAGATTAAGGGGTCAATACCGGGATCCCGAAATTTCTTGGTGTTTAATGAATTGTTACATTGTAAGCCACATGTCATGCATACCGGTGTTCTTCATGCAGTACATATGCGTGTAGACGACTATTACTTGCTCACTATCGATATGTTTGCTGCCTTTGTGTTGGGTTAACATAGGTCTGGTAACACGAACATATAATCTAACTGACCAATTGTATGGATTCACAAACTAAAAGTGTCAATGATGTTATTTAAATTCATTGCTTATCCAGAAAATATGGGATGCAAGGTACTGGTAAATTGATAATAAGATGTCGCTTATGATAATTAATTTCAAGTATGTTTCGCATACCTTACAGTACGATGGACAAGTATTGTACATGCATATTCTCAACAAAACAGGTTAAATGAATCGATCGTAAATGCTAATGACATAAATACAGCACAATTAAAGAAATTGTGATTTGAATGTTTTGTTCTTGTACATGAAGTACAGCATCATAAAAGAAAATACTACACATGTATTGTCGAATGTGTGAACATTCCTACGATGATAGTGTACCTGAGTTCAATGCATTCACACGCATTATGTCTTTAAGACTTCAGCAAGACATTTGATGACCCTGTTCGTGAGAATTCATTGTAGGCCTCATCAGACAATTATTATAAGTTAAGTGCTCGATACAGACTTGCATGAAGATAAAAGGAAGATGAATTATTGATACAAAGATAAGTGGCGGGGTTTTCTCAACAGCTATCTTATTCAATATTTATGATCAAATAATGCACAGTTCTGGGTTTTCCCATTTCCGCAGTGCATGTTGATGGAAGACTCAAATGCAAACTGTCACAATCTTGATCTGAATTGCAATTAAATTTGATTCCATGTAAATGAGGATTTTGTTCACAATTTTTAGTATTACTGTGAGACAGTGCACACTGTTCTATAACTATCACAGATTGTTTCACCACATCAATCTCGGGATTCCGGAGCTCAATGCCGGGATCCCGACTGCCCCTAAAACTATCTTAATCCCGGGATTGTGATCCCTGAGTAGGACGGAAGCGTGCAAGCGTCAGATTTTAGACGCAACCATGAATGAATTGTATTTTTATCACGCGCAGTGACGGACAAGCATCAAAACGAGAGCGCATCATTTCAAATAACAGCACTTTCATCTGGAGATTCATCTTAAGTTTGCTGTAAAACTGGGTAGTGTTGTTTCCTTGGATGCACCAACAATGCCATTGCTCAACGTAGACATATTAGTTCCTACACAGATTCTCAACAAAAAATTCCTTACTCATGAAATGGTGTCGAAGCACAGAACGGAAGGACTCCTAATTATAAACATAAACGTTTAATGTTGTGACCACTTCGCCGAAGTCGACAAGACAAAGAATCTGCGATGTGCTATGTTGTCTAACCAATATCCAATAAGTCAGTCTCTATTTCGTTTGTGACCTAACGCGATCCCAAGTCTGAGAATGATTTCAATGATTATAACTTCATCTCAAAAATGACTTCTGTAGTCCGGGAGCTAGCGTGAAGTTGTGCAGGGAACGAGGTAGTACATAAAACTTTCACACAGCATAGTACACCTCTAACCTACTGCAAAATTTCGCGTCTGCCGGATCAGATCATTTGCTTTTCAGAAATATAGAGGACAACAGAATCCTATGTATTTCCAGTGGTAAAATTGTGACATTTAAGGTGTTGACTCCATTTTTCGAGTTTTTGCTCATAAAAGTTACACAAATTGGTATTTTGCTGAACTGGTTATTATAGAAATCATCTACAGATCATGATTTTTCAAATGAGTTATCATTCAGTGACAGAGGATGAAGTAAAGTGTACAAACAGACACTTTTCGTTGGTGTAACTGCAAATTTTAACATAGAAATTTCAGGAAAATTGTTGATATACTTTAACGAAAAGTGTCTGTTTGTACACTTTACTTCATCCTCTGTCACTGAATGATAACTCATTTGAAAGATCATGATCTGTAGATGATTTCTATAATAACCAGTTCAACAAAATACCAATTTGTGCAAGTTTTATGAGCAAAAACTCGAAAAAATAGAGTCAACACCTTAAATGTCACAATTTTACCACTGGAAATACATAGGATTCTGTTGTCCTCTATATTTCTGAAAAGCAAATGATCTGATCCGGCAGACGCGAAGTTTTGCAGTAGGTTAGAGGTGTACTATGCTGTGTGAAAGTTTTATGTACTACCTCGTTCCCTGCACAACTTCACGCTAGCTCCCGGACTATCTGTCTCAAAGTGAATTTCAATAATTTCACGTTAGAAATTATTCAAAACTATTAGAAACACCTCAAATTAGAAGCATTACGATGCATCGAAAGTCATATTATCTTCATTTCAGACAAAGCATTGCCAAATATGTGCTTGCAACCGGCAAATACATGAACACTCATTGTTTATCGTGATATTGAATAAATATGACTCCAGGAATTGACAGCATTTCTCCAATTGTATGGAGGACCTTGCATAAAGAAATACGCAACTGTAAAAAGTAATCTTTTGAATCTAGTTAATTGTTATTGTATGCACAAAAATCTCTTCCTCGAAAAACATGACGTAACACGAGAAAACACTTGATCACTTTCCATAACTTCTTATAGGCGATTGCTGAAACTACCGGTTTATCGCATAGCAGCTTTAGTCAGCGACTCGTAGCGGTCGTAGGAAGGTTATTGTTATTTCCCTCTCATTGGGAAGATCACCAATGATGTCATCAGGAGCTTTTGCATCGCTTTTACGCTCTGACGATGCGGTTTGAGTGGACTGATTCAAGCACTTGGAGTCAGACTTTCAATTATTTACAATGAAATGGAAACTGAATAATCTCCGGAGTAGGGTATTTTGTTCCAAAGTCGCCCACTTCGGCAATGTGTTTTTCAACGACCGTGTGCTCGTAATAGAATGCTGATATATGTGCGATTTCAGCCTCATCATTTCCAAATAATCCAATTAACAACAAACTCTCTGTCAGACATTTAAATCTTGCTCCACACATGGTTTAAGCACGGCACAAAATTTAACTTGATTTTGTGCAAACTCGCCCATGCTTGATAAAGTCGCCCACAAACTCAGGTAAACTCGCCCAGTAATATAGCTCTACATATAGAACAGCTTTAAGTCTATCCCTCTATAGGATATGGTCTATTAAGATATTGTTAGCCTGTTACAGCCATCAATAAGATCACTTAACACTAGAAGCACCATTATTAGATATTCCTTTAAGCACCAAGTGTGTCAAATTTGACACATATACTAAAAATAGTTATTTTGATATTTGTTATTCACTAGAAAATTTGTTAACATAGATGGAGCTTTCAATTATGACAAATAACAGTCTTTATGAGCACTCATGAGCTTATATGCCTATATTTAACTATTATATGAATTATACAAATAGCCTTAAATTATGTAAATTCTAAAATTTTTATAAAACAGTATGAAATTTTCAAACGCATTTACATTAAAAGTCATATACGTATTATATATGCTAATCGAGATGACCGTTCAGTATCGGCATTGAATATGGAAGGGGATTTTTTATATTTCTTTGTAGGCCAATACTGTATAATTGCAGTTATGCAACTCACCAAAAATTCTCTGGGATTGAGTTCGATATTTTATTAGTAAAAATGCACAAATGAAGCAGCTATTAGCTAGATTGTTCGTTGCAACAGAAGCACACAGCGATTGTATATTTCTCGACTGATTGCAAACATTTTCCGCATTTCACTTTTGAGCACTTTGAGCAATGAATGTTTCCTAAATTATTACATCCTTGGCTCCCACAATGAGCTCGCTTCTTCAGAACAACGGAAGGACTCAAAGAATGGGAGTAATCGTGTTGTGGTTGTGAAATAGAATAGACGTAGCGATTGGCAGTGGAAATTTCAAAGATTTCTTCTATCAGAGTAAATATGAAATTTCGTCGGCTAATTGACTCTCCTGAAATCTGCTTATAGACAACCCATGCATTGATACAGGCTTTGTCAAGAATATTACACCAGACCGCAAACGTCCATCGCCTTGACGCACTGCGAGTCGAATATAGTCGGATCATTTGATCGACGCAGTCTACTCCTACTTTCGAGGAATTGTAGAATAGCACAATTTGTGGTTTCAATTTATCATGGTTGTCGTCGATTTCGGCGTCTTTGTGCATACTCGAAAGAAGATAAACCGTTTTTCTCGGTTTACATTTGTAAGCTACAGAAAGTGTTGTTTTCTTTTCATTTTGATAAAATCTTGAATGATAAAGAGGTTGGTCAATTTTCATATCTGGGCACAGCTCCCTTCTGTTCTCACGAATGGTTCCGACGTAAGAGATTGATTTTCTCTGAAGATCTTCTACCAATGCGACTGAAGAAAAAAAATTATCTCCAGTAACGTTGTATCCGCTTCCCAAGTGATCCACGAGATTCGTAACAACTCTTTGTGATAGAGGAATATCATGCGAGGACGCATCCTTCCCCAAATAAGGAATACAGCTCACCAAATATTTGCTTTTGACTTCGACCAGGTCCCAAAATTTGATGCCGTATTTATCTGGTTTATTGCTCATGAAAGTAATGAAACGACATCGTGTTTTTAGTGGCATCAGCTCCTCATCTACTGTCAAAGAATAGTCTGGGGTATTTTTGATGACAATTATTCATGAACATATCAAAAATCTCCCGAACTGCTGCAAATTTGTCGTTATTCAACCTTGAGCTCCTAGAGTTTTTGTTATCGAATCGAAGCATTTTTGAGATATATTCAAATTTCTGACGGGACATCGTTCTTTGAAACTTTTCAATACCATAGTTTTTGTTCCAAAGAAACCTTATTGGTAGATTTTTGTTGTACAAACCTCGTAAGTACTGTAGAGCAATGAAATTCAGGAGATCTTCTTTAGTGATTTGCGTTGTACAGTCTTCACGACTGTTTGAGTAAGTTAGAATTCGATCGATGATTCTATTGTCTATGTACTCATACCACGAAGATAAGATGTTGGTGACACGAGAGCGAACAAAGGGTTTCGGTCCGGGTGGGTGACGAAGTACATTTTGCGTTTGTAACCGTCCTCTCACAGGCAGTCGCCCATCAACTCTCTCCCACTTAGTTCCATCCTTACCCGTGAAAGGCGAGGGAGTTGCCGCTGTCCTGTTTGTAGATTGCGCATTTGTTGACATTTCTTCAATAACTTCAGTTGATTCTTCGTTCGCCGACTCATCAGACGAATTAATTAGTTCGACGGAGGGTAAGTAATTCGGAGCATCGTCGAAGTCAGATTCCATATCATCTCCAGAATCTTCAAAATTAATGGTGTTGAGCATTTGCGAAGCAACAACAGCAGCAGGTCGTCGTGGTCTATCCATCGTGAAGTGTCGAACTGATGAGATGCTGATTGAGGGAAACTGACTCAGTAGCTTGATCAGCCAATAGCGGTAGAGAGACACTGTGAATGTTGAACAACCTCGCCTGCACTCGTGGTTGTTGACTTTTTACTTTGATGACCTAGTATCATAGTTCAAGATATGGCGATAAGTTGTTGTGTCAAAATTGACACAGTCGGTGCTTCTAGTAATAAATGAAATTTGAGCATGTTAATGAATAGTAAGTCAATGTTTTATAAAGTTTTCCGCTAAATGTGACTAAGTTGTAAAAAGTCAGGAAGCATGAAGAATTAATTCAAGTTTTAAGTTACCTTAAGATGACGTCAAAACCTCATTTGTGTCAAATTTGACACATTGGTGCTTCTAGTGTTAAGCAAGAATTAACTATGCTACAAGTAGGTCTACTCCTATTTTGAAACAATTAGCTAATCATAATTTCCCACCAGATTCGTTCTACACAGTCTATTTCGATGTTACCTATCATTTTGTTTATTAACTCTAAGGCTTTAATCTCAGTATTTTCACCTATAGATTCATAGGCGTTTAAAAATATCGAAAATATATTCCACTCCAGTCTTATCGATACAGGCCTACATTCTAGAAATTTATGGATTTTTTTCATTGAAGCCTAGATCAAACCCAAAATGAAATGCAACAAAAACTAGTCAATTCATATAAAATTTGAATTCCACATCCCAATTTAGCATTGAAATTAGCAGTCAGCAAAAGTCGCAAACGAATTTTTCATTTGCCTTTTCATATCCGGTGCAAAGAATGTGAGCCCACTCCTCACATTTACTACATTGAATCCATTGTTCCCCGCGTTTCGAAGAAGACCATGATTCTTCGCAGTATAAGCACGACCAATCATGTACATTTGCTTTCTTCTCAACCTTCCTACGCTTCTTCGAACGATAGCGATGAACTGAAAGAATTGCATATTTTCTGTAGTGCAATTACATTGTACATAGCATTCAGAACATGTTGCAAACTTCGATAACTAAGCTAAGCCCCTAAGACTTGCGACTTATTGAAGACATGCACCAACGGTAGGCACAACATATTGGTCGGACAAAAGAGATTGTGCATGATTTAAAATGTCTAAGGATATACATACGTAAGTCGAAGGTGAAAAAATAGACCTATTCATAGCCTATTTATTATCTAAGTGTCTGGTTTAGGTTTCTGTCTAAATGTTAGACTAATAAAGATGAAAGTTTTCTGTAAACTTGTGTCCATGAGAGTATATCACTAATAAGTAGCCCATACATGGATCTGAATAAGAATCTCAAATATCTAAATACAAACCCCAAATGGTCCCCTAATTATTTTTTTCGTAAACTGAACTTACCATCCTCTTTTTGTTTCCTCTGGCTCAACTCATTGATGTAAGTTTTATTTGTCAGATGAAATGGTATTCGCTTCCTTTTGATTTCTTTCTTCCTGATCCTCTTAGGAGTTGGACATAAGTTCCAAAAGCTGCACTGAGGAAGATCTTGGTTGTAAGAGGGATCGTTGTCGCCGATCGATGGACTCAGTTCGGGTAGCTGCTCGACATAATCTACGGATGGGGTCAGTGTCGATTGTGGTTTTGCTTCATCGACTATAAGCGCTTCAGCTTCGGTCAGTGTCGATTTTGGTTTTGCTTCATCGACTATAAGCGCTTCAGCTTCGGTCAGTGTCGATTTTGGTTTTGCTTCATCGACTATAAACGCTTCAGCTTCGGTCAGTGTCGATTGTGAGTTTGCTTCATCGACTAGAAGCTCTTCGGCTGGGGTCAGTGTCGACTGTGAGTTTTCTTCATTGACTGGAAGCTCTAAAGGAATCTCTTCGGTTTGCGTCAGTGTCGACTGGTCATTTTCGTCTTTATCTACAGGCACATTTTCTTTTTCTGTGATGTTATTTGGAAGGAATTCGTCAGCAGGTATTTTTGACATGTTCAACGGGAAAATGCCTGTACGTTTGAAAGACGAAATCACTACGTTTTTTTCAAATGCTTTGTTTGATGTTTTAGTAATCAAATTTAGAAGTTCAATCTTGGACAGTGACCGGCCTCCATTTTCTCGGACTAATTGAAGTCCAATAGATCGCCATTCACGCTTCATTGTTGCGAAGACATCCTTATCCAAAGGTTGCAAATACTGAAAAGTGTGTGGGGGTAGACACCAAACCTCGATATTCTGTGAGTGAAGAGAAACGATAAAGTCATAGTTAAGAGAATGAATGGGTTGAATGTCCATCCAGTAGCAGTAAAACAGTTTTCTCTTTATCTATGTCCCCATATCTTCGCTTCGTTTGAATGAACTCAGCAAATTTTCTTCCGAATTCAACCATCAGTTCAGATCTTATCCAACCCTTCTCGCTGCATCGAATGTAGCCACCAGGTGGAGCATATTCTGCCCATTCTTTTCTAACAATCTTTTCTTTGAATATTATCAACATCGGAGAGCGATCTCCATTCGCATTAACGGCAGTTAACAATGTCGTTGTTTCGCCCTTTTCCTTGGGAGTGATTTGAAAAATACGGCCTGTAGCACTTGCTAGAACAGCATTGGCTTCGAAATGGTCTTGTAATCCCGTCTCATCTGCGTTGTATATGTACTTTGGATCATTTAATATCTCTTTCTCAATCAGAAAAGCGGATAAATCATCAAAGAACTTCGTCACTAGAGGCCGGTTCATCCCGCTTGCCCGAAACGTCGAAAGAATTTCAGGCTTTCTGGTTGAAATTGATGGGTTTCTGGACAGAAAACCGCACAGCCATTCGTATCCGGCGACTTTTTACTCTCGTTAAATGGAACTAATACTTGATTAGCCTTAGCGTAGTCGTAAGCAAGCTTACACACCGCAGATTTAGAAAGACCAAACCCTTGTTTTGCTAACTTTATTATCAATTCTTTTAATTCGGATTCTATTTCTTTGCTAAAAACACTGGTTTTCTTCCTGATGACGAGGTAATAGACTTTGTCTTCCCACTTATTCTATCTCGCAATGTAGTTCTCGGAACATTCCATCGACGTGCTATCATGCGAACAGATGAAGCGTCAACCTCGGTTCGAGTATTGTAATAACTTTCTGAGGCTCTTTCCATATCTTTCGGATCCCACTTGTTTAACTTAAATGCCTTACAGCTACCCGTTCTGGCCATCTTCTTTTTTTGTAGGCGATTTGATTTTGATTTTCGTCCAGGTGAAGACATTTCTACAAAAAATTACTACATATATATTCCCATCTAAGTGGGCCTATATCCTATCTATGTTGAAGGTTTGTGGGCCAAATCGCAAATAACTACTGTACATTTATGCAATTTCTGTATAGAATTGACGGATGATGATACCACATAAGATAATGGATAAGTCTGATAGCAAAATCGGATACGATTTGAAGTTTTTCAAAAGTTAGGGTAAATTCGCCCACATAAATCCAGCTGGGCGACTTTATCTAATTGTTCTTATTCTATAAAACGGTTGACATTTTGTCGCATGAACGAATACTAAATGAAATAATAACTTTCATAGTTTTAATAGAGCTTTGTGATGATGTGTTCTCATGATATTTACGTTGAAATGTTTCTGACTATCCTTATGAACTGCTAGAGCGACAAGTTAAGCAAAAAACGCCAACTCACTTAGATGACGTGCAACTCACCGGGATTTCACACACGAAATGAATAAGGCGATCTGTCTGATGAAATGCTGCAGCCAACTTTGATTGGCCGATCGAATAGCAAATAGGAAGCGCTAATCTTGAGGAACGCAATCGTGACGGCTGCAAATGTATCGGTTTCTCACCGTGGGAAAGCAGTTTACGTAGGTGGGCGAGTTTCTCCGGTGTGCGAGTTTGGAACAAAATACCCTACACCTTTGAGATCATAAACTACACAATTTATGAAACACGGAGAATGTTGAAAAGACAAAATATCGCATTGTGACTACCGAATCAGAATATAGCTACATGATGTTTATATGACATGAACTTTCACATCCGTTGTCACTTTTCACTTGTTGTTTTTACTTATTATTTGCAAGAAATTAAACTTACCTCATGCACTAGTTAGAAACTGGCAATCACCGAAATTGATTTTTGCCTGTTTTCATCAGTCATCGTAGAATTCTGTAAATTTAAGGAATATAATGATCTGCAGGAGATTGTCGCCCAGTTAGGTCAACGGAACTAAATTGTTGCTTGTGTAATGCAGCTTATGCTCACTATCAATCTTATAATGATAATTTACTTGCTGATAGTGGACCGGCAACTAAGATCCATGCTTAAAACACCGGCTTTACAAGATATTGCTTCATCCATATCATATCATTTACATCCCATTTCGACCTTTGCGTTTTTTGTCGGTGATCGGTCCTTCGAAACTACGGTCATGCTAATGGATATATTCAGATTGGTTTGAAACTTTATTTTCTTTTTTATCATAAAGCTTTGTGGAAACAGTGAAGAGTTCATGGTCAGAGTAGGGGTTCATCACGGATCTGTCCTTAACCATCTACTCCTTCCCATGGTTTTGGATTCGTTCACAGTAGACCGAGTGAAAGTTGACTTTGAGACGTTGAAAACTTTGAATATTCTACACAGCACTCTTAAAGTTTCTACATTCATTTGAGGTCATGAAAAGACAGGTGTTTTAGAAAATACTGTATTTGTCGATCATGCAACGTCATCATTACAAGAACGCACAACTTGGCGACCATCAGCACAGGATGTCATAGAGGAGTCGGAAAAGGCTCGACGTGACAAAAGATAATTGAAACGCATCAACATAAAAGTCAGGGTATAAAATATACTTTATGAAATATATGAAAATTTACAATACTGCACTGCTTTCGGTACTGTTCCAGGGCTAGGAATGAATCCGAAATCACTTGAAGCATTTTCTGAATAGTCATCATCTTGTGACAATCTTCACAACAATTAATCATTGACTGAATTATGGCATGCAGTTCCATCTATTAATTCTATGTAGAAGAGGTAGACACCGTCGACCGCCTAAACTCTGAAAGCGGCATTTCCGGCTTTGCAGGCTTCGCATCTATGAACTCGATATGGGTGAAGGGGAACCAGCCTCTCTGTCTAGTTGCCTCCAATTCACCCTCCCACATTCCATTGTCGTGAATGGCAGTTACCAATAGCTTGTCTCCAGCCTGAAAGTAATGCGCGCAAATTAGGCCTTGTTGAATAGTCATTCCGCATAAATTCTGGATGTTTGTTTAGTCCTGTACGGCTTATGTTTTTTAGCTGAAAATAAATTCGGTACCATCAGTCAGCACATATTCGAATTCGTCCTAAAATTACAAACGAGATATAGATGAAAAGAAAGGTGCCATCAGATTTTAACAATTTAAGCATCAAATTTCTTGGTGACCGTATCTTCTATGATTACATGTAGATATGATATATTGGAGACTTGCACAATTTATGCACAAAAGTCTTCAACAGTCGGTGACGCTGCATTTAGTCTTATAAGGATTGTCAGTGTGACTCAACATCAAACCAGTTTATGGACCTTGTGTCCATGTGCATATGCGAATGGTACTCAGCAATCATTTATGATTATCAGACTCAAGGACAAGCAGGATAACGCAAATCAGCCTGAGAAGGGCCAGTTCATCAGTTTGCTGATATATTTTGCAATTTAAGCCAGCCTTTAACCCTCTCGATCCATAAGAAAGACAGCAAGTGATGATGGATGCTAGCTTTGAGTCAAAAGTTGTAGAGAACTATTAAAACACAGCGATTCGGTCATATTAGCGAGTGCACAGCGTAATTTCATAGAAAACATTGAACGTGAACACAACAGAATAGTTATAGTGAAACAATCTCACCTTAAGCCGTAAAGCTGATGAGTCATAAGCATTTGGCGTTCGATTCCTCTTTATTGTTGCAAGGGCAGGCAGTTTCTTACATCGAGCGTTCATGATCTGTTGGATTGATGACTGAGTGACTGATGTTCGACGTAGCATGAAATGCTCGCTGGGATCGTACTGCAAGATAAAATATAATTTATTCATCACAGCTGTAAATCTGAATTTTTAGAAAATGTTCCGAAAGTTAGCTTTACCACATTTTCAAATGAGCAGCAGGTCGTAGCAGTCATCTCTTGCTTATTTGCAGTTTGGAACGCATCAACTTATCAGTCTAACTTGTCATTGAAATTCAAAAGTACACAATTACGCTCTTCTAAGATAAAGCTAGATTGCTGTAATGGACACTTAAATTGTTGACGATTCGAAGCTCTCAATCATTTACTACGAATGGTCGGGAGTTTCTTCCCGATAGATCCTCATTATAAGTCATCAAATTTCATCGATTTTAGACCGAGTGGGACTAGTAAAAAATCAGCTATTACCTGATATCTGATACACGCATTACATATCCAACCGACAACGGTTATCCGACCGAAAAATGATAAAGAATGTAGCCCTCAGCTTAGACTTTGGTTGGTAATTGGTGAGAATAATTGATTACTGGCTGTATTATTAACGTCATGGCAATATTGGATAACTGGCACCCGATATTCAGCCAAATCACATTCAAAATTCTTGTCTTTCGACTTCCGATTATTAAATTCACGTACTGCCGAAATCAAAGCAAACAGCGCTATCGCAGTATCGCATTGTAAACATTCTCTACACGACATATAATCATTTTCGTTCGAAAAACATTCATAAATTGGGAGTACTTACATAACCAACGTACACAGCAAAAATAATAATCAAGGCTACACTGCTCATCAATCATCAATTAAATACTGATAGTCACAGTGGACCACTTCGCAATCTTCTTGACCTCTACACAATTTCGAGGACCCTCAGCAATATTATATAGGCATCCTCTCTCAATCTCCCACCGCTTTCACAATCTCATTAGCCCAATCACACATTTGGAAATGGGCTAAAAGTATGGAAGAGCGTAATTACGATCCTTTCATCGGGAGATTCAGTTTCGAGACTGTCTTTAAAAAAATCGAGATAATGGGCATCCGGACTCAAATTATCAAAATGTCTTAGTTTTATCAAAAATATGTTTGCCCTCGTCCAAGCACTCGACGGGGAAGCTGTGACACTAAAGCTTCACCTTTATCAACACCTCCAAACTCAGTCTAGTAGGCAATCAAAGAAAGGTTTAGTTCTATTCGGAAAACGAAGAAGACTCTTCGTAATGCACAAGAGGCGTTCTGATCAGCTGGATGCTGTTCTTTAACAGTCATTTTCCTTACTAAATGGATGGAGGAAAACCCGACCGGAAAAATGGCAGCCTTGAATCCTATCATTCTGAAGTAGCACATAATTGATAAATGAATTGACTGAAATAAATCATTTCATAGACGCCACTAACTCACAAGCTTCAATTTTGATTGACAAAGATATCCTGACACCTATAGACCAAGGAGACAAATGTAAAATGACCTATACAAACTTCTATATAAGTAATGGGCAAAAGACCGTTCCAGGACACCATAAAATTCAAAAAATAGTATCTTTAAAAACGACATAAATTCATGAATTTGAACCCTTTTTCAGGTTTTTAAGACCTAAATACATGAATTTAGTCCATTCAAAAAGTACCATTTTTTCAAAAAATGGCATTTTTAAAAACGACATAAATTCATGAATTTGAACCCTTTTTCAGGTTATGAAGACCTAAATTCATAAATTTGGGCGTTTTTAAAAATACCCAATTTTCAAATTTTTCAAAATCTCAAATTTGAGAATTACAATTTTTACCTTGTAAATCATGACCGTTCCAGGACACCGAAAATCATAAAAGTTGAGAATCTCAAAATTTGTGAATTACAATTTTTACCTTGTAAATCATGACCGTTCCAGGACACCGAAAATCATAAAAGTTGAGAATCTCAAAATTTGAGAATTACAATTTTCTCGCTTAAATCATGACCGTTCCAGGACACCGAAAATCATAAAAGTTGAGAATTTCAAATTCATGAATTTTATCCATCTTTCAGGTTTTTAAAATATAACATGTGACTAATAATATTTCTTTAAAAATGGAAGAAACCGCAAGAATATATCCTTCATTATCATATGAAATGGATATTGCAAAACACAAAGATAGAGTACGTTATATGAAAGATAAGGAATCTCAATTATTACTTAGATTAGAACATTATAATAAATTAAGAATGTGACACAAGGCGTTGGAGCATTTTTAACAATTTCTTTAGGCGCTCTCACTATTGTCATTTCATCTGGCGTTCTTACAATTCCAGTAGTTGCTACAGCTTTGTGATACAATTAGATTTTAGTTGTACGTTAGGGAAGTTGTTTTAATTCTTACCAGCACGTCAGCACAACCACATGACGCCAAAGCATCTTTCAGCTGTTTTCACTTCTCTCTCTTCTGTCATTGTTCCGTGTGCGCTAGAAAGCAAAGTTCTCATTTGCAATGTCTTCCGTCAGCAAAATAGAGAGAGAATTTTGTTGCTTCGTGGATCAAGTTGTGCCTCTTATTTCACCAGACCATCTTGATTTCTTCAAAACGATATCAACAAAATTTATTCTTGAATCACTAAGAAAGAAACAGAAGACGAGTGGAAACGAAGAAGATAAAAAGAGAGAAGTGTTTGAAATAATCCGAGATTCATTCAAGGATGTTGACAGCAGCAATTTACCTGTATTTCTCGAGAAAAAAGATTTTTTAAGTGTTTCATCGTGCATCGTCATTGAATAAACTCATTGCTTTCGAGAAATTGACACATCGGAATCTGCTACGTTGCTATATTTCGCAAGGAGAAGTACTTCAGCGACTGAAGTTATTGTCTAATATGAATTATACAAAATTCGTGAAAGAGTTAAATGAGACCCACAAAATAAAGTTTTCACGTTCATATGTGACATTACTGATGAAATTATTCAAATTATCAAAGAACTATCCAAGCTTAGCCAATTCTTCTCCATCAATTTACTTTGTGATGAAGAATTTTGCTCATCTTGAAGATTATATTGATCGTGAAAAAGAGGAGGAACAGCAAAGAATAGCAGAATCCATATTTGATTCACCCAATGTGCAACAAACTGAACAACAACATGCGCAACATACTGGACTCACGCAGGAATTAGAAGACTTGCAAACGTGAAATTCTACTTCATAAGTAACATTTATTGCAACTTATTTGCGTGGAGACTGAAAAATGACAATGACATTTTCAAATTGGATTTCTGTTTTCATATAAATGTTGGACTCTACTTCATAAGTAACAAGTAGTAACATTTATTGCAACTTATTTGCGTGGAGACTGAAAAATGACAATGACATTTTCAAATTGGATTTCTGTTTTCATATAAATGTTGGACTCTACTTCATAAGTAACAAGTAGTAACATTTATTGCAACTTATTTGCGTGGAGACTGAAAAATGACAATGACATTTTCAAATTGGATTTTTGTTTCATTTAAAATGACTGACCTGATCGAGTTTTTTAAATTATATGGAACAGAAACAACAACGAATTTTGATCTAAAGAAAATCGCACATCAATTGGGAATAAAGAATTTTCATGTCCTAATGAGAGACGAATTACAATTGATCAAAAATAAGCCAACAGGAACCTTCAGTTCCCGGAACAAAGTTTCAACTGTAAATTTCATAACGAATCTTCACACTTCAGACCAAAAAGGCGTACATTGGTCAGCAGGTATCTTTAGTAAAAACGGAGATAATTATTATTTTGACTCATACGGGCTTCCACCTACGAATGAAGTAAGAGAAATACTTGGCAATGGAATTTATAATACATTTCAAATTCAAAAACCGGGAACAACTTATTGTGGTCAATTATGTCTTTATGTTTTATTTAAATTGCAAGAAGGAGTGCCATTTCTTGATATTATGTTAGAATTGAATAATAATAATAATAATTAAAAGTCACTTCGTTGTAATTCATTTTGATAAAATCGGCCTCTGATATCTTCATCATCTAAATCTTTGATTTCGTAAGTAATCGGATAACTTTGATTTATTTTAGAAACTTCAAATATTTCTTCAGTCCAGTATCCGACGAAGCCTTTTTCAAATTTATTCTTATATTTAAATATTCTAACTCTATCTCCAATTTTAAATTTCGGCTTAAGTTTCTGCAAATTCGGATTACTCTCATTCGAATAATTATTTTCAAATATTTTCTTTCGTATTAAATCAGGGTCATCAGAAGCATTCTTTGGGGTTTCTTCAATACCTGAATGAACTTTATTATTGTACTCCTCTACAATTCCTGGTAATATTTTTAACCATTTCTGATTTCCTTGCTGAGTAAATTTTTTGAATAATTTATTTTTTAACGTCCGATTGAATCTTTCTATCACTACGGCCTTCCCTGCATTTTCAGTTGAATAAATTGAGCCTTGGCGATGACTTTCGTCTGTTTCAAATAGTGGCTGTTTCAAATAGTGGTCGGTTATAAAATTCCGACCCTTTATCAACAAACAATTTTTTTGGCTTTCTATTACTTTCTTTAAAGATTTCTTCAAACGCATATTTAACTGACAGACCACTTTTATTTTTTAAAGGCTTTACCCAAGCGTATCGTGTATATAAATCTATAACGGTCAATGCGTATTTGTAGTCCCTTTCATTCGGCATATGAATAAGATCAGCACTCCAAATATCATCTTTATTAAATACTTTTACTTTCAATAAATATTTCGGCTTTCTGTATTCCCTATGAATTTCGGACGCGTAGGTTCGAGCGTTGCTCTCAGACAGCTTTGCTGTCGTTTCATTTGCTGACGGATCAATACCCTGACCGAATAATATTTTAGCTTGTAAAGCTTTCTTAACAAACATTCTTTCAATTTTTTCTCTAAATGTAGGATTTTGAATACTATCTAATTCTTGAATCATCTTCTTATCAGCTGCTTGTCGAGAACTTAGATCATGATTTCGATAAGCTAAATCATGCCTGTAAGCTGCGGCATCTACTCTATTTATTGGTTCTTCACCTGGTTTCGGATTATTGTTCTCATCTAGTCTTATATCTAATCGAGTTCCTGGACCAGTATATCAATGACCGGGAAGATGTTTTTCTTTCGAATATTTACTCCAAATAAAGCCAGGAAAGTTTTCTAATGTTTTTTGTATGTCACCTCCAATATGCTGACAATTTGAGTTTTTATTTTTGTGTAATAGATAATTCAATAAATCTAAATTAGAAATTTTTAATTTAATTAAATTTTCGGAATTTGTAGAATTCATTTTAAAAGATAAAATAAATGTTTTACCGGATAGAACTTTGTTCAGAGGCTTTAGCCGATCGGAACAAAGGTCCTGAGGTTATTACCGAATCATACTAGGACTTAGATATATTCCAGAACCATCTTTAGCTTCTTTAATTTCAATTAAATCATCAACATTGTGGAGAATATTTTTAAGAACTCGTTTTCCTTCATCAACTAATTTTAATTTACTAATAAAATTATCTACTATTCCGTCACCCCTAGCAACTTTCTCTAACTCTCTATTATGTCGTTTTTGTTCTTCTAATGCTGCCTTCTCTGATTTATTTTTATTTACTGCTTGGACAATACCAGCTGTCCCACCTGCAACACTTCCTGCTGCAGCTATGCCACCTATTATTAGTGGAATTAATGGGAGAATTCCACCATTCTTTTCTTCTTGTAATTGAATATTCTCTATCATTGGTTTACTTATGTAATACTTTTTTTGTTAATCGTAATAGTTTTAGGGGTATTTTTGTCAACAATATTACGTAATTTTAATTCAACAGTTTTATTATTACTTTTCGCTTGCGACATTTTTAATAAAAAAATTTTAAGTTACGAAAAATTTTAATGTATTCTAGTTATGAATAAATTTTAAATTAGGAATTTTTAATCTATTCTAGTTACAAAAAAATTTTATTACTAATTACTAAAAAAAATTTAAGTTAACAAAAATTTTAATTAACTTATCGGAGCGAAGCTCCTCGAGGCTTCAGCCGATCCTAGCCATCTTTCCATTAAGAATTTCAATAGAATATTTTACATCTTCTAGCAATAAACCATAAGCCATCAATGAAGTTGTGGAATCTTTCTTTTCAATATTAATTGTTACATCACAACCAGTCTTGATAATATCTTCTGATTGTGCACTTAAATCGAAACAGAAAACAGGATATAAATGTCTCCAATCTCCAGGAGTTAATTGTGGTTCAACTCCAAATTCTATACAAAGATTTCGATAAGAATCATATCCTTCCATAAATTGATTATTGGTATCATCGAATCTTAATGGATCAATTGGATATCGGGTTTGATTTAATGAAACTTGTAAACTTCGAATTGTATTAATATGGAAGAGATTATTGTTCTTATCAAAACTTGGAGAATTATTTCTTTGAAAAGTTAGTAATAAATATCTTGGTGTATTCGCAGTTCTAGTAAAATGCCAGTTAAATCTTTGTTCGGAAAAAGTTACTGAACTAGCAGTACGCTTTAAAAAAATTATCTGGAATTGGTTTGTTAGTATTTAATCTTTTTGCAATAGCTGTTTCAATCTCTAAACTAGGAGTAATATGCTTAATCCACCATTCAAGTCTATCAATTTTTAAATATGCTTTTTTTCCAGTCTTACCAAAAAAGATTAATTCATTATTTGCTGTAAGATGAATTATTAACTTAAATTTTAATTGATATGATATTTTATCATAATCTAAATATCCGAATAATGGAGACAATGACCAATTTACTGTCTGTTTACTTTTCTTGTTAAATTCACGTCTTTCTTTATATGCATCATTATTTGTTTTATTTAAATATTTTGCAATATTTTCTACATCTTTCGCAATTCCTGCTGCATCTGTTCCAGCGTGAGTTAAATCATCAACAATTATACCATCATTAGTATCAGGAAACCAACCTTCGATTTCATACTTTTTATTATTTTCACCAATTGTTACAAATCTAAGCATTGTATCAATTACACCTGGAGAATCACTTATTGTTTCTATATTTTGAGTTGCAACATCTAAACGCATTTGTGTAAATAATTTTGGAAAAAAATTATTCTCTAGTGCAATATTATCGGTATCTGGTAATGGTGTTGTAAAATTGGCATCACTATACAAAGAATATTCACAGTGTAAAAATGAATCAGGTAGATATATATAACTCTGCTGATTATCAACTTCAAAAATTAAATCACCTCCAGTATTTACTCTACTGGAAGATCCGGGATTCATAGCAATTCTTATATAGTCATTCTTTTTTTGATTGCAACTGACGAACGGAGGATCGTCTAATCTAAATTTATTTTCGATAAGCGAAGACATTCTTATAAAAAATAATTTGACTTTTTGTTTTTCTCACACACAGAAAAAATTCTGCTAAAATAATTTTACTTAAATAATTTTACTAAAAAAATTTTGCTAAAAAAATTTTACTAAAAAAATTTTACTAAAAAACAATTTTAGAATTTTGCTAGACCAGCTCCGCTACAGCTTTGCTGGTTAGACCGAAGGTTGCTGCTCACGCCATTACCTCTTATTTCTTCAATTGAACGAACCGTAGGTTCAATTGAACGTTTTATGGCTACGCCTGATTTCTTCTTATGTTTACTATCAGACGGAGCTCCGCTCCTCAAGGTTTCCCCAACAGCAATGTTAGCAATTTTATTTTTTGTTTCCTCTGAAAGTTTTTTTAAATTTTTTAGTTCTTCGGAATCATTCCTAAGTTTACGAATAGCTTCTAGTTGTTTTAATTCGTTTTGAGACTTGACAGCATTTGATATTGCACTAGCTGTACTACCTATAGCAGCTGCTCCTTTTGCAGCAGATGTAATCAAATCTTTATTATTTTTAATTAAGTTAACGATACTTCCAATACCAGAGAAGATGCCAGCTCCTTCCGTGTGAACGGCACCTGCGGTGCCTAGGAACTTTTATGTTCCGATTGTTTCTCTATTATCATAATGATAAACAGGATTCATACGTGGTTCATGAGCAATTCTTTGATATGAAGCAAATTGTTTAAGATTGTGTTTATAAATTATAGGCATTTTTTAGGATTAAATTTGACTTTTGGGAAAAAATATTTACGCTAAGATTTGCGTTTGTGAATGGACAACAACTTCGAGATAACTTTATTAATTGATTGTTGCACTTTATCTATTGCGTCAAGTAGCGTGTGATGTACTTTAATTTCTTTTCTATTAACTTGCATTTTCTGCTGATTAATCTTCAATGCCGTTTTAAGTGCATTTAACTTAATTTTAAGAACATCTAATTGTCTTTTAACAGAATCTAACTGTTCTTTATTTTCTTTAGAGTATTCTTGTAAATTTTTCTTTAATTCATTTTCTAAATTGATTTTAAGAGTTTTCATTTTATCAACTCTTTGATTAAGTGAGTTTACTTCATTTATTATTCTATTCATCTTTTTCATTTGTTGAGTAATTTTAGAACTCAATTCATCAACACTTTTTTGGAATGTAGTTTGTAACTGCTTTAAATTTTTTTTAATTCTTTCAGGTAGTTTTTCTATTTCATCTTCTAATTGTTCTTCTAACATTTTTATCTGATGTTTATTTTTAATTACAGCAGATTTTAAATTTAAAGAAAGTAATATTAAAATTTTTGATTGTTCAGAAATCTTTTTAAAAAGTTTTGCTATATCTGCTTCTAGCTCTCTATCCTTTTTATCAAGTTTTAATAATTTTTCGTTTAATGATTTGTCATTAAGTTTAAGCAACTTTAATTCATTCATCAGTGGAACCAAAACATCGTTTATATATTTTTCTTTTAAGTCATTGATTTGTGTATCAACATATTGTTTATTTGTTAACTCTGTATTTTGTTGCGGAAGAATAGAAAGATGCAATGGACCAGATAAAACGTCTCCAGTTTTCATGATATAATTTTCTATCTCTATTTCTAATTCACGATTATTCGGGATATATGTACCTCCACCAACATTTGGTAACATCATTTTTTAACAATAAAAAAATTAAATTTTTTCTAATAAAAATAAAAAAATGGAAACCCCAAATTTAAAAAAATTTTATTCGCCCGCATCATCCTGTTCTTCTTATTCGACGAGATCAACGGGATTTGAAAATAAATGTTTTGGTAATAATAATAATAATAATCCATGTATAGATGTTAATCTTTTGTTTGAATTACAAGCCGAAATATTTAGAGAACAGACTAAAGGTTTACCTTCTATAGAAACTAATTATTGTTTATTTCCGGGGGATCCATTTATTAAATTTATGGATATTGTTAGTAAATATAATGATGTAGCTTATGTGGAATTAAATAAAGAAAATATGGTTATAATAGGTCATAATAATGTTTATGGATTTATTAGAGCAGTGTTACCAATTAGTAATACTGATTGGATAGAAACTAAAATTATTAATTATATCAATATTAAAGAATTAGTTAAAAAATTAAAATCTTTTTCGAAAGAAAAAATTAGATTATTTGTTGACGATCAAAATCAATATAACATTCACATAGAGAGTAAAAAACATAATGAAGAATTATTATGTCAGGTATATTATAGAGATACAATTTATAAACAAGAAACATTAGAAATGCCGCAAAGATATGATGATGATACTTATATAGGATTATATTCAAACTTAAATATTAATTTGTTAAAATCTTATATAAATGGTTTAGCTCAACAAGAGAAAATTTATATGTGGACTACACCTTATACTATTAACAATGACCATAATCATAATC
Source organism: Prostheceraeus crozeri (assembly GCA_907163375.1). Classification (NCBI taxonomy): domain Eukaryota; kingdom Metazoa; phylum Platyhelminthes; order Polycladida; family Euryleptidae; genus Prostheceraeus; species Prostheceraeus crozeri. The sequence continues at coordinate 178,555 of CAJQUW010005288.1, forward strand.
ATAATAAACGAACTGAAGGTTCTAGGGCTTTGCCAGATCTTAAAGAATCTTATGATAATAATGATGATTCTGTAACATCTGAAAAAGGTGTAAATGGTAAAAAAGATTACAAAAATATTAGTAATTACAAAAATTTAAGTGGAGAAAAATTTATATCTCATACTGATGTACATGATATTAATACTACATATAATCAAAATTTATCTAAATTTCATTTTCTTACAATTGAAAATAATAATGATGGTATAGTTGAAGATACTGTTAGACAACTATGTGTCGGGTCTACAAAATTTAAATTAGGATTTACATCTAATCAATTTAAAATTTTATCATCTTTAATAAAAACTAAAAGTGATTCAGATTATGGTGGTGTTATTAAATTTTCCAAAAGAGAACAAAGACCAATATTTTTCTCTATTATATTATTATCAGATAAAAGATGTAATTTAGAGTTAGATATTCCAATAAGAGAATGGTATCCAATCCCAAAAAGTGTAATTTATGATGTTGAAGAAACAATTTATGATGATGATGAAGAATCAATTGATGATGATGAAGAATCAATAGTTAGTGAAAATAAATTTAAATTATCTTTTGATAAAACGTTATATGATGAAACTTAATATGATAAAACGTTATATGATAAAACTTAATGTGATAAAGAAAATAAAATAACTTAAGAATGTGAAACATATAATAATATATGATAACTCTCAAGTCCTTGATATTAGAATGTTTATATCTAAAATTAAAACACAAATTTTTCTTTAAAAAATAAAAAATGGAAATACCAAGTTTTATTGTGTCTTATGTAAAAAAAAAGTTCCAAACAAAAAGAAGTTATCAATCTCATTTAAATAGTAAATTGCATTTACAAAATGTAGAACGTATTAAAATCAAATAGTTATAAAAACTATCTAGAAACATTGCCTACTGATATAAAAGTTAAAAAAATGTTTGATGATTATTCACATTCGGAATATAAAAAAGTTTTTAATAGTGAAGAGGAGACCCTACCAGATGGAAGATATTTATTTAGCGATACTGATGAATTTGATGAAGCTGAACGAACCGATGAAGCGGTAACAGATATAAAATATTTATTTAATGAATCTGTTGAACATAATGAAACCGATGAAAATTTTTATAATGTATTAACAAACTTTTATAATATATTTAAGAAATCTTTCAAATGTTATATGAATGTAGAAGTACTTTATACAAAAAATGGACCTGATGGAATTCCTGAAGAAATAATACAAGGACATTTTACAAATTCACAAGAAATTCATAATGTAAATGATATACAGCTCCCGCCATTGATATCCGGACAAAAACGATTTTTCAGAGAAATCGTCATATTATTGAAATGTAGAGTAAGTTAGCTGATCTATGTCAATCCTGTATGCGTATTATTGATTGTTCCATGGTTTGTTCATTATTATGGCATAATATAGCTACTGTTTTTCTTTTACTTTGATTAATGAGTTAATATGGTTGATCAGATTTTTCAGGAGCACAGTCATTGTTGATATGAAGAACCAAATTTATTGGTGGCTCCGTACGTCTTTATTGATCGCGTTTAAAATACAGATTATAAAAGAAATATGCACGGATCTTCGACCTTGTGCCTTCTTGGTGCGATGTTCGAACATCGCTGCAGTGAAACTCAGGATGAGAAAAAGCGTGTATCATCATTTTAGCAAGCAATAACTAGTAGACCTTAATTGTGGTACATATCGGTTTTTGGTGAGATATCTATGCCAAGGTAGGCATTATGCGTTTACCACATTGCTTACAAGTGTTTATTACACATTAATGCAAATAATGTCTTCCAGAGTGATCAAATTATTCGTATACAGCTTTATTTCAAACAAAAGGTAGAAAATGCCAAAATTTTAGTTTTGTCCGGATATCAATGGCGGGAGCTGTACAACCCATATTTGAATCGATGATACTTAAATTAGAAAATTGTATAACTGAAGCCCAGTTACGTGAATCTGGTTGGAGATTTGTTAAAATACTATCTAAGAAAATAGTAATTGATAAATATAAAAATAATACTGGTGGTAGTTATGTTCCTTTGCCTTTCAGTTCACCACAAATAATCAACATAAAAAATGAAGATGATTATTGTTTTCTGTGGAGTATTATAGCACATTTACATCCTGCAAAATATCACAAAGAAAGACTAAGTCATTACAATAAAGAGGAATACATAAATGAATTTGATCTCTCTGATGGCTTAGATGAATTTCCATATGATTATAACAGGTTAAAAAAGTTTCATAAAAAGAATAAAAATTTAATAGAAGTAAATGTTTTTGAATTAAATGTGAATTATGTTTCTATTGGTAAAATTACTCCACTTTACTCAGATTCAAAAAAATTTTATTTGAATAATAAAAATTTATGTCAATCAGAAATAGTATATAATGATAGGGGAAATTACATGCATCATAATATTTTTTACCAAGGAAATATAATATGTACTGAAAAATTTGAAATTATAAAAACACTATCACCAATAATGATTAGTCATAATAATTATAAAGGACGTAATTATAATTATGATTATGATTCCGATTATTTATCTTTATCTTTAGAATATCAACAAAAATTACAAAATTTAAATGAAATTTTACAAAAATGTAAAACAGATTATCAACAACAAACGAAAATGTTACTACAAGAATATCACCATAAATATCAAAATAAGATAGAAACGATTCAAAAATTAAATGAAGAAAATAATGAAGAAAATGAAACCAATCAAAAAGTAAATGAATCTTTAAAAAAAATGTCTACAACAATATAAAGAACAATATGATAAAGAATATGAACAACAGCTACAAATATTAAATCAAAATTTTCATCGAAATACATTTAATCTTTCAAAAGAAATTGATGAAACACATGAAATATATAGAGGTAAATTTGAAAAATTAAAACAAACAAAACAACCAGCACAAGCGAATATATTATATTATCAGGGTCATTTTATATTGTGTAAAGATGTTTCTATATTTACAAAAACTTCAGATAATACAAATTTTCCTTGTCTTCAATGTATGACAAGTTTTAGAACTAAAGAAGAAATGAATAGACATTTGGAGAATTGTCAACAAAACGAAGCAGTTGAAAATACTTTTCCTAAAGATGATTATTTAGAATACAATAAATGGTATTTTAAAAATAAAGTACCCTTTACTATTTATTGTGATTTCGAAGCATATAATGTTAATATGACACAAAATCACGAGACATCGGAGATGTCTTCCAGGGCTTCACCCGATTCTGAAAATGATAATTCTGAAAATGATAATTATGAAAAAAGTGCAGCTGAACAAAGTAAAGAAAAATATTTATTTGAACAAAAACCATTATGTTAGGGAATGTACATTCATTCAAATTATCCTGAATTATTTAAATCAGAATATTATCAATACTATGGTGAAGATAGTTCAGAAATGTTTACAAAGAAAGTAGAAGAATTACAAGGACGTTTTTCACAATTGCTTGAAACATATATTCCAATGATGCCATTAACAGAAAAAGAAAAATTAAATTTTATTAATGAAACAAAATGTTATTACTGTGGAAAAGAATTTACAAAAAATTATAAAAATGGCAAAGGTAGATATCTTGATAAGGTAAAAGATCATGATCATCTAAATGGATTATATAGAGGTGCAGCACATAATTCTTGTAATCTTAATGCTAATAAATTTAAATATAACTTTGTTCCTCTATATTTCTATAATGGTTCTAAATATGATTTCCATCTAGTAATGAAAGATTTATTTTCATCTGAAAAATTACAACAACAACAAATAAATGTACTATGTAAAACAGAAGAAGAATATTTTTCAATGCAATTAGGTTGCATTAGAATTTTAGATGCATTTAGATTTTTTACTCCTTATTCATTAGATGTTATGGGAAAAACTTTGAAATCTGAACAATGTAAAATATTAAATAAATATAATTTAAAACTTTTAAAAGGAATATTTCCGTATGAGTATATACCCTGCGGCTCACAGTCGAAGACTGATATAACTGGAGATAAAACCTGTGGTTCACAGTCGAAGACTGATTTTAATTCTGTGAATAAAATTATGGAAGAAAAACAACTTCCTCCAATAAATAAATTTAAATCAACATTAAAACAATCACAATTATCTGAAGAAGACTATGCAGAAGCTGAAAAGAATTGGAGAGTTAAATTGTAAAACAATGTATGATTATACAATGAAATATCTTCAGATAGATGTATTAATCCTTGCTGATCTTTTTGAAAACTTTCGTGATATGTGTTTAGAATATTACGGAATAGATCCATGTTATTGTTATTCTACACCAGGTTTAACATGGTTAGCAGGATTAAAACATACCGGTGTTAAACTTAAACATTATAAAGAAAATACATATGATAAATTATTATTTTTTGAATCTGGAATTAGAGGCGGTGTATCATCTGTTTTAGGTAATAGATATGTTAAATGTTATAATAAGAAAGTAAATCCACAAGAATATGGAATAATGAAACCTTTATCTCCTGAAGAAAAAGAAAAAATATTAGAAATTTTTCGAACGAAACGAGAAGGAGTAGAACGTGAAAATGCAATTGATGAATTCATGAGAGAAAACTATTTGTTATATTATGATTTTAATAGCTTATATTCTTCTTGCATGATACAAGAATTACCAACAGGTGAGATGGAATGGTGTAATATTCTTGATTATCAAAAAACATATGATGGAAATTATAATCATGGTTATATATATGAAGTTGATTTAGTATATCCTGATGAAATAAAAGATAAAACAAAATATTTTCCTTTCTGTCCCGAAAACAAAATTCCTAATATAGAAGATTTTTCAGATTATCAAAAATCTTTAATTCCTAAGAAATACAGACCAACAAAAAAACTTATGTTAACACAAAGCAATAAAGGAAAGTATGTTGTTGAAGGAAGAATGCTAGATTGGTATTTAGAACATGGAATGATTCTCACCAAAATACATCGAAAACTATTTTATCAAAAATCTAGGTGGTTAAAAGATTATATAGAGTTCAATATTGCAAAACGTAAAATAGCTAAAAGAAATAAAGATGATTTTAGAAACGTGTTCTTCAAATTAATGAATAATGCATTTTATGGTAAGACTTTAGAAAATGTGCGTAATAGACAAAATATTGAAATAGTTTATGATAAAGATAGGTTTCAAAATTTAACAAGGAAACCTACATATAAAAGAACTACTAGATTTAGTGATGAACTATGTGCTGTACATTTACGTCGAATTAGCGCAAAACATGATAAGTTTAATTTTAAAAAATTTCATAAATAATTTAATTTTATAATAATAATTCTAATAAATAATTTCAAAAACTATAAATTACACTTTACAGATACCGATTCTGTTTTCTTAGAATTAACAATACCGTATAATTCTACACTTGATGAAGAAATTAATAAAATAAAAGATATCATTCATCCTTCTGATTTATGTAAAGTAAAAGATGAATTAGAAGGAAATGAAGATTTCATAACAGAAGCTATATTTTTAAAATCTAAATGTTACTGTTATGATACAACTAATAATATTAAAACACATAAAACATTAAAAGGAATTTCAAAGGCATCAGTGGCTAATCAAATAACATTTCAAGATTATAAAAATGTATTATTTAATAATGAAATAAAAACAGCATGTAATTATAGACTTAATTCAAAAAAACATAAAATGTATTTAAAAGAAGAACATAAATTAGCATTAGATCCATTTGATGATAAAAGAAAAATTTTACCTGATGGAATAACTACTGAACCTTTTTAATTTTCTAATTTCTTAGACAAATTTGATATATACATAAAATAAAAAAATATTATAACACTATATTTGTATATTTTTATCACTCCGCGAAAATATTTTCTATAACTCTTTCATGAATTTTTTATCAATATTAATTGTAATGAAGCCATAATCTTTTGACCAAGCATTGTTACACTATTGTTTAAATTCATCTTTATTTCTTACACATAAATCTCTTAACAAATCACTTAAGTTTCTTGCATTTATTTCAAATAGTATAAATATATTTGCATTCTTTCTAATAACACTTCCGTCTAATGAATACATACTTTGTGTTAAATAAAAAACACTACAGTTATTATGTCTACCTCTTGTGAAATAATTTCTCTGAACTGACTGATTTCTATCATTAACACAATCATCAAAAATTACACAATGTTTCATTGTTTTATCTAGTTTACTAGGATCTTGCATATTACCACTATCATCTATTAATTGTATTTTTATATGCTTATTTTTATTAGATTCTACTAACTGATTATTTTTTGCTGCTTCTTCACACCACGAACTTATTTCTTCTTCATCTTCAGATTTTTCATATTCTTTGAATAATGAAGCAATTGCTGTTTTTTTAAGATTATTTTCAAATCCATATTTTAAAAATTGATAGACGGGTTGTGCTGCCGTTGTTGTATAAATTATAAGATTGTTATAATCCAAAAAATTTGGAGTCGTTAAAATTTTAAATAATTGATATGTTTTTCCACATCCTGATCTTCCACAAATAACTGACAAAACTTTATTAGATAAATTTGGATGATGATTAAATTTGAGTTTTTTTTTATTAAATGGAGGTAGTTCACTCATTTTTTAATAAAAAAAATATTTTTATTTTATTTTTATTTTTAAAGAAGAAGAAGAAAATTAAACTTCTCTAGCTTCGCGTGGGAGTTTATACCTCCCGAACCAAAAGATCTATCATAATCTCTTCACCTCCAAAATTTATTTCTTGTCCTTTTTCATCAGTGATTCTAATGCCAATGTTGTTAATAGTTTTTCTTGTAATAGGAAAATATATTAATGTTTGTGGAATTACATTTAATCTATAACCAATGGGTACAGTAAAAGCTGGAAAACTGAATATTAAATTTGATAATTTACCATTTATATATCCTCCTTCAATAATGTCACAATGTACAACAATTGAATTTATTTCAGTTATTTTTGGAATCTTCTCACCTAAATGATAACCTTGACTATAGGTTTGTTTATTAAATCCTAATAGCTTTGACAATGATCTATCATGATTAAAATCAACTTGATGATTTTCGTCTAAAGTAAGAGAAAATTTATTAACTGCCGGTTCAACTGCAAAATGTAATTGTTTCTTATCTTTAAATGGTATACCTAAATGTCTCTTAATTTCATTTGATATTGATTCAACTTCGTAAGAACCAGGAAGAAAAGTTAGTACTTTCCACGTTTTGCCTTTATCAGTAGAATATCTAAATTGATCATTCACATCTTTGATAACGTTTTGAATAGTGTTAAATGTAGAGAAACTAGTCAATGCAATTTGATAATTTTTATTTTGTTCCAAATGTAGAATGGGTTCTAAATTACAAGTGTGTGATGAAGTAGTTGTTATAATTTTTAACGTCGTACTAAATTTTGATGAACCCAAAATCTGTTAGATTTTCTAAATGATTATTAATTTTGTCTAAATCTGCTGAACACATTTTTTAGTTAAAATTTTAAATAAATATTATAGATAAAAATCGTAGATAAAAATCATAGATAAAAATCATGAATAAAAATCATAGATAAAAATTAGAAACAACATATTTCAGCTACACTTTTATAATCCTCTTCATTTAGAATCTTCTTTTCTAACAGTCTTTTCAATATAGCATGAATTTCATTGAAACTAGAATTATGTCCTTCTTTTATTGCAGATATTAAAATATTTAATCTATTTAGTAATTCTTGTGGATCATCTGGTAAGAATATGGTTGTTTCTGTTTTCTGTTTTTCAGATAAACCTTTCCCTACTTTAACTCCCGTTGATAATAAATTTTCTAATTGTTTATAACGTCTAAGAGATTTTACTGCACCAACTCTGTCTAACATAGCTTTATATTTTATGAGATCTTCTACAGCATAATTATTTAAATCTGCTCCTCTTAAAAGATTAACAAAATTTCTATCTAAATTAAAAGGAGATTTATCTGGTGAAAAAATTATACCTCGAAAAGGTTGTGGAAATATTTCTTTTTGACCGAGATAAAATCTAGGTATTGTTTTTCCATCTATAAATGAAATAGAATGTTCAAATTGCATCATAGATTTTGGTAATTTCTTATTAATGTTTGATTCTAGTAATCCATAGTCATCTAATATAGTTTTGTGCTCTGGATCTGTTATATCAATTTGTTTATCATTATTTGTACTTTCTTTTTCAAGAGTTTTAAACGGCTTCATAGTTTTTTCAAAATCAGTTTTTACTTGCTCGGTTTGCTGCATTTTTTCAAACATATCAGATTGAATACCAGCTTTTATCATTCTATGTTGAAGATGATTTTCTTTCATAATATTTCTTTGTTTTATTAACTCTTCTAATTGTTTTATTCTTTTAAAATTATCAGCTCTAATTTTATCCATTTTTAAAATATAATATTTGAATTTTGTGGTAACATTGGAATACAGCAAAGACATTTTACTGAACAAATTATTATTTTATTGCTTTGTTGTTTGACATCTTTTCGTTTAAAGTTTTCTCGTTTTAAGTTTTGTTTAATAAAGTTTTGTTTAATAAAGTTTTGCTTAAATTTTCGCTTAAAGTTTTTAGCTCTTCTAAAAAAATTTTGTCATTTTCTTCATTAGAAATTTTACCATCACTAGAAATTTTGCCATCCTGTCTATTCTTATCATCAACTTTTTCGGACTGTAATTGAAAGGTTTGATTTACTTCATTAGCTATTTGATCAAATTTTTCAATCTCATCTAACGTAATAACATTATCATCACATACTCTTTGAAAGTAGTAATGTAGTTTATCATAGACTTCTTTAATATGTAAATGCTTAGTTTTTAATGATTTTCGTTTCTTAGTTATTAAAGATTTATCTAACATTGTAACAAGTGAAGTTGCAAAAACACCCGTACCTGTTAAAGCTGTAGCAACTACTGGAATTACTAAAACACCTGAAGATATAACAATTGTCAAAGCACCTAAACTTATTGTTAAGAATATGCCAATTCCTTGTGTTACATTCTTAACTTTAGTCCATCTCTTTCTTAATTTTTTATAATGCTCTAATCTTAATAATAATTGAGATTCCTTATCTTTCATATAACGTACTCTATCTTTGTGTTTTTCTTTGTTCATTTTTTCAATGTTAATCTTTTCAATGTCCATTAAAGTAGAACTACGTTCATATGATAACGAAGGATATATTCTTGAGGTTCCTTCCATTTCTGAAGTTCCTTCCACTTTTGTTTCTTCCATTTTTAAAGAAATATTATTAGTCACATGTTATATTTTAAAAACCTGAAAGATGGATAAAATTCATGAATTTGAAATTCTCAACTTTTATGATTTTCGGTGTCCTGGAACGGTCATGATTTAAGCGAGAAAATTGTAATTCTCAAATTTTGAGATTCTCAACTTTTATGATTTTCGGTGTCCTGGAACGGTCATGATTTACAAGGTAAAAATTGTAATTCACAAATTTTGAGATTCTCAACTTTTATGATTTTCGGTGTCCTGGAACGGTCATGATTTACAAGGTAAAAATTGTAATTCTCAAATTTGAGATTTTGAAAAATTTGAAAATTGGGTATTTTTAAAAACGCCCAAATTTATGAATTTAGGTCTTCATAACCTGAAAAAGGGTTCAAATTCATGAATTTATGTCGTTTTTAAAAATGCCATTTTTTGAAAAAATGGTACTTTTTGAATGGACTAAATTCATGTATTTAGGTCTTAAAAACCTGAAAAAGGGTTCAAATTCATGAATTTATGTCGTTTTTAAAGATACTATTTTATGGTGTCCTGGAACGGTCTTTTGCCCATTACTTATATATACCTCTAAATAAAATAAAATTGTGCATATACTATAAACACCAGATTGTCTGAAATTTAAGCCAGTGCAATTATGAGGCGGAACGCTGGTTTTAGGGAACGTCATCTTACCTTGTCTACATATTTGGCATTAACAATACCGACCACACCTGCTTCACTCCTCATTCGTGAGGTCTGGTCCGAATTTCTGTGAAGGAGTGTCAATAAGACACCTTTGTCGAAATTGAGTTCCTGCGAATTCTGAAGAAGGATGATTGAAAAAATGAGTCACATTTAGAAGACTGTACTATCAAACCTAAACGGAAGGAGTAGATGCTTTCAGTCACCAGGGACTATTGCGTCATAATCAGTTCGAAGAAATACGTTTCAAGCACTGTGGTCTCTGTGGCACAGTGGTTAAGTGCTTGACCTAATGATCCTTTGGTACACAGGTCGAGCCCAACAGGACTCTGCCGTCCAAAGGTAAAAGTGCGTAACTGACATTTTGGTGATTTTCAGTTTTTTGTATTTTTCGATAGAAAGTCAAATTGTACACCTATATTCAATGCAATAAATTCGTATTTGACTCCCAGCCGTCAATAGAATCATTTATGTAAACGTAACTGCAAATGAAGTTGCTATGTTCAACTCAGAATATAGCGTATCTGACATCTTCAATGCAAGAATAGCGTATCTGCAGCAGATACGTTTGAGTGTTTTGAAACATAGTATGGAGCAGATGCGTATCTGACCACTTGCGTCATTTTGCAATTAAAATGATCTCGATATCTCCGCTCATACTTTACTTTTCACTTCAGAACGCGCTAGAAAGCTTCTTAACTCGTGTGGATTTTATTGCTGTTGAGTCGACTATAGTTGGTGACGCGAGTAATTGAATGAAGCATCACATCGAGGTCAGATTGATTTACATGTATGGTACTGGATGGGGGATAAAGTCATCACAATGAACTTGACATCAGTTTCTTGGATTTGCACTGCATCTGAATTACACAAAGCTCTTCAGGAAGCACTTGATCCCCTTGATGCTTCAAAACTCTTACAACTTTCCATGGACGGTCCTATTGTTAACCATTCTGTCTTCCGATTGATCAAAGAATCACGCGAGCATGACTCCGATCTTCTTGAAATCGCAACGCGTTCTCTTCGCATTGCCGATGGTGCACTTTGAACAGTTGACAAGTCCAATAACATAATGAAGTTTCTTCGGAGCCGTTGGGAAGTGTTCAAATATCTTCCTTCGAGACGAGCAGATTACTTACACTCTGCAAAAACAAAAGATGCGAAAGTTCATCCGAAGTAATGAGCGACTCGATGGGTAGAGAATGTTCCAGTTACAGAAACAATTATTGCTCAAATTCTTATTTTGGAGACCTATGTCGAACATGTGATTGTGACACGTATTAAAATAGAACCAGAGTCAAAATCTTTCAAGCATATGAAGGAGATATTGAAAGATCCTCTGCTGAAAGCAATACTGTATTTTTGTGATTGTAGCTCTTGAATTGGAGGTTTTTGGAATAAAATTTCAGAGTGACAAGCCAATATTGCTATTTTTTTCGAATCATGCGAAACCATGATGGATTCTCTCTTACGGCGTTTTGTTAAACCGACTGCTACACGTCATCTCTCCACAATCCAATGATTAAGCCTTTACTTGATGTCAGAAAATTTTCTTGATTTAAAATACATCGATGTTGGCTGTGTTGCTAGGTCGGCACTCAGACTCGTTTCATAGAACCAGACCAGAGATCGATCTCTTTGCAGAATGTAGAAATTTCCTGCAATACATATTGAAAAAATTTCTGATGCGATGTCCCATCAAATATAAGTTGAAAGTTCTGGTTGCCTTGATCCTCTGAACATGGTATCTGATGGGAAACGGAAGTTCACCTTGCTGAATCTAGCGTTGGAGGAGATGGCAGCACGAAAATGGATGTCTGGATTCGAAGCTGATCGTGCAGAAGCTCAGCATATTTCACTGACAATCAACTATTTCGTACCTCAGTCTGTTTAACGTAGAATCCGATCGACTAGATGATTACTTGATTCCTTTTCTTGCGAGTGAATCCGTCAAATTCGGAATTATTGAACTTTGCTCTTATGGCTCTGTCTGAGTCACAGCCAGGTTCTCGAAAAAAAGGATTTAGTAATGAAAAATATGAAAGATCGCTCACTTATATTTCAGAGAATAATTAAGGAAATCTATCATGGTTAAGCCAAACAATTTAAAGTAACAAAAAAATAGATTTTATCGTCGAGAAGCGCATCAGCTCGATTTAAAGAAGCCAGAAAGTCGACGGGTATTCACTACCTTTTCCAAAATTCATCATCATTTACGTTGTCATCATATGTGTGTTACTTACCTCGCATTCCCGGCTTTCGCTCGTTGCGCTTCTTCATCACCAACAAAAAACAAGCTATTTTCGAGTTACTTACGTCAGTTTTGTCCGATGCACATTCAATTGATAAATAGCGTATGTGCTGACCAATCACTTACGTTTTGAAACTGCTGAAATTTTGTTATAACATTTCAAATGCAAAACAACGGATTCACTATTATCGACTAGTTATTGATTTTATAATTTGCCTTCCCATGGTCAAAAACTTCTACATGTCTGCTCTGTAAGTAGACGATAGAAGTTTTGGATTACAATCAAACAGGAAATCACAGTATGCAAAAAGACAAAATTGGCTCTACTGAAAATCGCCAAAATGTCAGTTACGCACTTTTACCTTTGAACGGCAGAGGTGCCAGTAGAAGTCGGCAGGAGGGGCATCCGCACTAAAAGCACGACGACTGCTCCGCAATCTGACTGTGTCAGCACCGTCCAAATTCCAAGTAATGGAGGAGTAGTGATGTCGAAGTTGCATCCTACCTCATGTTGATAGACAAATATGTACGAGCACCTGTATGTGTGTCTAAAGCGAATTCCGCACCACTGTATTAAATTGCGGCAACATTGCATTACTAAAATTCAAGATGTTATTATGACGCACTAGATGGCTATCAGACTGTGTGGCTAGATTAATGGAAGAATTCAGTGCGAATATAGGAGATATGGGAGTATTGATCTATGGGTTTGATTAAGTAGCTTGATCGAGCACCTGCAGTACAGTCAAATCTCATCTTACACATGGTGATGTTCAATGCAAATGAAAAGATACGAAAAGATGTCCGACGATGCAAAACCGATATGCCTACTCTAGATGAAGAGAAATTGCCTTTCTCTTACATGAAATTTATGATTGCTTAAACTAGATTAACAATCTATTTCGACCAGTTTCAATAAATTCATAATAATAATAATTCATTTTAGAATGGTGGACAAGCAGTTACTGCTATAAGAAGGAAAAATCTCACTCACCATGCTGACATAAGATGATTTTGTGATGTATTGAATCGGTTTTGCCTGGAAATTGAGAAAACATAGTTTAAAATTCACGAAAATATTTCATAACTGACAATATAAAATTTAAGAAGTTTAACTTTCGAAGAAAAGTGAGCCCGTGTAACTGCTGACATGAAATCGTAAAAACGAGCAACCTACGTATCAAAACAATATCAAAACATACAGAACAGGTGTACCATATGCATGCGATTGAATCGAAACATGACATTGGTAACTAAAGAGACGCAATCTAATTTTGAAAGCTCAATTGGCCACTAACTGATATTTCATTATGTCTTCGAGTTATGTCCTCAGTGATTGAACACATGCAGATTTGTTGGTCTAGCAGTTTTGGCGAGTATTTCTTTTGGGGATCATGGTCAAGTCATTTTAATATCGAATGTTTCTGATATCAAGGATTTTTGCCTTGCACAGCAGTTCAGTGTCAATAGGAAACTTTGCCGTGATGTGCGCATTATCCATTCAAACACAAATGAGTTTCATTTTTCGATACTTTTATGCATTCCAATTTTTGATAGCTTTATAAAGCACTGGTAATAGACTGAACCATCTCGTTCTAGCGTACATCATATCGCTTTAATACAGGCTATTCCGTGGACAGTTTCCCATCATAAATGTATTCCAGATAATGTAGAAGTCGTGCATAGAAGATGCTTTGTTGGACAATCGATCCCCGCTTACGTCGGCGGTCACAAGTATGACGAGATATCTATTCTTTGATCATGATTGCTGTGACAACTGATGTGTGGTGGTGAGGGTTTGATCCTGTCAATTGACACAATCGCATGTAGAAGGTTGTAGTTCAGTTGGTTGAGCAGAGGTCTAGTTAACCTGGGTCGTAGTTTCGAATCCTGCTAGCCGCATATCCTTTTTGCGTTGCAATTGGATCCATCGTTTATTTCATTCCGACAAATTGTTAAATATTGTGCATGGTCAAGAAATCGAAATTTTTCAGGTACTATCGCATAATCGTTGAGATTATATGATCGCTATCGGTATAATAATTGAGACCACAATAATCAAAAATGTTATGATCGCAAAATGTTGGCAGATCCGTGAAGGTATTAAGATGAAAATTACAGCATATTATATGCAGCGATTTACTATTTTCTTAGCACGAACAGATAATGGATATGAAAAACTAACCGGTCTTATCAAAGTACTTGATTTGAGAACTTTGTTTGTATAATGCGACAGAAGAGTTGGGATGTCGTTGAATTTGACATTTCCGATATGCCACTTCGCTTCTTCATCTTCTTTGTAGTTAATGATGTAGTGAGAAACCATTCGATCCTCTCTGAAACGAATAGGACGCATTGAAGAGCAAATTTCTTTAAACCCAGATAATCATGCGATTAACTTTAACTTGAAGAGAATATAAAAAAGGAGTCATTTTTGATGTCCATCCCAGACTTTTGGGGCCACTTAATGGAAGCACGATCGAATCTATGGAAGTAAATAAATAATCATAGTAATGAAAGTTGGTTTACTATCACCTTTGACTTATTGGATAAAGCGATCAATTCAAAAAAGCAAGGCAAATGTGAATCAATGCAAATTAGAACGCAAAAAGGGCTATGATGAGTATAATACATAACCAGATTTGAAGGCAGCGTCTGATTAATAAGAGCAACTTGCCCAAAAGTTATTATTTTCTGCAGGTATCAAAACCAAAGCATACAATGTGCACTAGATTATGCGCATGAGAACAAAAGATCAGGAATTCGTTTTCGAGGATATTCTGATCGATTGATCACAGATCAAATCTTTTACGGGCACAACAAAGCTATTTCGCATAGACTCAATGTCACACAGACATCATGCATAACTCTTGATCACTGATTTAAATCTTCTGTGCTCTCTCCTGAATTCTAAGCAAGTATGCATATTTTATTTAAAACTCAGCATTAAGGTAATTACATGTATAGAATTTCTATGTGATAAATTGAAACAACATCCGTGGTTAATCACAGATGACTAAAATTGATAAATCACACACTTATCAAATTTGGAGCAAGCTTGAACTTGTACTATGCATAAAGGAAGGACTTGCAAATCGCTAAATTTTCAGTCGAATCCAATCGGGTCGTGATTCGCTAACCTTCAATAGCTTTTTGATTTACTGCTTGCTTAGACGAGGGATGTTGAAGATCTCGTGCATTCTAAACATGAGCAACGAACAGGTCTTCCAAATTGCAAGCACCGATAGTTAGATGTTAATTAATATCAAAAGACGCTACATGAAACTTTTCGGGCTTGTCATGAGAACAAGTACGATGGAAACTTGGTAGGGCAACCACCGGAATGATGGACGGTACATGAGATAGCGGTAAACAAAAACTACCATTTGTGAATACGTTATCAAAAAAAGTGCAAACCATCACCCATCAATGCCACCGAAGCAATGAAATAAAGAGATAAATGGCGAAAGATGGCCATGTCATGATCTTCACGTTCCCGTGAACTATGCGTCAAAAAGTAGCCAATTACACTGTTAGCCAATAAGAAAATATATAGGCATATCAAAAACATTTTTGGATAGCTATTGAAAGATACATTGATGCCATGGCGTACAGGTATAAAGGAGTACACAATTGTATACATTAGATTTTGAGCACTATAATGTATACTTATTCCTGTACAAGCATGGACTAGCCCGAGCCTGGAAACTGAAAATCATGGCAGCTCAGGTTCAAGGTCAGCGCTTGATTTAAAAAGCTTTCAAGAACCCGAGTTTGCAGCCACTAGTCATCTGAACAAAATGAAACATGTGGCATGTAAACTCGTAAATTTAACGGGTTATTTTTAAACAGCTGAAGCGAACTGATTCGAATTTTTCTCTAGTCACAATTTCGAATCGAATCTCGATGCTTCACAGGTCCCTAATGAAGGATAACCTAGTCGCTGCGCATGAATGTGATTGAATCATGATGACATTGCAGCTACAATCAATTGAGTGCGACATCGGAGTTGAGACAAAATACAGAAAGATCACATTTCTCATATCTGAACGTCGTTTGCAACGCTCTCATTATCCTTTTTCTGTTAACTATTGAACTGCTTATCGTGTGTGATAGGAATTTTGATGACAAAAACGCATAATCCTCATTTTGCGATAGAAATGCTGCTTAGAAATTTTTGAGCTCCATTATTTCGATTATCGATTATCTATTATTATTATCGATTTGGCCCTTTGATGATTTAAGTCATATATCTTTCAAAAAAATAAATCGCGTGACCCAGGCTCTGTGACTTTCAGTTTTTGTGTTATTTCTCATTTCCCCCCAAAAATCATAAGATTTGGCCTATTGGAATGACAAATTTCTATAAAAAAGTATAATTTTCTAAGATATGAATTCGCCAATCTTCAAACTCAGATTGATTAGTGACAAATGACTGCTTTCATCCATAGACAACAATGTCAGGAAACTTACAAAACACAAAGAACCAGATCTCCCTTCTTTGTTGAGCTGCTCCTGATAAGAAAAACGCCGCTATCTTCAGCAAGCAGAATTTGGTTTGCCTCTTGGCGAGGTATGTCTCCAAAGTTGTAGCTGAAAACGGTGCAAGACATTAATAATGATGCAAAAATAGAGACAATGAATTAAATAGAAAAATTAAATATTGAGTTGCATCCTCAGTTGAAGAATAGAAACAGACCTAAACAGCTCTCATTTCATCCAATATCAGGAATCATCAGCAGGCCTAGTTTACATCTCTCAACATCGACACAACTCCCTAATTATAGTTGCAGCCAGGTTCAAGGTCGGGTTGAGGTTGTTAAGGTTAATTTGAGATTTGCAATCAGCAAGTTACAGTGAAATTTCGACCGGCATGAATTAATGAGACAATGAATTAATAAAATTTGAGTGAATTAATGCCGTACATGGTACATCAAGTGCCTGAGCGATAAAAATCAACGATAAAACTTTCCACTAGTCGACTTGTTTGAAAAATTAAATTAAAGTTGCTAGAAATATCATCAGGAATAACAAATAACATCATCTATATTAACCTTGTCAATTTTATCACAAAGTTCATGTATTAGCAGAGGATAGTCACGATAGGTACATCGCGTAGTAAATTAAAAGATTAGAATTGAATTGTTGACTTATTCCACGTTATGAGAAAACCGGTAGATAAAGTAATAAATCGCGCATAGTCAGTACTTTCTTCTACCTACCTTTCTAAACATGATTACCGGTAATTGAAATTGAGACTCCTAAAGATTTTGTATTCTAACACGAGAAGGATATTCGAATTCCATAATTTACGGAACTCATTACGGATTGCATTATTTATCGCGTTTACTCTAGATCACAATGAAAGCTGCTTGTGTCTCGCGTGATTCGTGCGCATGTGTGAAAAAACCAAAAGACGTTTATATTCACATTAGCATCAACATCATCATCATCAAGCATTTCCTAATTTCATTTTCTCAATTATTTTGATGCTTACAGGTTATGCATAATCGATTCCATTTGATTCCGCTGTTAGAGAATTCATTTGAATTCGTAACCTCAGTTAGACTTTTCAGATGAGTTCGTCTTACCATGGATATCATCGAACTCTGTTCAAGTAATTCAAATCGTTGAGGTAATAGGTATTCTATGGCCTCTGGAAGGCAAGAAAATGTAGAAATCTGAAGCCGCGAAGCGGCTGAAGATTTCTATCATTTTCTTACCTGACAGAGGCTATAGAATTCCTTATCTTCTAACCTCTACGTCACTACATACATTGAATGTCCATGATAGAGATGACCGCATAGAAAGCAAAATAATGATACATTGAGGGTAAATAATATTTCAAATTGCTATTATACGATAGTAAATGAAAATGCTGAGACTCATCTGAATTCATTCAAATCTATGGAAACAATATTTTGAATTGAATATATGTTTATTTGTACAATTTGTAATAACGACGATAAGGACGATGGCTGGTCAGAATTAGACTTCTTTCATAGACTTTACAAATATTCCCGGTGGAGTGATTTCAGGTAAGAGTGGTCCAGAAATTGAAATATTAGCGCAAAATAGTATGCAGACATCATCAAATAGTGAAGATGAAGAGTATCATGATCTCAGAGAACTCGAACCCGAAATTCAAGCTGAGCTCGATCTGGCAGAAGAACTAATTAAAAATAAGTCAACTGCACAAAAGACAGCCGCTTCTGTCAATCGATTCAAATCGTTTTTACGTGAGAATGATTATCCGGAGAACATAGAAACAATGCCTCTAGCTTTTCTTGATAAATATTTGAGGCACTATTATTCAACTTTAAAGCGATCAGATGGAGATCCATTGGCCCCGTCGACACTTTTGGGCATTCGGAGAGGACTAAATCGCTATTTAATGAACTACCGACCGATAAGTATCAGTAACGATTCCGGACTTCAACAAGTCCAACATTATATTGAAGGTTGTGGTTGGACGATTTCTAAATTCAGGTAGAGAAACAAAACATTATCATCCGCTCGAAGAAGCAGATTTAAAAAACTATCAGAATATTTCGATAGAAAGAATCCAGTCTCCCTTCAAGAAGTAGTATTCAATATTATTTATTATTTCGGACAGCGAGGACGGGAAACTATTCGTTCAATGTTAAGAGAATACATAGTTTTCCATGAATCTATTGGAATTCCTTATGTTGAACTCAAGGTTCCGATGTCGTCTAAGACTTAAGGCATCCCTTTCTCGGAATACTTACGGGAATACAAAGCAATGCAAAGTGTATGCTATTCTAGACGAGCCAGAAAAATGTCCTGTAACTGCGTTGCGTACTTACGTGAGAAAAATATCGAATATAAATTGTTTATTTCCAAGGTCCCTTCCTAATTTTTACGAAGATGCCTGGTATAGTAGTAAGGCCGTGAGAGGCAAGGATTATTTGGGGAACCTAATGAAAATGTTGACAAAAAAGCTGAATTTAAGTAAGCAGTATACCAATCACTGTATAAGATCAACAGTGGTTTCAAACATGATGGATGCAGGGCACGATGTCTCAGATATTGCCGCCGTTACAGGCCACAAATCCAGTGATGCTTTGAGAACTTACGCCTCTCATAAACGAGATGAGCAGGTGCTTTCATTCAGCCAAACGCTCAGCAGCAGCTTGCACAAGCGAAAACACGAAAAAAATAATGAACAACACGAAACAAGAGAAAAAATTCTGGTCATGTCCAAAGATACCATCAATGTGGATACGCGAAATCAATTTAATCAACTTTCCACAATATTTGGTAGTGGTAATAACATATCCATAAACGCCTTGAATATCAATATTAATAATTAACTCTTTGCCTTCCAAGTGACTTATTTTCTTATGCTGGTTGTTATTGAGCGTTATGTGCATGGACCGTAGATTTCGGTATTGTTTAGTACATGTAGGCCTACATGCGTGTTCTATGATCTTTTTATGAGTCGTGACATAATTATAGAAATTGGATATCTATTGAAGTTTTATCTTGCCTGCCTGAGACGTCAGGATAAATTTTCCTGCCGGCTAGCGACTGGAAAATCATAGCACGAGGTTAGAAGATAATAAATTCGTCGCATTCGAAATCTTCATTCGGGTACTTCATTTTCATTTTTCAATAGATTTAGAAACCTCAACGGGCCTTAAGCATTTCATCGTTTTATAATTCAATATTACTTACTTACTTAAATGCTTCCTCGTTTTCGTCCTTGTCCACGTTGAACAGGGTCAGACGGTAAATGAAGCTTTAACGTCACTACTCCCCAATGCTGGGGACTTGGACGCTACTGACATAGTCAGACTTTTCTGGAGTGTCGTGGTACTTTTAGTTCGGATGCCCTTCCTGCCGACTTCCAATAATACTTTCGGGGCTCGACCTCTGGATCAAAAGATCGCTAGGCCAAGCACATAATAACTGTGCCACGGCGACCACATTGTAATTCACCATTAGAAACATGATTTTCAAAATTTCAGTTCCGCGTATCTGCATTTCAGATTTTCATTTTCCATGTTGAATCTCACAGTTTAGATAGAACTATCCATTAGTGCAAATCGCTATGAATAATAAAGCAAAAATAAAAAGAGTGAAATTCTAGAATGTCTACCAAACGGATTCTTCTGTTCATATATTGCCTGCATGCATAGTCACACTGGAGGACCATTTTTCCAGTCATATTAGTCATCACTGGATTTTTTCAAACAACAAAATGTTGAAGCACGCAAGTTATCGAATAGGGCGAATTTAAATCTTCTACGGTTTCCATTGGAACTACTTGATCAGAATTCGGTGGCATCCATGGTAATACGAAATCCATTGAAAATGCAAGTGAATAGAAATAGGGATATACTGTATTTTTCACCATTGCAATCACTGCAGGATTCACGAGCAGAAGGTGTAGACATATGCTTGTGTATGCATGAGATGTACAATTAGAGGTACATTAAATATATTGTACGAGCGACTGTTGAGGTAAACGGGACTAGAGAACTACAGGCAGCATGAACCTGGTGCCGCTGAGGGAAGTTCGAACGACGGAAAGAAGTCACAATAAGAGCAGGGCATGCATAATAAGAATCATTGTAGGTCAAAAATAATTGATACATAGAGTACAGGAGATCGATTAAAAGGTATACAGTGTATCGTAGAAGGCAGCTTAGCTCAATTCAAAATATCAGATAATTAGGATTCACTTTCTATATTATGCAAGGCAATCTGATAGCCTTTCGGGTATTCTACCCAGTGAATTGAATTCGAATATCATAGCTCGTTAACAGACGAATTTAATTGGAATCAATTGAGTACAATGAATCAAATAAATATGAAATCAGTTGAGAAATTTGCTGATGTATTGTCTTTGAATCTTCACAAATAGTGGATTTTCAGGTCCGGTCAGAACTTGTTTTTGTTCAGAAATATTAGGCCCAAGCCCGACTTGACCCGTGGACCGCCGGGTCTCTTACAAGTCTGAATAGATCTACGGCTATCTTGAAAGGCTTATACTGCACATTGTAGGCATTGAGTCAGGCGTTATTTCCAAAAGATTTATGAATGTGCTGATCTGTGACAGCTTAGTAGGGCTATTTGTCAGATTTCAGGCCAAATGCTTAGCTTGAATTATGAATATATCAATAAACTAAAAAACACACTGATCAAGCAATCCTTATGAGAAACTTATAAGAGATTATAAATGACAAACTTGATCATTTGACGAATTTTATGGCGAAAGAGAAACATTCATTTCTTGATTTCGCTTATTTGAAATGAATAAGCGAACATTTCATAAAAACACATGCAACAATTTTTATTTCCTCTAGACATTGAACCACTGCTATTATCGAATATAAAAGATCTTCTTTTCTCATGCAAGCACTTCCGACATTATTGATTATTGTCTTTCGCTTGACAAAACACAGCGACAGTGACGAGCTAAATGAAAAAACCTAAAATAATCTGACCTATCATTTCACAGAGTGTTCCGTTGCAATGTTATACAGCGACCTTGACATATGCTTGTCCATCATTTTAAATTACTTTTAGATGGAGAACATTTCTTCTCATGTCTTAAATGAAATCAAGGGCAATAAGCTGCTTAAAAATTCCTTGTTGTGCTTCATTCTTCGGAAAGGTTTTTTTTACGTCACTACTCCCCATACTTGGGGCTTGGACGGTGCTGACATATTCAGACTCATAAAGCGTTGTAGCACTTTTAGTCCGGATGCCCTTCCTGCCGACTTCCAATGACACCCTCGGGGTTCGACCTCTGGACCAAAAGATCGCTAGGCCAAGCACTTAACCACTGTGCCACGGAGACCACAGTGGCAATGGTGACTAGGTAAAAAAAAGGTAAATGGAGCAAATTCAAAGTTTGCATTGATAAATTGCTAATACTAATTTAGTACAATAAATGAACACATGGCTATATCATTCAAGTATACATTGCATCATTTGAGAAATATGTTCATTGCGTAAATTATCTTATAAAAATCACTATCATTAACCCAATCATCTGAAATTTTCATGTTGAGTTCCGTTATCCCGTCGGATGTACCGCTAAATTACGTTTGCGGATAATTTTATCTCATAGCATCTCTACTAGGGACCCAAATCATCGTCCAAGCATGTGCTTCCTAGCATTAGGTGTGTCGCATGCGTGGTGGCATTATGATCGAAATTAACCAGAAACTAAACGGATGATGATTTCCTGATAACAAAATCACTAAGTTAACGTTTACAAATATTCGCATTTCAATCACGTCATCAGTTCAACTATCATTAGAATTCGGATGTATTTGCAATAAATTCAATCATTCGCATCGTATGATTAACTAACAGAAATTGATAATCTAAGATCGGATGGTGACTCAATTACACGTCTCTCTACATTTTGAATCTAGTTGGTTATTCGCACATTTCGGGTCGGTATCTTTCCGGTCACGGGATGGATATGCTTAAGCATGTACGGAAAGTGGGATGATATGGCAATGCTTTGCCCCAATAGTCGTCTCTACACTGACAGCCTACTTGGTTTTCGCCGATTTGAAGTACAAAAATTTAATTCAGATAAGCTGCAGGGTTACTAATTTTTCTACCACATTTTTACACAACTGCGCCAAGAACTGTTGTCATGAAATATATCAGCATTGCCTCAAGCACAGAATTAAATATTTTGTTTATCTGCTTCGGTTTGCTAGAAGTGTGATTAATACGAAATGGACGGCACATTGAGGAACCTATTAGGTGGGCAAAAAGGAATTCCTAATACCTTACAGAGATAGGAAAAAAAGTCGTGCGTCGCTTGCGGATTAATGTGAGTTCCAGCAAAGTGCTTCGATTGCCAAAATTCCTTCAGATTCGAAGAATTCAGATCATTGCCCACACGTTTTCTCCATAATGTTGGCCCTTCCGATCATTATTAAAGAAAGTAGCAGGCGTAAGAAAATTAGTTCACTTGAGGATTTCACATTCTCTCCTCGGCATTGCTCACTGTATAGTGTATACATTGAATCGAAGCCAAGACAGGGATGTGTGTTTTGGTGTGTGCGAAGTGATATTACAGCACGCACGTATCTCTCACTGGCTCTGGTGTCCCCTGCTGGCAGCTTATTGTTTGCCATTTCCAATAGCAAGCGATACACGAATTATCCATTCGAGAAGGAGCAAGTTGTCAATTCTGTGATGTGCCATTTCGATATTAAGGTTGCATACAATTCTTCCTTTCTAGGAAACCGAAGCGCGCGCAGATGAATCTAATTCGGTGCCCTCAAGGGATGATTAGCAAACAATAGAAAACACATCATTATTTGTCAGTCAGTCTACCTCATAATTCAAAATATTGCACTACTGTAGCAGTAGAGCATTTATTATTTCAATATACAAATGCTTTCTTTTTTCCCTATCGTTGAAAAATAAACTAAATGACTACTGAACGTAGGCTCAGATATAAGACAGCGATATTTTGAAATAAGTTTGAAGACTTAGATGGATATGTTTCGATTGTACTCAGATTTTGATTTAGAGTAAACGTCCCTTGTAGTCATATCGCTTTCCAGTTAGGTACCCACTGCTTGAAATCAATGGAATTAAGTAATTGAAGTGGAATGCTTTATTATTTACAACTATTTTTACTATATCATGAATATTATGAGCAACATTCCCCTCATCTTGCTGGAAATCTCTGTAATAACTGCACAGCTACTCCAATACTTAATATCGCATTTGATGATTCGGTGAAGAGGGTCACACATTTGTTTACCAAATTTGAGGATGGCCCGAAAACGAGAAGTGCACACGATTGCAATTTTCAGCGAAGTCTTCCAGGCGTAAGGACAATTGAGAATAGTCGCCTGAGTGGCTGATAGGCCTCGCTAATAAAATGCCGATCGAATACATCTACACCTCTCGTTTTCGGGTTTTTCAAAATAAGCAAACGCGTCATTGAGTCATACCAAACATGACGGAAGTCACGAAGAGCCTATCTAATCGAGAAATTAAATTACCGATATTACGTCATGCCACCTGTAAATTAAAACAATGAATTAAAATAATCTACCTACGTCCGCCGAACACACAGAAGTAGTGAAGCAAAAAGTAATTCAGATAAAGATAAATGATAAGAATCAAATAATGGAACACATAAAATAAAACAAAATGAAATTAAAAATTCCTTCATTATCCATGTACATGTAGACGTTCCGTGCGATTGTACGTACGTAGTATTAACGATATCTATGCACTGCTTGCTGTGACAAATAAGCAATTGATCATTGTTATGCTGATCAAATACTTGATTATTCTTGCAGCATGTCACATAGAGAGCAAGCGGGGACCTGACAATTAAGATGGTAGCGGATGAATACTTATTTCTATAAATTTGCGCCTTTCAAACAAAACAATAGTACACTTGAGGGAGCTCACCAGAGTAAAGAAATTACAAATAATTTGAATACAATTGAAAGTTCATTGTTTACTGCCAAAAGGCTGTAGACCTGTAGTCGATCTAATATAATAATCGGTCTGTTTATCAAGTTGTTGTGGACTAAGACTAACCTGCTGAAAAATGAGCATTTGCTTGTAGTGGAAGAATTACGGTGGTTTGCCAATCTCATGCTGATAATTTGTTGATGAGGAAGTATACTCAAGAACCAAATGCTGTGATTGCAGGTGAAGTTTTTAACGTAAACACTACTCCAAACCCCCTCCAGGACTTGGACGGGACTATAACTATCATATTCTGCTACAGATTATGATATCTACGTATATTCTAGATGCCCTTTCTGCCGACTTCCAATGACATTTCTGGGGATCGATCTAATAACGCAACAGTACACCACTGTGAAACGGAGACCGCCAAGACCCACTGCAAGAGGCATGTAAAATAAGTAGGCCTACATACTGAGATTTTTCACGAAATGTCTAATCTGCCAATTTTCGACGTTGTGAAAAAGAAAGGAATGAGAAAGACATCTTCCTCATCAGAAGCAGGAGTGAGCAGCATCTCAGGATCTTTATGAGATGAAATAGATCAATACATCAATTGCCTAAGACAGCTTCCTCAAACATTTGTCGATGCATTTCTCGATGGATTAGACTAATCAAGAAGTGGGCATAGTAGAAGCAGCACGGGTTCCATCCCAAACATCAATATATAAGAGCAATGCTGGAGAGCCACTGAAGCATATTAAACAGACCACATGCACGTTCGAAAAGTTACCTGTCTTGATCATATGGATCAAAAGGAGCTTTGCTAACTCGATTGCCGTTGTTTCTTTCGCATGTCATGACGACTTCTGAAAAAAATCAAAAAATTGAAAGATAACTGCGGTCATCAATATTTAATCAAAAATCACGCTCAAGTAACATTGAGATATCGCCCAAAAGTGATCGAGATAAAGACCATTTGAGGAAAAAGTCAAATTATGCAATGTCACACAAAATCGCTTGACTACATGCATATGTAACCTAGGACAGATCTTTTATTCGTGAAAGTATCATCTAACGATAAATTGTTTAAAAATATGGTGAGAAATATGTTGTAAGAAATTAATAATGATATTTAAACTCCCTGCCACACCGAATGTAAAATACTTAAATCATAAAGATAATATGATGAATTATAAGTCAAAATAAATTCTATAAACTAAATAACGCTTATAAGTTAGATTACAAATTAAATGCTTAAACTAGATAGTAAATGAATAAAAGTTGACCGCGAGAATCATTTGAGCATATAATTAAACTGCAGCTTGCATTCACTTGGTCGAAGGGCGTTGCCAGGTTCAAAAAGTCAGGGCGGAAACACTGTTGGATAATTCGAATGGTATTGCGAAACATCTTTCATCTGATCAATGGATTGCGTGGGAACGGGAATAAAGATGCAACAACATTGTTGGATAATTCGAATGTTATGCGAAACACTTTATATTTAATCAATGGATTGTGTGGAAATGGGAATAAATCAACAGCGGGGCCTGCCAGATCATCTAATGAAATAATGTTTACCTGAGATCAATACATCGTCCGACGGAAAATGGCAAGAAGATAATCCTACTCCCACAGCCAATCCCACGTCAGGAAACGGAGAAGTGTTGCGAACTTACAAGAAGATACATCCCTGTGGATTAATCGTGCAGTGAAACTAACACTTATATAAAGACTGTAATATTTCTAACCTACGACTCACTCGGAGCTTTTGAAGAACTCATAGTTGATTTAGATTGAAATTGTGAACTTGGTAAGTGTCTTTCCTTCGGGCAGGAGTTTGCATGAACTGGTTCACAAGGACTGAAATCTTTACCGGTAAAGTAAAGTGTCGTCAAGTCCGTTTTCTTGGAAATGAGAAAATCTTGTAATGCTATTGAATAAATTCTATCTTTCCTAATTTGCTTTAAAGATAATCTTCACATTTTTTCGGGTCATATTGTGTCTCAAGGATCCTGAGCGGTTCAGGTCCAAGTGCTAGTTATCTTTAGGAGATTTCTAAAACTAAGTTGAATTTATTATTATATTGGCGAGGCACGGTTGCCGCCACGGTTTCTAGTTTTGGTACCTCCTTCAGATACGTACGTATATTTGGAAGAAAAACCTTCCAAATATTACACATATACTAGTTAATTAATCAAACCGATAATATAGAAATTTGATGAATCGCTGGAAAACATTCAGTCGTGAAAAATAGTTGTATTCCATCTTCAAAAGAATATGCGTGATTCAAATTGCCGACAAGTACGTAACCTAAATTCAAGATATTATTCTCCTACTATATTCTACATTATTACTGGCAGATTGATTTGCAATATTTTCCATCATTCAATTTTGTCTAACATATAAGCGATGTGGGCACATCAGATTTACCGTATTTCCCACTGTTATATAACGGCTGCAGTTAATTCTCGGTAATCTAATTACACCATGTGTACATAAACAGATATCATGATCTCCGGTCATAATCATGACTGTCGTTTCAATTACGTATTTAATAATACACAACACTGTAATTGTTCAGTTAACTTCTCACTTCCGTTGAATCTCACCCCCTATTGGATTATACAGCGTGTAGCAAGATGCATCAGCGCTTATTCATAGTATACTGTATCTTCCCACGTCTATGTTCGAAGTTTTTTTCGATGAAGTTACTTTCAACATGATGGGTATTCAACTACTGCACTGGCAAAAAACCCGCCGTCAGCGGGCGACTGTTTCGAAGGATACAAACCGGCCGTCGCCCGGGCACTTTGGAAAAATGAATAATTATTAGAAAGCCGATTTTTTAAAACAGATCCATTTTGTCAAACAAATAGGCCTACTATTTCTTGTATTTCAACAATCCAAAAAACAAAAGCTACACATGATAAAACACTAGATGCACCACAAAGGTACGAAACAAGGGTACGAAACTTGTCTAGTGCTGCAATGCACCAATAGTCATTTTTTTGGGGGAGGGGGGCTCAGTCCGCATGTCATCCTTATTGCCTCTCTGTAGTTGTTTCGTCCTTCCGTGTCCTCGTATTCGGAGGTCGAGGCTTCCATGCATTCTTCATAAGAGCTGTCTGATTTAAGTCCTTTGCCATGGTAGTTCACTCAACGTCATCCTGAGTAGGAGCTATTCACAGAATGACGCTATGCGCACGAGGTACGTCTTCTGATGGCTACTTTTACTTGATTTCTGATGCTCAGTGAAATTGACACGCTTCACATAGGAATTCACAGGGGACTGTTCAGAGTAGCTGTTGATCTAAGTACTGTAGTAGAAATAAGTAGTGAAGAAAAAATTGGCTGAATTCTTAGGCCTTGAAGCACTAGCCTCCAGACAATTAATTTAGAAACCGGCCACCGGCCGCCCCGGAGAATGTATAATTGACCGGCTTTTTTGCCAGCAGTGTCTTTACATTGCCAGCGTTACAGTAAGCCATTAGCTTCAGATGACTTGTCGCTAAGATAGCTGGATACCCAATCACGAAAAAGGAACTTCATTGGAAATACTTTGAACACAACCGAAGAAAGTTGCAGTACGGCAACAGATAAAATAGAAGCGGTTCATAACGCTGAACAGAAGGTTAAGAAAAACGGCTTCAATGACAAATATTTTGAACAGAAATGAAAGGGAAGTGTGATTACAATACTAATAAAAACATTAATTTGTCCATGTCTTTTATTAATGACAGTTTAAATCGAAAAACCAATTGTTAAATTCGTAAAAAAATCTTTGCGCTCGTGTGGTAAATACTGCTAGTGCTACCTAAATTCGCACACGCGCGTGTATTCTAGTAAATTAGTGTGAATGATTGTTCCATAGGTATGGTAAGAAGGCTTAATTTGAGACTTCATGATCTTCAAGATCGAACATTACCATTATCAGAAAATTTGATTGCTTGATTCATGGAAATGCTTTGCCAATTTTTGCAATATTGTAAATAGATTTGTGTCAAATGCACTGGGATACAGATGCTTGATAGGACGGAAAAGGGCGAAGGAAGAGAAAGACGGATGTAGAAAAGGAAGGAATATATGACCTTGAATCCTGTACATCGTGTGAATGTGGGAAAGATCAATACATGTCATCCACCCAATCAAACCTTCCAAAACAACTTAGATCCAAAAATTGTTGGTTAATTCCATACGCGTCTGAGTGAAGGACGAAATTCTATAATGCGCTCTTGTGACAAGCATTGAGAATAGGTACATCAAAACTGCTCCCAAGGGGTCCATGGAACACTACTAAAAAAATTACACCAACTACAGAAGCTTGAAGATTAATGAATCTGTGTTAATGCCCTGATGATAGCTGTGCATATGCTGTCTTATCACTACACCTTCAGTTCTCCCGCAAAACAAAATTGAGGTTAGTGATGAAGAGTTCAAAATTGTTCCAGCTTCTTGTTGCCTTAGTGACATTGGACAGTCATGTGGTTATAGGAATCTGTGATGTGAATGAGTTCTAGTAAAAAATTTCAGAGAACTCAATACCGTTTTAGTGTTTAGAGGGCCCCAGAGCTAGTTTGATGGACACGGGTCAAACTGCTAAATCTTGATTCTATATCAAATGACATAACCAAAATCTACTGATTCAGTCATTTCTCGGCTGGTTCAGATAATTAATTATACATTGTGACGATTGGATACACATTCGTATTTATCAAAAAATGTACTTTCTATCGCTTGATGTATAATATGCTATAACACGAAATGATCCATAAGTCTTGTATTCTGCTTGAATATGCAACATATCACGTGCGAAAAATAAGTGCTCTTGATCATAAGATGAATCTCTCAAAATGAGAGACAAACTATGATAAAAAATTATTATATGAATTACATGATATGAACACAAAACCTCCAATATTATTACCCGGAATTCATGTGCATTTGACACATCTTAATCGAATTTCACAGACATTGAGATTTTCTAAGAACATAATGCATCAATGTTAGCATGATTTGAATCTTAGATATAATTAGTTCAAATGGTAATTTTGATTTTGTCGATCAGGATAATGCTAAAAAAGAAGATATCACAAAACAAAACAGAGCAATGCAAATAATGATTATGTCAATTTACGATTCGACATAGAAAATCGCTTCAAGAATTACCGACATCAAAATCGATGTTTTTTGTGAAGTTATGCAAAAAGAGAGTCTCTCAATAAACGAACAACTCTCTAATAAACGAATCAAGCATCTCCATCAATAACCGCCGATGATCATCGAACTCGTTCAGATGTTCAAAAGCTTGGACAACAGTAGAAAAAATATTTCGTCATTTAATCGAGCAGTCAGTATGTGGCGACGCTTTTCTTTTTATTTACTGCTTGATGCTCTTCAATATTTGACAATATGATTAAAAACGTCTTGTCAATTTCAGTCCACATATCCTTGGAGCATTCCAGACTGTTGTTGATCAGTTGTACTCCGGTGGCAACAGCGCATGTGCGATCATGGAGAAGCTTATCAACCTGACCTAGTTTTAGGAGGACATGGTGTGCAATGTAAGCGATGAACATCAACCTTCTTCAGCGAATTTGTTTGAGAAGTTCGAAAAGACACAGATCTCAGACCTACGGTATATTTTTTTACAGAATTTTCACCCCTAGCATAGCTATGAGTCATGAACGAAGCTAGGGGTTACTCAATGAAAAAGTAATAAATTGCATTACAGTCGAGACTCGCTGTAACGAACCTCACGGGATCCATGTAGAAGGTTCGTTATAGCGAGGAAGGGGTTATAAAACATGTTTTTGAGCTCAAAGATCCTGCTGATTTTGAATAGCGTCGTCTAAAGTACACTGGGTGCATTATTCTTTTACCTTTTTTGTTGCAGACTTTAAAATTTGAATAACTTACGTTTATGCATTTCAAATAGTGTACTACTAATAATAGCATGAAATTATTGAATCGATGAAAAACGCGCATTGCTATTGGTGCAAAATACATTATGCATGCACATGGCAAGATTTTCCAATACAGAGCGATTTCTGCTCATGACTTCCCTCTGCATTCGTGCAGACGTCACTGTATAAGTTGATAATTTAAATCCAGTAGATGCAGAATCTTAATACAGTAGAATTCGCATATATCGGCTTCGGCTATATCGGCGGTTCGTCTATATCGGCGGTTTCTTTTTGTCCCGGCAGAATTTCCTATCTTTTCCATATAATCGAGTTCGCTTATATCGGCTTCGGCTATATCGGCGATTCGCCTATATCGGCGCATTTTCGCTGTCCCTGACAGAAAAAAATTCGTTTATAACGGCGGATTTCCTGGAAATCCTCAGGCGATGTGTTTTGCCTAGAAGAGTCACTAGAATGACAGTATATGTGGACGCGGATGGCTGCAGATTCTGTTAGGACTATCCGATTCTAACTATTCTAGTGGCATGTGAAAATTTAGATCTTCTACAATTCATCTCGATCATGTTTGGGGGTTTGATCAAAATTGTGGAATCTAGCAGCCGAGGAAAGATAACTAGGCTTGCCACTGTATCTCACTGATAATTCTCACATAATTAGTCTTTCATTCGACGTGATGATTGCATTGTTAACGCCTTCACCTACGATGCTATTGTCAGACCTGACTTAATGACTGTTGCGTCATCAAAGGAGCACAAGCTACCGTCGAAAACATTGTTGAGTTCGATGCATGTCCTCTCTCTAGACAGAAAGCGGCTCGCCACCCCATCCATATCTATGGTTTCGCCAGCACGTGGCTCTTAGCAGCGTCTTGATTTATGCATACTCTTCTTTGTTTTGTGCTTCATATAGCAGGTAAGCATGTAGGCATGAAGAAGCTTGAATCTTCTTGATTCAAAAAGCATACTCAGTTTTCGACAAACATAGTGATATCCGGCTTGCGATACTTACGTTGCAAGCATCAGTTCAGAAAGGCACAATTTTTAGAAATCTATTCAATACATAGACACAATTACATGTGCATGCACTGTACATGTTGGACAATAAGTCAATATGTACATGTATTTAAGTATAGCAACGCAATAATTCATGAATCAATACACGTATATACATTGTATGATGCATGGCATGATCTCAGAGCTCGTGTAGATTTCACAAAACTTCAAAATTCAGGGAGTTCGCATATATCGGCGGTTCGCGTATATCGGCGGTTTTCGTCTGTCCCTTGAGGCGCCGATATATGCGAATTCTACTGTATTTTTGTGCGAGTTTTCGATGTGACTTCCAATAGTACAATCCAGCTGTATCGGCTTTATAGCATAGATTTGATCACGAGAGTAGTTTTCAGTCACGATGATACGAGTCAGTTTGGGAATATAAAATTCAAGCGTTTCATTTCCGCATGATCTGGAATCAACAACATTTTTTCTGTATATTCGATTCCTATTAAAGATAACGAATGGGAGCCCATGGAAAATGTTCGCTATCGGTGAATTTTCGTTGTAGAAGGGTTCGTTATAACGAGTCTCGACTGTATTCTAAGTAGAGAAAAGAAAAAAACAGATCTTCTATTATGATTAAGCTGTTCCCATCAGAAACCTGTTCGCACGCCTCTTGAGAGTATCAAGATTGCATTGGTCAGGGAGAGTGGTCTGGGGAAGCTGATTCCAAAGTTGTGCCGTGCGAACAAAAATAGCTTTACGAGCGACTCACAGTACGTGCACGTTCTAGGCTTGCATGAAGTATGTGAGTGCATCAGCTCTGTAGAAAATCCCAGGTACGCACTCATTTACTGCAGAGCTGCGTATACCGAAATAATATCTTTAGAAGGGACTGAGTGAAGCAACATCCCGTCTGACGGAGAGCGACTGCAAGTTTTTCACCCATAAGATTCTTGACACGTTTCTCAACCCGTTCAAGGAGGTTAAAATGTGTTTACGGGTCACCGGCCCACAGATGAAAACAATACTCAACCAGAGGACGAATAATGGACTTGCAAAGATAGCATGCAGTCTGTGGTGGAAGATAGCTGCTGGCACGATAGAAACTATCAATGCGTTGAGCTGCCTGCTTGCTGATTGACTAGATGTACAGTTTCCATGACATGTCCTTCGCAACCGCCAATCCAAGGAAGAAGATGGAAATATTGTCCTCTGATCCTATTGTCTGACATCTTAATGCTATGATGATCATCATCTCCTTTAAGTCGTGAGTGCAGAATACTCAGAGTTTTTGAGCATAAATTCTCAAACTTTCATCAATTTTTAACTAACCAGTTGCAAGAGACTTTTACGGGACCATTGTTGAAATTGATGCTGCCATTTCAGTGATTGCGACTAAATTAATTTTATATGCTGATCTCTTATGTTGAAATGAGACTTTTTTCATCATCCCTGCCTCACCTAAGGCACGAAGCCATACTAGTAAGATAAGGTTAGGAAAGAAACCTCTAGTGAGAGCAGTGGCAACTTCCGAGCTGGACAAAAACGAACCACAGACTTTCTGCACTTCCACACCGAAGCGCGGCCCTTAAACAGCTGAGCCACAGCTCTGTGAGTTGAGCAAGCTTACCATCTCCATCCTCCATACATGTGCTTGACTGGATTAGAAGTTACATACCTTGCTGAGCTTCAGCTTCCAT
Organism: Prostheceraeus crozeri; assembly: GCA_907163375.1. Lineage (NCBI taxonomy): Eukaryota > Metazoa > Platyhelminthes > Polycladida > Euryleptidae > Prostheceraeus > Prostheceraeus crozeri. Next base: position 211,890 of record CAJQUW010005288.1, read on the forward strand.
CGCTTTACACCGTTTGACGTTGGACGTAGCAGTTCAATCATGGTCATCAAAAATTAATTGCAATTAGATTGGTACGAACAATCAATTAATTTTAATTGCATTCGAAATCAATCAATTAATTGCAATTATTCGGTAAAAACAATCTATTAATTGCAATTTTTGGTTGACATCAATCAATTAATTGTAATTATGTATCATTAGAACCCACATATGCTACGTTGATAGTTGAATTTTCATTGGTTATTTTCATTTTAGACTTTCATAATTCCAGTTCAGTACGTCAGTCTGCATCTGCATATGTTAATATAATGGCTTGTTAACTATACCAACATGTACACCAACATGAGTATAAGTACATGTGCAGGCATTAGGGATTAAAAGTACAACGTTCTTTAAATGCTTACATAGCGCACATATACAGAACGTTATACTTGCTACAACAGTTAGTTCCTGTTTTAGGCCAATTTAAAATTATACAAGTAGTATATTTAAAAAAGAAAAAATTAAAAATGGACTGCACGCTGTAAGGTGAAGATAATTGCCTACCGCACCATACCAAATCTCCTGAGTCCTGAAGGTAATAAATGCTAGATTATACTTAGGCCTGTATAACATCGTTAAATACCTACGAATAAGCGATGTCAAATTATGCTTTAATTCATATCAATTTAAAGAATGATTGGTCGTACCGGAGCTTTCCACTTAATATAACGGGTATGTTAACTGGAAAATGACGAAACTGCAGAATAAGTTTGGATCAGGTTAATATACCCGGGTATATTAAGTGGAAACACCACAAAATGAGCACATTTGATACATGAGATAGAATTCGCCACTTAATGTAACCATAATTTTTTACAGATGCTTGTAATTTGATTCATATGGGCCTGAAACTACATGTATAAGCTGAAATGAAGACAAATTCACAATCGTTTAGGTATAACATGAGCAATACCGTAATAAGCATCTGAATAGAATCTGAGTAACAGAATAACAGTTCTTAGGTGTACAGTAGGGTTTTCAATCCCGGGATTATCGCATTTTTACGCGATTCTGAATCCCGGGATTATGTAACATCTGTTCTTAGGCAGCTAGTAAATGTATGAAGATGGAGCAACAATGCCATAGACAAGGAACATGGAGTAACACCGTGAAATGCAATGCGTGAAACGTGGATGTTAACGCTATGCAAAAACTAAATATAGACTTCCCATAATCAGCTTAATGATAGATACCTAAGTTGCAAACTCGAGACAGAGCTACTCCCATACAGAACAGAACTGCATAGAATAACTGAATGATATACTTATTGTCTATCTCAATCTCAACTCATTGGCATCAAATAATGGAAATCTGTTCAGGCAGTCGAGAGAAGGAAAGAGAGAGCGTTATACATACAGGCATACTAATATCTGATGAAGTTTTGAAGCGATTATTATACAATATCGGACTTTTATTAGATGTCAGAAAAGTCGCGGGATTTACATTTCAATTTGAAAATCTCATGCCAGGTTTTACACATATTGTGTGCGATAACCAGATCTACTTATTGTTATAGTTTATGTCTGCATGTGAAAAGATAACTTATTATTAATTCATGGACATAAAGGCACATGTCTATCTGACATCATTAGTTGTATTGTAGTGTATCGTTCAAAATACTCAAAGAGTACAAAACAACGCCTAGCACTGTTCATTCTACGCCAGCCTAAGCATACCATCGGTAAATGAATTAAGCTTGCTAATCCCGGGATAAAAAAGTCGGGATTTTGAAAACTTTAGCATACAGGTAATTAGACTTATAGCTTCGCCTAATCCTCTTCCGGTGTGATCACATGCGAACCCAAGATGGGTGCTTGATTTACAAAAATCAGCATAAGTGTTATCTCCAAGAAAAATGTTGAATGTTTTAAAGACATAATGAAAGTTTGGTGCGAGTTAATAGACCCGGGTATATTAACTGGCATTAATTTCCACATAATATACCCGGGTACATTAAGTGGAGGGGCATATTAAGTGGAAAACTCCGGTATAAAATAATTTAATAGCATTCTAATGCGTTCATAAACATTCAATTCCACGGTTCAGCTATGGATATTTGAGTGAGTAAACTAACGAATCTATTGACTTGTATTGTTTTGAAGTTTGTGATACAAATTATTCCATTTATTAATTGCAATTATTGGATGACTCCAATCAATTAATTGCAATCAATATGTAACACCAATCAATTAATTATTTTATACCCCTGTGTTCAATGATACCCTTGACTAATATGCGAGCACATACAAATTGCAAATAATAAGGCAAAACAAATAAATTTTAGTTGGGTAAGGATCCAATGGACCTCAGCGGAAAGCTATCCGTATGACCGTCTCTTTTCCTTATTTTCTATATCTTGAAAGTGTTCGAATGATGGCCTTTTCTGTTCGATGACCAAACTAAATCGAGTGCTTACTGCCAATAACTTCTCTCGAGAAAGCTTATCGGATTTCAAAATTTCTTGGAGTTCTGAATTTGCATTATCACTTCGATGGCTAATTTTTTTGCTATTTCGTCTTGTATAAAAACTTCATCTTCACGTTTTCTTTTCAGGTCAAGCTTTTCCATTTTTTCATAGCGATAGCTTGTCTCAGTCTCATCCTCTCTTCCTGCCGTGTTCTGCGTTTGAAAAGATTCGACATCAAGTGTTGAGGAATTGGTGACTTTGATGGTCATTACGTTCATGGATCCGAATGCCCGAGTCTTACATTATGCTCAGCGTTCTTTCGTCCATGAAGCCTCGTCAACATCTAAGATAGCTTTATTCGTACAAAACAATTTTCAGGGGTCGCATTAACGTCACATTTTGCTTCGGTTCATGACTGCTATCCGGATGAAACATGGTTGCGTCATCTTTAAGTACCGTCAAATCAAAGGAAAGAGACTTTTGCAAGGTGCTGGGACAAGGATATCAACAAATAAATTCTTAAATAATTTATCCACGTCACTTTTACAAGCTTCATTGTTCAATAATTACGACGTACTTTTCGTTCCAACATCAACTTTCAGGTAGACTTTCTATTTTCAAGAGATGTTGAATGAATCAATTTCTGAAAAATTCACTACAAACTTCCATGTCGTCTGCGTCTCGGACTATCCTGTAAGCCAACCTTTTCTTGCTGAATTTCTGCATTAATTACAGTATAGGCCTATAGTTGTCAATTGTATATTTAAGACATGAATCATGCATTATCGTTGGATCTACAGAAAGAATGCTGATAGTCCGGCAGCCAGGACGAGTTTCTGCAGGGAACGAGGCCGAAAGTGAGACTTTCACAAAATGCTGATTTCCTCATAATGCTGATTGACGAAGATGGCTGGATTTGCTTGCAATGAAGCATTTTAAAGAGCACTTTCAATCCGCTTGCAGCTGTCAGCAGACGGGATGAACTTTTGAATTTCTGTTGAATTTTTCTGAGATGGAAGGTATTCGAGAAAAGCTGCTTCAAGTTTTCACAGTGATCCAAAATTCGAAATGAGGCTGGCTAATGGCTTAGCCATTTAAGGAAGCAGACCGAAACATAAGCCATGAAGTCAAACATGTTACTTCATCGAGATGATTGCAATCTTCACAGCGCTTAGTATTTTAAGGAATGCAGGTGAATCTGCAATTATTTGTTCGACGTCCAATTCATTACATGTCTTTATATACTTTCTTGAGGCAGTTGTGCATTTTATGAAATAGAGAGTTTCAGAGTCAGTTTCAGGGAACGTGGCTTCAAATTAGAATCTTAATTGCTTCAACAGCTCTGATTAAGGGACAATGATAGCATTTCACCTGACAAATTCCTTTGTGATTATCGTAAAATTTGCCAAACCATATTTTATGATTCTATGACAAATCCTGGGAGGTTTGAGTTCATGACACTTGAAATCATGAAACCAAAACATCTGTAGAAACTTTGCTGTGCACTTACAAAAATTCACAAACCTCAACAAGGTTTTCTGAAAAATGGCGAAAATCACAAACCTAAAACGACCTAGAATTCTTTTTTCAAAATTCACTAACTTTCACAAACCGTGGACGATGTCTGCTCACAAAGCGTGGAACTCGAAATATCGAAGACTCTATGCGATCGAGATGACCGCCATCACAGTCAAGAGCAGCAAGTGGTTGAAGACTAAAAGCCAAAGATCTTGTCGCTTGAAAATCTCTGGATAGCATATGAGAGATTGCGTCAGAAGAGATGGCAAGGAGATGCAAAGCTTGTTATTCATAGCAGATGCCTATGCTTTCTCAGACCAAGGTGCTTCACAGATGCCATTAATGTGAACTAGCATACAAACCAACGCAATAGAAAGCGCTACACGTTGTGTTATGGACATGTGGTGTTGATGTAAGCAAAACCTAGATCTTTGTGATTTGAACTTGCTGACGATGATTCAAAAAAGGCAACTTTGCGAAGTTCCTATTTTCCTTTGTTCTCAGCGTCATCTTCCTACAATGTGAAGACGCTTATAGAAAAAATTCAACTCGGAGTTGTCTTACGAGAATTAGATAGACAAAAGCAAGGAAGTATCTTCTCGTTATCAGAGAGATCAAATGGTGAGAGCATGGCGCTACAATGGGAGAACAATTCACCACATTCTTAAAAAAAAAACAAGTACGGTGGAACTTCATTGCCATCGTTATTTGACAAGTAAAAATATATTTCCCAATACATCAACACACACACAACAACAGCAGAAGTCAAAAATCGAGGTTCTACTTCACATTTTCATTGGTTTAATAATTTTCGAAATTGTTCAGTGCGCAGAGTGTTTCGCTAACAGAAGTTTTGTAGAATGAGCGGAGCACAAATTGGAGCAGCAGAGCAACGAACAACTGATTATTTGTCGGAAATTGACGATTTTTTGTCAGCACAATGATTGGATGCAACTAAAATAGTGCTATTACTCATGAAGTATTACATGGTAGGAACCGTGTAGTGCTAATGGCATACACTGACTAGACATCATGTACTAATGGCCTAATGGCATGCTGACTCTATGGCATATGTAGACAATGGTACAGACATGCTTGCTCTGTGCTCTATGGTTAGATTCATGGAAGTCTGACACTGTATAATGGACATTGAAAACAATAGAGGGTCGTGGACATGTGTTGTCAGCTATGCGATGGCAACTTCCAGTGGCTGACAACGAGAAAGTACCGTCAGCTCATCAGTGGACTCTGTAAAATTTCACAGTTATCATCAGCTCTCTTGACAAATAAAAGCACTTTGACAAAATAAGTTGCACTAAATCGACTTGTGGCTGTTTCAATGATATGATTCTTCTAGAGGTCTAGCCACAAACATTGAACACTAAGCACCAAGGTCTAGTTGTTGATGTTCGATGTCTATGGGTCTAGCAATAAGCGCCTTGCCGAACAGCTAAAATTTTCATGAACCAGATGATCCATCTGGTAGCTCTCTAACTTTGATAATCTCACTTACTAACTCACTGATGATCTCACTCACTGACTTGATGATCTCACTAACTTTGATATCAAAGCAAAAAGTTGGATCTCTAACCTTAGATCATTAAATAGAATAATTAAATATTGAGTTGCATCCTCAGTTGAAAAATGGAACAGATCTGAATAGTAGCTATTTCATCCGATATCACGAATCATCAGCAGGCCTAGTTTACAATTCTCAACATCGACACAGCTCCCAATTTAAAATTGCAGCTATGTCCGGGTTAATGTGAGATTGAGGTTATTACGGGTTAATAATTCATTGATGTAAAATCCTAAAAGATATATTAAAATAGAAAAATATTTTCAAGTAGGTGAAGAATAATTCACTCACTTTTTGGCCAATAATATATCGTATAAGAGATGCGCTCAATTTTGGGGAATGTTTAAATAATATACTCCCGCATCAGCTGCTGGCAATGCATTGGAAATTGTGACAAGTTTTTTTGAGAGTACAATACATTGTAATCCTAGTTAGTTAAACTCTCGACTGAGATTCTACATCACCTGATTTCAAGCGGACATGAAAGCTGTTATCTATGCCATGGAACCATCTTTCACGTGGAGATCGGCTCTCATGACATGATATCCCTTCAATAATTTCCATAGCTTAGCAATCTGTTTTCTTTGAAAGTGAACAGTGTAGCAGCGATTATTGTTTGTCATTCCTAGGTAAGCACCTAAACATGTTGAACTTAGAATCTGTAGGCAAACGGCTTGTCCAACTGTTATGTAGTTGTTCGCATTTTATCAAATTGTTCTAAACATGGAGTGAGTATATTAGGTAGAGTGGTAACTCCGCATTCCTCAATATTTATACACCTTCGATTTCATTAAATGAACTCAAGTTGAATCAGAGATGCGGAATTCTATCATTTTGATAGGACTCCGACTCCGGAGGTTGATAGGACTCCGACTCCGGGTGGCAAGTATATAAATATATATATATATAATATATATATCGACAAGAAAACAATTCTTCACACAACATGTTTCATCTTTTTCAAAGACTTCCTCAGGTGTAACAAGAGGGCGGGGATGGAATCACTTAAATACATTGATCAACAACGTTCAGTAAAATAGTTAAGTCACAAGTAAAAGCAATAATAAAATCAATATCGTTAAAACACGCAAATCAATTCAATAGATATCAACTGGTAAAAGATCTAAAATCAAGTCATCTGTAAAAGCGCGAAGTCAATAGAGCAAGAAATACATCACTGATTCAAAGTAATTTCGTCACTCGCAAGACGCAGACAGTAGCTTACAAATCAAGAAGCAAAGGATTGGAACTCATTCTTTCATTCAATAATTTATCTGAATCGATCATTTTGATAACAATAGTTTCATAGATTCTTGGGTGATCTGTTACGGCGACAACTTTGAAAAAGTCTTTGATCGGAGGATGGTCATGGAGGCTTATTTCTGTAGGTGTAGGATATCCTTTTAAATGCTCGTTTATACGAGTTTGAAAATGGCTTGTACACTCCTTGGTCCGCCTACGCGCCTATGAAATATCGCACTGCCGCTATGAGAGCCCTATTTTACAGAGCTCGTAGAATTTGTTCTACTGATGAGAATTACCAAACTGCCGTCATCAGCATCAAGAACATTTTTATCAAAAACGGTTTTCCAGAGCACATGATTGAACGAGTTAAATCTCATGCAGATTCGATACCTGTGCAGAGACTAGCAAATGATGATGAAAACAAAATTGTAAATTGGAGCTTTCCTTATATCGCCAACAAGTAAAAAGAGATTAAAAACCGAATAAAAGACATCAACAAAGTTTTGCCAGCTGATGCTCATATCCGACCTATTTTTAAAACCCTTAAAACTTCTCAATTTTTCAGTAATAAGGATAGAGTACCTCAACATTTGAAATCAAATATTGTATACAAATACAACTGTGAGCATTGTGACAAATGCTACGTTGGTAGTTCTATCCGCCATTTTCAAACTCGTATAAACGAGCATTTAAAAGGATATCCTACACCTACAGAAATAAGCCTCCATGACCATCCTCCGATCAAAGATTTTTTCAAAGTTGTCGCCGTAACAGATCACCCAAGAATCTATGAAACTATTGTTATCAAAATGATCGATTCAGATAAATTATTGAATGAAAGAATGAGTTCCAATCCTTTGCTTCTTGATTTGTAAGCTACTGTCTGCGTCTTGCGAGTGACGAAATTACTTTGAATCAGTGATGTATTTCTTGCTCTATTGACTTCGCGCTTTTACAGATGACTTGATTTTAGATCTTTTACCAGTTGATATCTATTGAATTGATTTGCGTGTTTTAACGATATTGATTTTATTATTGCTTTTACTTTTTGATCATTGTATTTAAGTGATTCCATCCCCGCCCTCTTGTTACACCTGAGGAAGTCTTTGAAAAAGATGAAACATGTTGTGTGAAGAATTGTTTTCTTGTCGATATATTGGGCACTAACAAACAATATATGAATTCACACGCCCACCAATCACGGAATCAAGTAAAATGGTCCAAGTGATAAGTAAGAGCAACCCAGTGGAAAAAATTCTATCGGCCCAATATCATCCATCTGATGTTGGCCCGATAAGCAAAGTGGCCCAGCGCATTTGTATCGGCCCAACATGAGTTGCCAACACTCACCCAATACGCGCCCAATACACGCCAACGCTCACCCGACACCGATCAAAATTTTGTTACTGCTGGTAAAATTCGTCATGCCCTTTCTGTATTATAGCACAAAGAATATCATAAGTTTGATATCACTATGGAACCTCTTACTTCTCCTCCTTCCACCTCTTCCTCACTTTCTTATCACCCATGAAACAAGAGCGGAACAACGAGAACAACAGTACTTCACTTCAATATTTATTATAGTATGCTTCATACAGCAGAGGAATTACCACAGGCGCCTCCTGTTCTTTCTTCCACAGTTCAGGTCATTCGCGTAAAGTAAATGGGATCCTTCACCTCTGCTTTCTCGACGTTCTCAGCGACTTATTGACGGTGTAGGGATTCTGGAAGACAAAAAAAATGAAAATGACAGTACGATGTATTAAAAAATATATTTCGGCTTCAGGAAGCTAAAATTGATTCTGGCAAATGAGAAACATTTTCAAGCACATTTATTGGGTTAGCATTACCAACTTCGCAATTTCCTGATAAATCTTATTTTCAACAGAATCCAATACAATTAAGCCTACATTATATGGTAAGAGTCTCAACTTTGTCCTGAGATAGTGGTTGATTGCATGATTTGAGATCGAACATGGTGACTTCTAGATTCGAGAAATTGAACCTATCATCGGAATAAAGGAAGTTTTTCTCTGAAATCATGAAGTATGTGAGTTTTTTAAATTATTAGGTATGTTCTTTAGAGTTATTCCTAAGTAACATGTTGCCTACATGAGTATTAGTGATTAGGCCTACCCATTTGGTATTCTTCATCAAGGGTAACAATGAATACACGGACAGGCTAATTCAACGCAGATGTCAGTTTATATAACCTACAGACAGCCTGTATGACTTATTCTCATTTTGTACACAAATTGACATACACCGTGCATCTATCCTCTCACCCTTGATTATGAATGCCGAAATATTGGGTACCGGTAGTACAAAATTTCCTTTGATTCCTGAGAAAACCAAATGCAATTGGAAATATGATGCCTCCATATTATCATAATCGTAAGAAAGTAATAAATTAATTTTCAAACTTCTAAGATCAATAATGTTTGTCTAATAAATGTTGATGTTTCTACATACATACAAGAATAAAAAATCTCTAAGTTGGGGTGGAAGCATGTTCATGTTCTTACGAAAGGAAAGCATGGGAGTAGCATGACATGGAAGACAATTGCGATGTTTTACTTGCATTATTTTTCACCATTGTAAAATTTTTGATAAAAATAGGAGGACAAACTTAATATTTCGACCATCTGAAGTGGCCATCGTCAGAAATCTATTAAATCTTATTCCTGCATCAGATTCAAATTACAAAAACATACAAACGATGGTAGGCTATATACAATACTAAAGAAATAGAGAAGAAGGTCTGATTTTCTAATCTATAGAGCAATTACTATTTACCCTGTTTATGGAGTCTTAAGATTTCTGACTGATTTTCTTTACCGTGGTATTTTTTCATTTGGGATTTTATGCGTTATATAGCTTACTATCGTTTGTGTGTTTTTATAATTTGAATCTAAGGCAGGAATTGGAGTAAATAGATTTCTGACGATGGCCACTTCATGGTCAAAATATTAAGTTTGTCCTCTTATTTTTATCAAAAATTACAACAAAGAAGTAACTTGATGTAAAATTTGTATCATTTATTCAGCTTGTTGAAATGCATGTACTTATGCACTCACTAATCATTTTTTGAGACAAAATTGAATATACTAAGATCCTATCTTATCTGCAAAATATTACATCTATTTATAGTAAAAATTATTATTTAGACCGGGCTGTTGTATGAAATACAGCATGTAATTGAGCAAAGCTTGTCTACAGTATCAAGATATGATGCTAAGTCATGAATATCAAAGGCTATCTTACGTAAGATTGTACATTGTTTCTTAAATCTTCATTAAATAATCTTAATACGCTTTTCACTCGATTGAACGATAGAATTAGAAGTGCTGCGGAACAGAATTCCACATTTGTATTATAATTCAATTGCGGATTATTTTTCAGTAATTATTTGGACATTGATAAAAGAATAAAACGTGAAGAAAATAGACATTTGATTTCAAATAATATAAAATGATGCAAAAACAAAATATTTTTAGTAATTACATCGTACATCTATTTTACAAGCTACTTCGTACAGTGATTATTTCCTTTTATGAATCTTGTACAATATTTAAAATCTTCAGCGAATATTTACTTGAATTATTGTTTAATGAGTATGTTTAGAACGTATGTGTTTATAACAGATGGATGATCCTAGATGAGTGATTCCTCGATAAACATTGAATATGTAATTACAATGCAAGTATTTCTTACTATCATAATTATATCATTATCTCTATTATCATTATTTTTCCATTATATTATTGCACAAATTTCTGCATTTTCTAACTTGTAGGTTGGGTAACCATTTAATTTAAACTAGCCAAAACTCAGAACTGGTACATAGCTAGGAACTAGCCCCGTGCCATAAGAAAGGCAGCTTTATCTTATCGCTTTGAAAATATCTGCTAAAATTAAGAAAGGTGATAAAAAACTGAGCCCTTTATGTTTGAAGAAAAACAGTGGAAAGTTCGGTTTGCGTGTATCTTTCTTCAAGTGTAGGCACGATTATTCCTTTAAATTGCATTGTTTAGGAACATTTATTGACATATTTTAATATTTTGCGTCGTTCACAGTGTTTTGAGCCAGTTCGGACTTCGGAGCAGTATATTCCAAATTTTAAAAAAACCAAGATATTTAATATATATCAATTTTTGAATTGAATTCTCAATTTTACCAAATATTTTTGTAATGATAAGATGAAGCTGTCTTTATTATTTTATAGTTTTAATCTGTTGTTGTCTATTTCGATCTTCATCAGTAGAAAATTAAGTATAGACTACAAAATTACAGTGCATGCATTTTTACACCAAAACCTGATACATCATATGAGAGACGATAACATTTCGCTTGCGATTAATCATTGTGAGAACTGCTGAATTTTCGGAAATCTCAGCACACAATGAGCTGCTGACTCTCTCCGAAAGTTCACATTTTACTTATAGCGGATCTGTAAACTTCTACATTTCCCACATCTCAAATATTGCATTTAGAATCTTGCAAATAATGAAGTGATGACTTACATACCTTTCAGCACCAGATAATTCGATAGATTTGCAGCAGGGAACCACAGAGCCAGGGGCGTAGCGCCTATAGTATTCTAATAATCTGAGAATACACCGGAATTTATAAACGAAAATGAAATTACAAATATGTGATGATAGGATTTTGATTAACATGAAGGTCATATAATCTTGTTCGATGTTTCCGTTTTCCAATTCACAAAACTTCTTTAACACAGGCGGAGAGATACGAGTATTCTATCTCGCGACAGAATCACACCTGTACAGCAGTAGAGTTATCAATAGCGCGCCTCTGATTGGTCTGGATGCAGCAAACATTGTAATGATACGTCTCCTCTCTGCGTCGCCCTCCTGCCATGTGTCTGCTGTCTGATATTCTAGAATCAATATCTGCTAGCAGAGTGTAACCACCCTCTCCGGTCTTCGCTATTACTCAATTACATCGCTACTTATAACGGAGAATACTCATGGCAACTGTCGAGGAATTGATAAATTTACAAAATTCTCCTTTATCCTACGCAAAGAAAATAGAACTAAAAACTAAAGGAAGAGATAAGCCGATTTTCACCTTTGAAGGAAGGAGAAAGTGCAATCTTAGTGTGCAATATCAAAAATACGAATGGCTGACTGGTTGCCCCATTAGAAAGACACTTTTCTGCTTTCCGTGCCTTATCTTTAAACTAAAAACGACAGTGTTTTCATCGACGAGAGGATTACTCGACTTGGCGAATTTCTCTAATCATGTGAAGAGACATATAAAATCTCCTACGCATCTGGCCGCGATCACCTCTCTTAAACTTATTGGCAAAGTAAGGATCGATGAAATGTTAAATGAGGAGTTCAAAACTTTGAGAAATATGCACAACGAGGAAGTGAGGAAGAACAGAGAAATGATGCGACATCATATTAAAGCCGCTCTTTTCCTTGTTTGCCAAGGCCTTTCTTTTAGAGGTCATTCAGAGAGCACTGACAGTCCAAATCGTGGAAATTTCATTGAATTGATTAAGCTCCTCAGTGAATTTAGTTCTGATCCGCTGATTAAAAATTGTGTCTCTCCTGATCACAGTCTCCCATTTTCAGGATTATCACCTGATATTCAAAACGACTTGATTAAGTGTTCGTATGATCAGGTTCGCGGTGAAATCGAGAATCGAATCAAAGGTGCTCCTTTTATATCTATAATTGCTGACGATACAACGGACATTTCAAATACAAGTCAAATGGCTGTCAGTGTCCGACTTGTTCACAATGGATCGGTCTTCGAACATCTGATTGACCTTGTCAATGTGTCAGCAGACAGATCAGCTAACAATCTTGCCTGTGTAATATGTGAAAGTCTTGAGTCCGTTGGTGTAACCAAAAATACTTCAGTGATCGGCCAGTCATACGACGGTGCAAGTAACATGATGGGTAAGCACAATTCAGTGCAAACTAAGATCAAGGAGATTTGGCCCTCAGCAAACTTCGTTCATTGTTATGCACACAAATGGGCATTAGTAGCACAAAGTATCAGTAAGAATATTCCGTTGGTATCAATATTTTTCGGATTTTTGCAAAATTTGACAACATTTTTTCGCGCTTCACCAAAACGTGCTTCTATGTTATCCAGTCCATTGCCTCTTGCGTCAACTACGCGTTGGTTGACGAGAGGAAAATCTGTCTGTGCTATTTCTTCTAAGTATTGTGAAATTTTCAATGTTTTAGAAAATATTTCTTCGGAGTCCTCTGCTTGCTCAATTGATTGCTACACCCGCGCTGAAGCGAAAGGATTGCGATATCAATTGGGAAATTGTGAGAATGTGTTTCTCTTATTCTTTTTTCGTAAAGTTTTCGCATTATCCGACATGATGACAAAGAAACTTCAAGGTGTGATGATTGATCCAGCTGAAATATCTTCGAAGGTAGCAGACTATCGTGCAAACTTGTGTGAACTACGCTCTGAAGTTTCCTTTCAAACGTTCGTCGAGGAAGCGAAGCAATATGAGCCTTACTTTTTTAATCATGAAAAGAGAGTCCCACAAATCAACGAGCAACATCTCCTTGACAGCGGTTACACTCCAGGTAGGCCTAAGCCATCATCTTCGTCATCCCAATTTGAGAAGGATAAACTTAAGCGATTAATGTACGAAATCATCGATACACTAATTTTTCAGTTAGACCAACGATTTGAAAACATCGAAAGTCTTCAGTGGATTAAACTATTTCAGCCATCGAGATTTGATGTACTGAAAGCTGATGCATTTGAAGTTGTACGACTTGTGAATGAACTGAAGAAACATCACCCAGATTTAGTTCAAGAAGAAGAAGAGAAGTTGCGCAACGAATTACACATTCTATTCACTGATTCAGATTTGCGAGTGGCACTTGGAGAAGCAAATGATCCTTCTACCCTTCTTAAACAAATGCATTCCTTGGATTTGTGTGACGCTCTACCTCTTGTCTCTAAAGCATTAATGGCTTCACAAACAATTGCTCTAACATCGGTGACATGTGAAAGAACCTTCAGTGTGCTTCGGCGAATCAAGACCTACCTGCGTTCCACCATGACTCAAGAACGCATGAAACAACTGGTATTTTTAAGCATCGAAACTTCTCTTCTCAAACACTTATCAGGAGAGTGTTCGTTCGTTGACACAATTATCGACAAGTTTGCTTCAATGAAAGATCGTCAAGTAAAGTTGTTATATCGTAAGTAAATACATCAGGTTATAGTGTTATGATTTACCTGTATTGTTTTTGGTAATGACTATAAGTGGAAATGGAGTTGTTATGAAAATTGATTTTGCTCTTTAAATTATAATAATAAAAAATATATTTTGAGCAATGCGCCTAAAGGACTAAAAATTGACTTGGAATTTACATGTAGGCCTACGTTCTTTTCCCGGTTCTTTCATTGGACTCAGATTACCTCATCTGAGGTGGTCTGCTACGCCACTGCACAGAGCAGGAGACCACAGAGAAGATTGGACAGAATGAATAACGGATTTTACACCTCTACAAGAAAAATCAGACATGATTTTAACATTGTTGCAAATATACTGCATGCATTGCAAATATACTCATTTACTGATATTTATTTCTTGCACACAAACATCGAAGAACACTTGTTCGTTGGTACCGGTACCGTAAATTTTGCAAGATAACTAATACGAAGTATAGTTAGTGGCTAATTTTTTTTGTTGGTATTAAATACTTAAGTGTAAATAATCTATGATGTGATACCAACTATTTCTATTCATTTGCCATGTAGGAATCTACAAAGAATAAACGGTATTTTCGCCGAATATATTAATGTCATTGTCAATGGATAAAACTCCGTGGATATACTTAGGTCATTTGGTCCTTCCACAACTTCATAACTATATGACTTATTATATCAAGAACAAGATTTTCTACTCCTTGTTTCATCAGCCGTAACCAGCATGTAAAATATTCTTTTCATAAAATACGTTAGTCGTCTATCAGTATCCTCCATTCTATTTCCATAATCAATGTTATCGCTCATTATGGACAATATGTAGACATGTAAACTTTTCAATAAGATGACAGTCAACTACAGAAAGTACAATAGGCCTACATTTTACATTTATTGGAAAATTAAGTTATGTGACACATATGCAGTCAATGACTTACCTATAGCTTATTCACAAAATTATGGACTTCGGTGAATTGAGCAAAATTGGACGGAAGAAGATTGCACACAAACAGTCACAATGAATGGTAGAGAAAGTGAAGAGAAAATGATCCAAGTCTGCATGCGAAATTGACGTCATCTCAGTGGTGATGCATTGGAAAGTACATCCGTGTTTAGGGAATGCTGATGGGAGAAGCGAGAGGCGAGCTTTGATATAATTGGTGGCGAGAGAAGTTTCCCTTGTTCATCACTTTCCACGTTTCCGCCTGCACGATCGGCACTTGAAAGAGAAGTTTTATAACTGTCGCAAATGTATCGGGACCACCAAGTTTCGCCGACAGGAGAGACAAATGATCACAGGCTTTCATCTCCCGACAACTTCCCAACAGCTGTCTGTCGGGAAGATAATGGCCCAGCATCATATTATCAAAATTTTTCCACTGGGAATCCACGAGCCAGAGGATCTACTGGTCAATCTCAAATCAACGCAAAAGATGGACGACATTTGAAAGAGGTCCAGAGATCAACGCCACAGAGACAATTGGTTCCTTGGCATTCAATAAAGTCAAGACAGCACTCCCGAGTGGCCCGTGCCGGAAGGCCGAGCAGCTGAACAAATTGGGAAAGAAGCACCTTCGGCTAGAGCTGCGAGTTCAATTTCTTTGCAAATGTGAAGCCGCAAAAGTGATCCCCAGTTCCTGCTTTTCTCCATTCCTCAGCACTTGAAAAACTGTAAGTTCCTCATTCGTAAGGCGCAGACAAAAGCTCTTAAAAAGGCGATTATTGAAGCGAAAAAGAAATTTAGATCAGCTGATAGTTCTTTGCACAGTTTTCTGAACAACTGCAGTAATGACGAGAGGGCCCTTCTTCCTCCGATGATGCACCACCATTTGAATAAACTTCGCAAAATGATTGAGACCGCTCACGAGCGGAAGCTGCGAGCCTTGACTCGTAGCAAGCCTGATAATGTTGACTCTACTCTTAACCATGCTACTGTCATCAATTTGTCTGATGAATAGTTTTCCAAAGATGAGTTGGAGATTATGAGTCTAGGGTTTTCCATGTCTTGGCCTAGGCAAAGAATTTCCATTGTGCAGGAAAAAGCTCATGCAGAGTCAGTTTTCAAGAGAATTTCCAGTCATCTTGATCCCAGCGATCAAGAAAATTTGAAGCACAAATTCCGCTCTGCCTTCAAATCTTATTTTGCCAAAAGCAAAGTCTCCAAAATGTGGAGCTCTAAAATGAAAGCTTTGAAGCAACTTTCCAAACGCAAAAACCTGTACATCTGCAAATTTGATAAAGGAAACAGTGTCGTTATTGAAAATCGCGATAATTATGTGAGAAAGATGAGTGACTTTCTGGAAAATAGCGGAAAATATAAGCCATCATAAAGAGCGAAGAAGGATCCTTTCGTCATTGAGGAAGATCGTTTCATTCGTAAGCTCACCGAATTGAAGTCTAAAGGTCTTGTGAGCGATTCAGTTTTCAAGCAGATCAAGCCTGTTGGCTCGCAGCCCGCTAGACTCTACGGTTTGCCCAAGGTCCATAAGGATGATCGAAATCCTCCTTATAGACCAATTTTGAGCATGATTGATTCTTACCCGACCAATTTGAGTAAATGGCTTGTTCTATTCTGAAACCGTTGATTCCCGAGCACTTTCGAGTCAAAGACACTTTTGACTTTGTCGAAGAGTTGCGTAAAGTGAGGATCGACAAAGATATGAGAATGGTAAGCATTGATTTTAAAAGCCTTTTTACTAATATTCCCGTTGAAGAAACAATAAGCCATGTTTTGATGATAGTTGAGGATGATGAAATACCAATCAGCAAAAGGGCTCTCGGTGAGCTTCTGAAACTTGCTTGTACTGACATCAGGGGCGGCGCCAGGGTTTTCCCCGACGAGGTGTCGTGTTTCCCCGACGGGGTGTCAAGTTACCTGACCTCCCCGACAAAGCAGTAAAACTTAAAATTCCTTAAATAGTCCTATTAAGTTGGTATATATGCTATGCAGTAGGCTATTCATGCCTCACAAGACATGTTCGCGCAGGCATAATATCGAGCATAAGATGATATAGCCCATAACACACTGATATCTTAATTTCCTAAGTCTGATGATAGGGTCAATCCCTAGCCTATATTGTAGGCCAAGATTGTAGGTGTCTACGTGTTACCAAAGGACTAGGGCCTATACTACGCTTATAGGCCTACTTCAAGCTATCTTATACCTAACCCTTCAAGTGAGCTTGAGTGATAACTTGCAGATGCGAATTTAAAACCAATACATGCCTATGTGACAAATCAATTTTATATTTAGTTGTCAAATCCATGGTCGTTTATGACTGTTGATTTTTCATACAATGGAATTGGGTCTGTAGTCCTACTGCGGCCTTAAAAATATGAATATTGGCTATACGTGAGCTTATACATGCGTAGAAAATACGAAAATAGTAGGCTACGGTGGTTTACATGCGAAATTGATAGTATGAATTTTAAACGAATGACCTAACTATCCGAGCCTCTTAATCATGCGACGAATATCAAGAAATGTGTTGAAATCAAGAGGTCTACATTGCGGGCAAAATCAACAAATGGGCTTTATTTGAATGCATTTAATGATTGACTTACCGAGTTGTCTAACAAACAGTATGAAAATGTTTATCAAACTAAAATAAAACAATATGATTTTAAAACAACATTATCTATTAGTGGAAAATGGAAATAATTGACTATAACAAAAAATGTGCACAAATGCACATAAGGATAAAATTGGATGGTTTGGATAAAGGTTAAACAAGGATTTCTACCTTCAATGTAAAATTGCAACAAATAAAGTCTAATAAGGTATCCTGATTCGGTTGTAAGATAAGTCAATTTGCATATCATTATTCATGACATGAACTGTCTCTCTGATTGACAAACAGCATGAAAAAATACTCGTCAAATTGTCAAAACAATACTCGGGTAAACAACAACTATTAAAACAAACATTGAACTGCATGAACGGGTACAGCACTTGCTTAGATTTTGGCTAGAATGACAGAAATATGCGCATATCACCGATCATTTTTTTACAAAGTTGTATAGGTTTTTTTGATTGTTTGCAATTTATAAAGTATGAAATTGAAATGATTAGTCAATTACATCTATGTATTTTGATTAATAATGTAGACGACACACTTACGGTACATGAAATAGGTATCAGGTTTTTCCTGATTTAAGTGTGCCTAGAAAACTTGAAAATCCACCATGAACGCATATTACTATATCTGGCCTGCCTATACATAGTACAATGCACTCAATAATAATAATCTCATAAACTTTATGTTAGTACAATTCTGCACTTTGGATAAAGTAAGATGAACCGATCGATCACTTTATTCAAATCAATTTTGGAAGCTCGATCTGAATGGACCCCAAGCAACATAAGGTCATTCGCTCGGTCTGTTTTCATCGTGCATCTCAAATAATTTTTCACAATCCGAAGAGTGCTAAAACTCCGCTTGCAAGCACAACTCGATACTGGCATTGTGCAAGCAATTGTACTGAGTTTGCACATCTCAGGTAAAGCATCGCGCACCCGTTGTAATCGCCGACAAAAATGCATTAATGTTGGCGAAGTGTGTGCTTTCTCGTCAGTCTTGCTGCGTTCCATCACTCGACGACAATTTTTTATTTCGATGATTTAGTCATTTGCGTCACACTGGAATAATGCTCCGAAGGAGAGAATCATTTCTTCGTTTAAGAAATTGATTGATGAAGGCGTCAGGGCAGCACTCCCATTCATGATGGTGATATTATTTTTGCTGAATCTTCTATCTAACTCGAAAATGATTTGTTCAACAATTTCGGTGACTTGGCTTGAAAACAATTCTTTTTCAGCTTTTACGGCCCAAGGTGCTTCAACTTCCACTAAAAACTGTTTCAAATGATCAGGCAGTTTTCTTGCTCTGTTGTTTTCTCGAACTGGTGCAGACCTTGGCAATGATCATCTGTCAGCAGTCGCCTCACTCTGATTCCAGAGTTCGTCACATGTTTTCTCTTCCTTGCAAGATGAAAGATTTTCTCTCAGAATCTGAATAACTTCACTTGACTGCGACAGATCACTGCTCGGGTTTTGTAAGAAAGCAGACGTAGCGTAGGACTTTTTCCAGTGCAAAAATGAATCGAAGCTATGATCTATCTAATCTCATTCGAAAGGATTTGGCATCGTCAATCTTTTCTTTTTTATGATGCTGATTACTCACGATATCGAGCAATTCAAATAGCACGTCGACACGACTGCAAACAGTGCTCAACATATTTGACTGACACGACCATCGCGTTTCCGAGATTGCTTTCAATTCCATAACTCTCAGATTTCGTTCCTCCTGCAAATATACCCAGATTGGATGGATCGATGCACAGCTAGTGATGAAAATTTTCCATGGAAAATTTTGGAAAATATTGGAAAAAATTGGAAAATTTTGAAAGTTCTGATTTTTTGTGATAGGCCCTATGCTGACCCTTTCCACAGCCGAGGCAGCTACACACCAATAGAATGGGTCTAAAACTGGTGATTTTGATCATTATTTTGAATAAAACGATTTTGAAAAATGAAAAAATTTGAATTTTTGTGATATAATTTTTACGTTTTCCATCATAGCCGAGGCATAGACACATCAATAGAATTGTTCTAAAACTCTTGATTTCATCATATCATTTCGATTAAAACAATCGTAGCAATACAAATCCCGTCCGCGGATTTTTGAGCATTCCTTTGCCACCAGTGGCTTGTGGCAATTTGTTGGCATTATTTATTTTATAACACAGACATCTTTTGGGACAACGTGAATTTTTTTCCTTCACAATGGGGGTATAATTTCATGCATTGTGAAAGATCTGGAGCAAAAATAATGCACTTTATTTGGGAGTTTGTTTATGGCTTGAAAGTTAAGCTTTATTATGCAGCCTTATATTACAATGATACAAATTCTCCATATGTTGATGAACATGTGAAACACAAAAACACAGTCCAACACACCATGAGCGACCATATATTGGAAGATATATAAAGACTAAAATCGTGAGATATTTGGAAACTACTTCCATTTCTAGCTCAGATGTTTTCAGATAGTTCCAAATCGATTTCAGATCTACTTAAATGAATTTCAGACTTTTCCAGATGGATTGGAGATTCTCCAGTTGAATCTAAGATCCTTTCAAAGTTGAGTTTCTGACAGATATCTGAAATTCATCGAGAAATCTGAAATCCATTTAATGTCTGATATTCAGTTGGAAAGATCTGAAGTAGACATGGAGGGTGCAGTTGGTTCCAAAAGTTAACATGCAGGGATGATAGAGAAGTTTTCGGTCTTTGAATATTACATAGTCTTTTCAAGCGACTGCAACAAGTCTCAAAAACAAAGGCAAAAACGTCAGTCACCGAAAAAAAAATTTCAAAATTTTCCAATGGAAAATTTTCCGGAAAATTTTGAAAAAATTGGAAAATTTTCCATTTGCATCACTATGCACAGCTGACGAAATTGTAGAGTTTTTGAAGCAGAGAGAGACATTCAAAAATTGGTTGAAGTTCGTGAACAACATCCAACACGACGAGATTCAACCTATGCGCAAAGCAATGAACGTACTGAGCCAAAGGTGACACTTCTTGTCGAATCAGTGTCTGGACTCCGTTTACACTTCCAGACATGACTGCGGCTCCATCGTAGGCTTGTCCAACGCATTTCTGCATATTCGCGTTCACATTGTGTAGGGAACGCACGATGCAATTTTTCAGGCCTACCGCATTAAGATTTTCTGCTTCACACAAACCGACAAATTTTTCATGAACTGAGTTATTGAATAGGTACCGAATGCAAATTGAGACGACCTCCTTTCTTGACATATCTTTCGTTTCATCAGCCATTATTGAGAAGTATTCAGCATCAGAAAGTTCAACAGCCATCTCTTCAAGAACAATACTACTCATGATATGTAAAATAGCATTTTGGATTGAGTGATGAGTATATTTGGCATTCTGTGGCCTTTTCTGAATCTTGCGAGCGATTATTGAATCGTGCTTAGCAATAGTCGCCAGGATGCTGAGAAAATTCCCAGCTTTTGCACCGAACAACAGTGACGAAATATCCGTGTCTTCACAGCGATGAAGTTTCGATTCTCTTTGAGCAATTTTCAAATGGGCAGTTAGCAACAGTACTTCACAGAGCGTTTTGAGATAGTGTCGATTTTCGCCAACAGTCCTTGCATGAGCTTCACTAAACATTCCAAGTATGGTTGATTTATCTGAAGAGGACCCGTTTTCTGTCATTCTTTTGTAAGACCGTACAGACTTATTTTAGCCTTCAGACGTTGCAGAAAGTTATTTACTCACCTGAGCTTTCGATAGACTACAGATCAGTCATTTGTCTGGAGTCATATTTCCGGTGTTTTCAGCCAAATCCGATAAAAAACATGCAATAAAATATAATGATGTGTGCAAACAAGCATACTAAATTTTGCGGTCGGTTCAGAGAGACCGAACTAGGTAAAGGGGTCATATGACAGCAGATACTGGCAAAGAATAATTAAATCAAGTTTCTTGGCAGCAACAAGCTTCATTCGAACATTTCCAGTCCAGAATTTCCCGATTGAAATCTCAATAGTAAAATAAGAAGAAAATTCCGGACATTTTCTTAATATAAGATTTTATCATACAGTAGAATTCGCATATATCGGCTTCGGCTATATCGGCGGTTTCTTTTTGTCCCGGCAGAATTTCCTATCTTTTCCATATAATCGAGTTCGCTTATATCGGCTTCGGCTATATCGGCGATTCGCCTATATCGGCGCATTTTTGCTGTCCCTGACAGAAAAAAATTCGTTTATAATGGCGGATTTCCTGGAAATCCTCAAGTGATGTGTTTTGCCTAGAAGAGTCACTAGAATGACAGTATATGTGGACGCGGATGGCTGCAGATTCTGTTAGGACTATCCGATTCTAACTATTCTAGTGGCATGTGAAAATTTAGATCTTCTACAATTCATCTCGATCATGTTTGGGGGTTTGATCAAAATTGTAGAATCTAGCAGCCGAGGAAAGATAAGTAGGCTTGCCACTGTATCTCACTGATAATTCTCACATAATTAGTCTTTCATTCGACGTGATGATTGCATTGTTAACGCCTTCACCTACGATGCTATTGTCAGACCTGACTTAGTGACTGTTGCGTCATCAAAGGAGCACAAGCTACCGTCGAAAACATTGTTGAGTTCGATGCATGTCCTCTCTCTAGACAGAAAGCGGCTCGCCACCCCATCCATCTCTATGGTTTCGCCTGCACGTGACTCTTAGCAGCGTCTTGATTGACTTAGATTGGCTGGCTTCGCCTGCACGTGACTCTTAGCAGCGTCTTGATTTATGCATACTCTTCTTTGCTTTGTGCTTCATATAGCAGGTAAGCATGTAGGCATGAAGAAGCTTCAATCTTCTTGATTCAAAAAGCATACTCAGTTTTTGACAAACATAGTGATATCCGGTTTGCGATATTTACGTTGCAAGCATCAGTTCAGAAAGGCACAATTTTTAGATATCTATTGATTACATAGACACAATTACATGTACATGTACTGTACATGTTGGACAGTAAGTCAATATGTACATGTATTTAAGTATAGCAACGCAATAATTCATGAGTCAATACACGTATATACATTGTATGATGCATGACATGATCTCAGAGCTCGTGTAGATTTCATAAAACTTCAAAATTCAGGGAGTTCGCATATATCGGCGGTTCGCGTATATCGGTGGTTTTCGTCTGTCCCTTGAGGCGCCGATATATGCGAATTCTACTGTACTACTGATTTCATGCAAAACTTATGGATCAATGGCTTATGGATCAATTGCAATCTATAAAAGATTTAAGAATATATATTATTTTTAGACTTGACAACTAATTGAAATCCGGTCGATCGTATGTCGGGGAAATTGATGATCTTGTCGGGGAAACTGCTACAGGCAACTTAGAGTGCCATGAATTTTCTCTCAAATTCCCCGATAGCATTTTAGTCCGATTTCCCCGACGGGGTGTCGAGCTTCCCCGACGGGGTGTCGACCGACACCCCTGACACCCCGCTGGCGCCGCCCCTGACTGACATTCTCTTCACCTTCAATGATGAACTTTACGTACAAAAAGAGGGCTGATCTATGGACTCGAGCCTCGCCCCCACCATGGCAGAATTTGCAATGAATTTGATAGAGTCGAAATTCAGTGAATTTGAAATTACATCTCCCGTTTTTTATAAGCGCTGTGGATGATGTATTCGCCATTTTTCAGAATGAGCAAGAGATCAATGAATTTTTTAATTTCCTGAATTCTGTGAATTACAACATAGAATTCACTAAAGAAGTTGAAACTGAGAACTGTCTGGTTTTTCTCGATACAAGAGTAACCAGACTGGATAATTCATTTGATATCTCTTGGTCTTTGAAGAACACCAACACTGGCCTGTACACTCCTTGGTCCGCCTACGCGCCTATGAAATATCGCACTGCCGCTATGAGAGCCCTATTTTACAGAGCTCGTAGAATTTGTTCTACTGATGAGAATTACCAAACTGCCGTCATCAGCATCAAGAACATTTTTATCAAAAACGGTTTTCCAGAGCACATGATTAAACGAGTTAAATCTCATGCAGATTCGATACCTGTGCAGAGACTAGCAAATGATGATGAAAACAAAATTGTAAATTGGAGTTTTCCTTATATCGCCAACAAGTAAAAAGAGATTAAAAACCGAATAAAAGACATCAACAAAGTTTTGCCAGCTGATGCTCATATCCGACCTATTTTTAAAACCCTTAAAACTTCTCAATTTTTCAGTAATAAGGATAGAGTACCTCAACATTTGAAATCAAATATTGTATACAAATACAACTGTGAGCATTGTGACAAATGCTACGTTGGTAGTTCTATCCGCCATTTTCAAACTCGTATAAACGAGCATTTAAAAGGATATCCTACACCTACAGAAATAAGCCTCCATGACCATCCTCCGATCAAAGATTTTTTCAAAGTTGTCGCCGTAACAGATCACCCAAGAATCTATGAAACTATTGTTATCAAAATGATCGATTCAGATAAATTATTGAATGAAAGAATGAGTTCCAATCCTTTGCTTCTTGATTTGTAAGCTACTGTCTGCGTCTTGCGAGTGACGAAATTACTTTGAATCAGTGATGTATTTCTTGCTCTATTGACTTCGCGCTTTTACAGATGACTTGATTTTAGATCTTTTACCAGTTGATATCTATTGAATTGATTTGCGTGTTTTAACGATATTGATTTTATTATTGCTTTTACTTTTTGATCATTGTATTTAAGTGATTCCATCCCCGCCCTCTTGTTACACCTGAGGAAGTCTTTGAAAAAGATGAAACATGTTGTGTGAAGAATTGTTTTCTTGTCGATATATTGGGCACTAACAAACAATATATGAATTTACACGCCCACCAATCACGGAATCAAGTAAAATGGTCCAAGTGATAAGTAAGAGCAATCCACGAGCCAGAGGATCTACTGGTCAATCTCAAATCAACGCAAAAGATGGACGACATTTGAAAGAGGTCCAGAGATCAACGCCACAGAGACAATTGGTTCCTTGGCATTCAATAAAGTCAAGACAGCACTCCCGAGTGGCCCGTGCCGGAAGGCCGAGCAGCTGAACAAATTGGGAAAGAAGCACCTTCGGCTAGAGCTGCGAGTTCAATTTCTTTGCAAATGTGAAGCCGCAAAAGTGATCCCCAGTTCCTGCTTTTCTCCATTCCTCAGCACTTGAAAAACTGTAAGTTCCTCATTCGTAAGGCGCAGACAAAAGCTCTTAAAAAGGCGATTATTGAAGCGAAAAAGAAATTTAGATCAGCTGATAGTTCTTTGCACAGTTTTCTGAACAACTGCAGTAATGACGAGAGGGCCCTTCTTCCTCCGATGAGGAAGTCTGATGAGGAAGTCTTTGAAAAAGATGAAACATGTTGTGTGAAGAATTGTTTTCTTTTCGATATATTGGGCACTAACAAACAATATATATATATATTGAAATTCAAAACAAGATTGTTAGGAGCGCACAACATGTTTCAGCAAATCATTTGCCATCCTCAGGGGAAATCAAGCAAACAAAGTTAAAACAATCTTTAAATACAAAATTACAAGTCATTAGGTCACCGAGATAAAATCACTGAAGTCACAAAATGAAGTCAATTCTGAAGGTCACTTGCATTGGAAGTAGCTACGCAATAAAATACACAATAGAGCCATGAATTACAAATCTAACAGCGTATTAATGGAGCTTGCCCTTTCATTCATGAGAGTGCTAAAGTCAGACTTCTTTATTATAATTGATTCCAGAAATCTAGGGTATTCAGTACAGGCGATGATATCGAAATTTTCTTTCTTTGGTGGATGTACATGCATGCTTATTTCGGTTGGTGTTGGATACGCTTTCAAATGTTCGTTGATTCTGGTAGCAAAATGGCGGATAGAGCTGCCCACGTAACACTTTTCACAGTGATCACATGTGTATTTGTACACAACATGAGACTTTAATTCGGGCACAACTTTATCCTTATTAGAGAAAAAATTGCTAGTTTTCAAGGTTTTAAAAACGGGGCGAACTTTCATGTCAGGCGGTAAAAACTTATTGATGTCTTTGACACGAGAAAGAAGATTTTGTTCACTCTCCGAAATGTAGGGGAAGCTCCATGTTATAAATTTAAAGTCGTCATGAGCGTTTGGTCGAGCAAAGTTGGCTTTGTGTCTTGCCTCAACTTTTTCTCGCATGCGCAAAATAGTTTTTTCAGAAAATCCGTTTTTTTGAAAAAGAGAATCAAATCAGAATCAACGAACATTTGAAAGCGTATCCAACACCAACCGAAATAAGCATGCATGTACATCCACCAAAGAAAGAAAATTTCGATATCATTGCCTGTACTGAATACCCTAGATTTCTGGAATCAATTATAATAAAGAAGTCTGACTTTAGCACTCTCATGAATGAAAGGGCAAGCTCCATTAATACGCTGTTAGATTTGTAATTCATGGCTCTATTGTGTATTTTATTGCGTAGCTACTTCCAATGCAAGTGACCTTCAGAATTGACTTCATTTTGTGACTTCAGTGATTTTATCTCGGTGACCTAATGACTTGTAATTTTGTATTTAAAGATTGTTTTAACTTTGTTTGCTTGATTTCCCCTGAGGATGGCAAATGATTTGCTGAAACATGTTGTGCGCTCCTAACAATCTTGTTTTGAATTTCAATAGTTTTGGGCTATTTCCGGAATATATATATATATATGTATATATATACTTAAAACCCTTTCAAGGCTGTTGTATCATATATGATACATCGAAAATACTCGTCATTTTCTTGGAAATTCTGCGAGTAAGTATTGAATGAACACTTGCTTCGTCGTCTTTGAAGCTTCATCAAATGTCTAGAAGAGCGAGTTTTGTTTAAATGACTCTCAATTTGAATATAATTGCATTTGATCAGGTGGACTTTGCACGCTCTGAGGTAAGTAACTTTGATGCTTCTCTCTCACTATTATATAGCAATAAATCAGTAGAAGAAAATTCTAGCGCATTATAGACGTACCCAAATATCCCAACAACTAATCTATTTTGATTGAAAATCATTGTATCACACCGAAAAGCAGCATTTCAGATTTGTATCATATATGATGATACTGATGGTATCTTGAGATTTTCATGAGCTTGTTTCATATGTGTTACTTTAGACCGCTACAAAATGAATCGATTTGATCCACAAAAGACGAAATTCAACTAAGTTAGCTAGTCAATTAGATCATACACGTAGTGGTAGTTCTTCAGTTATCAGGAATCCATCTACAAATACAATAGGCTGCATGTACAATGTAGCTTTCTATAATTCATGTCATAATTTAGTTGTAGGTGTACCTAACATGGAACAAGTCTGACATTGAGATAATGCATCGTAAATGAAAATATAATTTATGCACATGGGACCTACAGAAAGTCAACAAGCATCAACATGCTAAAAAATATTCCCACGCGGGTTCGAACCGCCCACCATCAGCTAGGCGGCCACCTATCTAAGCCACTCGGCTACACGGGTGATATGAGAAGTTTGTAGCAATGCAATGCTTTTATCATGAGTATGATAGTTATCCTCGCTGTTTGTAGCGTCCGTTGACCTCTCGAGAAAGCTGTCTCACTCAGTATCAGCTCCGACAGAAACATCGCCACAGTAAACAATGCATCATCTGTATTGGGTTTTTGTTGCAGGATGGATGGTGACATCATTTACAAATTGAATCGTTATGGACGCCGAGTCTGCACGTTCGCTCTTCTGCCCGATGCTGATGT
Source organism: Prostheceraeus crozeri (assembly GCA_907163375.1). Lineage (NCBI taxonomy): Eukaryota > Metazoa > Platyhelminthes > Polycladida > Euryleptidae > Prostheceraeus > Prostheceraeus crozeri. The sequence continues at coordinate 239,219 of CAJQUW010005288.1, forward strand.
CTCCGACTGCGATGAAGATGACACAGATGGGACTGAATCTAGCGATTCAGGAGAAAGTAATGATTCTGACATCAGTGACTCCGATGAAGTTTTGATTGACGAAGAACAGCAGCCACAGACATCTTCGACTTCTGCAAGTCAGAGTAGTGGATCAACATTGTCTTTCTGTCATTTGCGAAAGCCAATGAAAGAACTATCATTGGTTCCTAAATCTAAAGATGACATTGTTGATTTGAAGGATCCTTTAGAATACTTTTCAAAATACTGGAGTGAATCTCTCACGCAACATGTCGTGAATATGACTAACCTATATTCTGTTCAAAACGGTTCATCCTTTAGAATTGATGCAGATGACCTGGAGATGTATCTTGGTATCTTGATCCGAATGGGGGTTGCTCCCTTGCCACGGTACGATATGTATTGGTCAAATTATTTCAGACTGCCTGCAATCGCCGATCACATGGCGAGAGACAAGTTCAAAAATATCAGCCGATTCATACACTTCGCTGATAATGACGAAATCATTCGTGATCGTGATGATCCTGAATACGATCGTCTTTTCAAGGTGCGCCCACTTCTTCATTTCATTCGTTGAAACTGCTTGAAAATGTTCCAGGAGCAAAGACATTCAATAGACGAACAGATTGTCCCTTTCAAAGGGAAGACACGTCTTCGTCAATATGTGCCGAACAAGCCTCATAAGTGGGGTTTCAAGATTATCTCCAGGAACGGAACTGACGGATTCACCCACGATTTCTTCGTTTACGACGGAAAGTCACAAGAAGTGGCAGATTCCTGTGGATTCGTTTCAGGAGACATGGTTTTGAAACTTTGTGAAACTCTGCCTTCTCAGAAGAACCACATCGTTTATTTCGACAATTATTTCAACTTCTTGGAATTGTAGGTAAAATTGAAGGCGCTCGGCATATACTCGATCGGAACGATACGACCAAACCGATTGAGAGGATGTCAGGTTCCCTCGCAATCTGAGTTGGCAAAGGCTGGTAGAGGCTCTTTCGATTGTTGGACGGAAAGAGAGCACGACATAGCTGTAGTGCGATGGATGGATAGCCGGTGCGTGCAGCTGACATCCACTTATGTCGCAGTTGATCCAATCACCACTGTTCAGAGGTTTGACAGAAAGCAAAAGAAGAAAGTTGCCGTACAATGTCCTGCCATTGTTCGACATTACAACGCCCACATGGGTGGTGTCGACAAGTTTGACATGCTTATGGCATTGTATCAAGTGGGACACAAAAGCAAGAAATGGTACAGACCAATCTTCTTATGGTGCCTCCATCTCAGCGTGGTGAACGGATGGATCCATTACAAGAGAGAATGTGATGTTTTGCAAGAGCGATCTCAACTGGATCTCCTTTCTTTCACCACGCGAGTGTCGCAAGCATTGATCCTGAAGGACAAATCCATTCTTCAAACTCGAAAGAGAGGCAGGCCAAGAGCTGAAAGTGGTGATCAGTGTTTCACCAGTGATATAGAAGACCCGCGGCCTTCAAAGTCTGCAAGACAAAGCACTCCTCAGCTCAGCATATTGCGTGATGGCTACGGTCATTATCCCGAAATGCTGACGGCCGACAAGCGAATGAGGTG
>CAJQUW010005289.1:0-22629 GCA_907163375.1 Prostheceraeus crozeri
AGATGATAAAATGTTTTCTAGTTGGATATGCCCGTTTATAATGACGATCTTATAAACAACATACATGGATATTTCAATTGGTTAATACCGGACTTTGCATTCATTTTAATTTGGACAGCATGGAAATACTGTACATTTGTCCATCGTGTGGACAGGTTTCATTGGATGCGTGGATCCACATATGTCGTCATATTATAAACAGGAACTAGCTGTGGATAATAATGGCGATATGAAACACCGGCATTTATCCGTTGCCTCTACACACCGCCAGGACCAGAGCCTTGCATCTCTCGCAGGAATCTAGCACTTGCTTTTCACAATCAGGCCTAGCGGGTGACTATAAAAACAGGATTTATCATTGCGTATTCCACGACGTGGACAAAGGTTTTTCATTGCGTTGAAATAAGTTACACGCCTATTCATATTCTATAGGATTTCGCGTCCACGAGTGAAAGACAGCAGGGGTTCTCATTGGTTTGATACAATACAGTATAACGGTGGTATTGTCGGTGGTTAATTGTTTTTCTTAGTGTCGGTTCTCAAATTTTTCGGAGGGGTTTTGGCACAGCCGGCGAATCGAATAAGCTTTCTATCACAGCGGGCGCTCTTATTCGGGGTGGTAGGTGGGCGTTACAGGGCATTTGATTATAGTTGAATAAGGCGAGTGCGCAGCGTCGATTCTTCAAGAAAAGATCGGTCGCGTCAGATTAACGCATATAGCTATAGGTTCTACAATTGAACTATCAAGTTGTTCTTGCGCGCTGGCCGTATCGCACAATAACAATTTGCGGAGGGTTTTAACAATCCCAAGGTATTCCATTTGAATATGTCAGCGGCGGTATTAATCGCTGATACCGTGATTGTTTGGAACGAAAGATGACTGGATTTCTATATTGGAATGAACTCTTAATTGCTGTTACGTTAGAAAGAACCACTCAATGGAAGTCAATCATTCCGAATAGGGTGTGGACAGACAGTGCATTAAGGTCGTGTCTGTTTATATGTACAAAGCAGATATACTGACACGCCACCAACTTAGCGTTAAGGATTATGGTCTGGTCTGCTTATTTTACCTATGTTTCATTTACTACTGACACTTAATTTAATGATTTAAAACAAAATTCTGAATTAAAGCCTCTCTTGGTCGACCAAATGACCTTGCCACGAATTTTAATGAAGCAGATAGGAGCTGTCCGGTCTAGACCTTAATGATTGATGTTCGATGTCTATGGGTTGAACAATCTTGAGCTGGCATCGCAATGGAAGCTGGTTCGATGCGAATATTCAATTGAAATACCAAACCTTTAGTGATGTCATTAAAGTTAGATCTTGGACCACGATAATTATCGCAATATCATGGAGTTGCGTATATCGACTCATTTGCCCACAGACATCGAACATTAATCGTTAAGGTCTATGCATTTGCCTTTGGTTAGATGACATTTTGATGACACATTCCAAGTATTTGGATTGCCGACATCATCAAAGATGGGCATCTCTCGCTCAAGGATATTCAGAAAGTTTATAATATGATTTTGGTTCACATTGTTTGTATATTTCTATACTTACCTATGATACCTAATCTATGCTTTGTTGCTAACATGTAAATTATTCATTGTTCACAGAAAATTCAAGAATCTGCATTCATCACAGAAGTCATGTCATAATGGCTCATGCATGGATAATCCTTGATCAAAATGTACTACGATCAGGGACACCGATGAATGCATTGACGGCTGTTGCAGATGCAGCACCTACCCGAAAACCTGGTGCTGCAGGTACTACACGTGCGCCCTCTTCATGAATTACCGAAATAATATTATTCAATATACCTGCAGTTGAAACGCATTGCAGCCACAGTTTGCCGTCCCGCGCGGAGCGATTCGACGCGTATTTGGAAATTATATAAGCTGCGGAAGCTGATAACAAAATTATCAACAAACAAATTCGTAGAATCATTGGATGAAACGAGTAATTTATCTCGTATTGTTGAGCAACCTACTTTTTACAATCGTTACAAGTGAAACGCTGACGAAATGCTACAAATTTGCAATTACTAATAGTGGCATCGCGTGCTCCGAGAGCAGGCCTTCGCTCCATAGTGGATTCCTATACTTCTGCAGCAGACAGCATGAATTGCATAATAATTTGACGCTGTCTTATTTTCATTGAATTTTCAGTGCAGGATGGCCCACATGAACATTCAGGTCATGCTGGCATGGATGACTACAGAATGAAATGTGAGAAATACATGTAGAAACTGATATTTAAATTAAAGTTACACTGAAGTCCACAGACTACCCAATATTGACCATGCTGCATGTGAATTATGATTCACTGTGAGTCCTATCTGACAGCCTCTATTTCTGAAGTCACATATAAGCATGCAATCATGCAAATTTGCGTTAAAGCAATCGTAGCTGATTGTTCGTCAACGCGAATCTTGCCATCCTAAGATTTAAAACGTCAAATGACATGAAAATGCGATTTTGATTTCTGACATGACGCTTGATCGCCTTGGTCGAGGAGCTGAGATAACTCCAGAGAATCACTCTCGAGGAAGCTCTCGCCAATGCAAGACTCTTGTGTTTATTATAGCCTGTGAATCACTTACATGTTTCAAAATTAGGGCTGATAAAACGCTTTTTGTGCTCCTCATATTCTATCCTGTCTATGTTCTCTTGAGAGTATGGCTTAGTTTTTATTTCAACGCCATTAACTTCGTGTACGATGGTTAGAGCTTTTCTGCATAATCCCTTGAACGACTGGCCGGTGTAGAAAATAGCCACTGCTGAAATCGCCACCATATAAACATAATGTCATAAATATGCATGCCTTCCATCATTGAATATCTCAGACTGAATCACTTTTCAAAATAGGGAACCTTCATCGCTATCTCCTTTCAGCGGCTTCTAACCTTTCGATCCGACATTCAGCCTTTGGTGAACACGGGCACGTATTCGATTCAACGCTTCATCATCTTCTCCAAAATTTGGCGAAGCCACGAAAAGGGAAAATTTGCGCCTCTCTCTATCTGAATCTAAGAATTTATAAATAAATCTTTTCTTGCATTGCTGCAATGTTTTTGTGTCTGCGTCTCTATCTACAGAAGACGAGTCTAACTATCTAGAAGCGCACACGCTACACCTATCACACAAACACTCTAATCTCTGTGATTAGCTGTGAACATTCCTAGCGCATTGTGTGATTGCTTGAAGATCCTCCAGTTAACAGCTGATCCTAGCGCTCTGAACGCATTTAAGAGTAGTGACTTGAAACTGTAAAGTGTATGTAAAGTTATAAACGCAAAGATGCTCTCAAAAACAAAAAAATGAAAACTAATTTAACCTTTGTTTTATGAACGTAAATATTTATTTTTTGGGTATGCGGCGAAGGCCTCACAGGCACGGAGACGACGCCACTGTTTACAAATGTTTTCAAAACGTGGTGTTTGACAAGACACAATATTCCAAGCTTTTGCTAGCCTATTCTATATTATTTAAAAATCGACATGATTTTGCATGGGCAACTCATGTGCGCAAAATTTTGAAAACTAATTTTCATCTTTCCGAATTTTTTATGTTTCATGTCTACCAAGATCTAATGATGTTTTGCAGCATGTTTTATATTGAAAATATTCTCGGAGTTCCATGATCTTTTTCAAGCATGATGTTCAACATCAAATTTCTTCAATATTTTACTGCAACGTCAAGAAGGCTATAACTCTATTAAATCATCAAAAGAATGTGAACATATAATTAGATGTCGGCGGCTGTCGGGGAATTGTCGGTAGCGTGTTGGCGAAACTGTTGGCTCACCGATGCGTCGGCAAATAGTCGCGGAATTAAGACCTTTGCCGTCATTAAGCCGAGTCGGCTTCCTGACAATGGACCAACAGTTCCCGACAGTTTTTTTCACCGGGATGGTTCATCTAGAATACCTACCTCAGAATTCCTTGCCCTGAGCAAAACTGATTTTAACACATAAGAACGGTGATCAAATTGATCACTTGCTGTCAACAATTCATATACGTCACCTTAAATTGCTTGTTGTTTCATTCTTCTGAAGCAACATTTTTTAGACTTTTGCCATTGGGTTATCACCCAAGCTTTGGTTACTTAAACGCTTCTAGCTATAACCGCTCGTTCACATGAAGACGACCCAATTACACAGACATGACTGCTTCATATGACTTTATTATCAATTTATCACACACAGTATGCTCTGTGTCGACTTCCTGAGTCAGCTATTTTTTGCAATCACCAACCAATATTGATTGGATCTCCAAAATAGGAAATGATCTTCGCTCTGTAGTTTGGAACGTACACGATATCTGCCTGCAACACAGCATCAATTCGATGATTGTGGGAAGAGTAAGACAGTCCGCACATTGAGCGCAGGAAATATGATTAGGCGTACTCGTTTACAACATCCTGTTGGTTAACGATCAGCGCTATAGTGAAAACCTTGTCTCAAAGAACGAATCATCCGAATCCTCGTGTGGAAACTTCTGAGGCAGCTTTTTCACGGGGTGAGCGCGACCACGATGTGAGAAGTGCAAAGAGGCAGGAAAGCCCACTGGGCAATGCAATCTTACAAATTTACACTTTGCTTCAAAGTAGTTTGTGATCACTGCAGCTTTGAAATGTCTAGAAAGTTAAAACTTTCCGCTGAAATGTTTCTGTGATAATTTAGAAACTGTCATTTAGAGACTCTGAATCAGTCCATGCTCTGAATCATGCCCCTTTTGTCTCCTAATATGCCTCATCACTTGCAGCTATGCTTATGTTTATAAATTCATTCATGGTAAACAAATATCAATCTCACCACTCAACTGAGGTTATTAAATACTGTTACCAAACCGTAGTTGATCAAATGATGCACTACCGTGTCTTCAAATTAAGAGATTCGAACTTTGAAGTGATCAATTTGATCACCCGTCCTATCTTAGGGGTGGGTCAAGAGCTTCGTAATGGCTAATGAATGAAAATTGTCAAATTTCTAAATTTTTTAGCGTAGAAATGTAATCTGCTGTGTCATCGATTTGTTTCTAGCCGAATAGCATGTTCCTGTACTGATGATTAGAATTGCCTAAGTATGTGTTCTATGGGAGCCGTATCATATCATGATGTGCTGAGATTTGAATTGTTTTGCAGATTTTTATGTGCATGCATATACGCAATATCTAAGAATTGCAAATTTTTAAATTTATGTCTTTTTTCATTATTAATTCTTATACCAGTACATGCATGTAGCGGTGATTCACCAATCTGGGAGTAGAGTATATTTACCCTCGAATTACCTGGGTCTGGCGCAACTAAGAGCTACCAAGGTGCGGTAATTTTATCACCTTTCATAAATGCCTTGATCTCCATTATTTATTATCCGTTTCTTTCATTATGGATTTTGATTAAGAATTCTTTGTTGCTATTTGAATCACATACTGCATAAGTCCAACATTTTCACTATGCATCACAGAAACAACTGATTGAAGTTCAGTCAAACTTCATTTTCAACAAACTTTTTTATCTAATGCATATTGTATTTCACAGATAATGTGAGCTACATGGTTGCTACAAATAATAAAACATTTGATCTTTGCAACATTGCAGTTTCTTGAAAGTTATCCAGCATCGCGGCGTCTCTGACATTTTGGTGCCCTTTCTCCAACGCTACATACCGCTGTGGCCTTAGGACTTTGCGATCACTCTACCACTAAATTGCTTCGTCAGTGAGATGACCTAAGCCCATAAGTCGTGCCAATCAATAACACATTCCGCCAAGCTTCTCGCTAACTCCCTCAAAAACTTATTTTATCTTTCATTACATTGGTGGATGCCCCGACAAATGATTGTTGCATAACCCTATACAGTGAATGCATTGATTCCGGTCACATCAAGTCGATTATGAAAATGGGCGACGAAAATAATAGCATGTACCACCGTATTTTCTCGAATACAAGTCGCCGAACTCTCGAGCACAACCAGTTATCAAATACAACCCGCATACGAATTGATAGAATAGCGCACAACCCAGGGTTGGAACCGGCCGGTTTTAGTGACGACGGCACGGCCCCGGCCGCAAATTTTGAAGACCGGCTCGCCGGTAAATTTATCCATTCACCTATTTTAATTTAGATCAATGTCGACCGTTGACGACATTCAGTCTAGAATAAATTGCTGCGTCAATCATTACAACATTAAGAGCAAGTAAATTTAACATTATTTGAGGGCATCTTCAATTTTTTGTGACAAATATTGCGAACTGCCCTCGAAGCATTTAAAAATGATTACCGGCAACTTATATGTGCATGTACATGCAGTTCAAACCCTACTTTTCTTAAATAGAGTTTCCAGAATCATGTATTCTAGCCTGTATGAATTTTGGAAGCATTGTGCATTCCTCAATTTATCTATTGCAAAATTATTCCTGTTCTTGAATAATTTTACTACATTGGATAGTCTATATAAAACGTGGAGCATAGAGCTGCATTGAATAATGGATTTCAATGCAACTTAGGGCCTGCTATTTGACAGTGGATCGTGAATAATAAGAGAAGTTAACGGCACGCGAAAAATTTCGATTGACGTTGTACAGGCACACTCACTGAAATGAAAAAATCATGACGAGTTTGGCGAGCTCATTTTTCCAGACTCTTACACGTCAGCTCGCGGTCATCAATGTAGACTCAAAAGATCTGAAATTAAACTGTAGTGGAGAAAGTTCGCAATTGACGTCGAAAATCACTGGAATTCCCTCACAAGTGAAGAAGTAGATCCGATCACTTCATAAATCACGTCGCAGACAAAATATTTCGCAATATCAGCACTCAGTCAGTGATCAAATTGTTGATTGCAGAACTTTTGTTACGTTATTAGAAAATCTTTTACTATATTGAATCCTAGAATTTGTTGACCGCTTAAAACTTTCTTGTGGAGGCGAGATGCTAATAAGCATTTATTATCATTGTATAAATGTTGTTATTATATCAATGTCCGTTTGGGTCGTAGTTTTGATTATCTGTTTTCAATTTGCTTTTGTTTGATTGCCTTTGAAAATGTAGTTAACATTTTCATAAATTATAAAGTAGGCCTACAACTCATTAGATTAGCAAATATGTCATTAAGCGTACTACAGCTCATCGCACAAAAATGTTGTTAAAGTGCGAATAATTGCATCGTATAATATTGTATTGTAATAGGTAATTCACCCGTATGCGGAATACCAGTAGGCCTATCATTCATGCATTTCAAGCATGCTATGTGAAAATTCAATAATGTGTTATGGCATAAGTTGACTTTTAATAAGCTTGGCCACCGGCAAGGCCCCGTCCGGTTCCAACCTTGCTGCAACCCGCCATCAAATATAACCCGCACCTAAATTGATCGATGACTTAAATTGTCTGTAGCATTACACTTCTTATGAAAATGATAGCCATGACAATCGCTGAATTGAAACATCAAAATAGATTTAAACAATTGATGAAACAAAATGATCAATGCATCATCGTCACTCAAAATAAGCTTCTGGCTCTACGTCTTGCCAATTTTGTGTCTTGAGTTCGTCGTCAGTGTTATGATTATGTTTCTCCTAGATTTTCCTCTCTTTCGTTTTCGTTCTCATCAATGTGCACAATGTCTAATATTCAATCACCAAAAAATGGAGTTGAAGTACAGAACATTTATTCTTACCACCCGCTCTGAATAACTTAGAACCTCTGAATTCTTAGAACCCGACTCTGAATTCTTAGAGCCCGGCCTGACAAAAACTCGCACTTACATTGAAAAAAATCACATAGCCCGCGGTAATATTAATAGAAATATATAATAGAAAGTACAACAATAAAATGCTCGAAAACTTTTATATGTCAAAATCAAATGCGATAAATTTATCGCATCTTGGTAGTTTTTGACAACACGTAATCAGTTCTTGACCGAGTGTATACCAATTCTATGCATCTATTTAATATCTATGCGAGAATCACCAGAATCACTCCGCTAGACAGATGGCGCGTAGCGTCTCCAACCGAGGAATGCATCGGATTGAAGGAATTTCAGAAAAGCTCCACTGACAAATGGAGTTGAACGCCTCCAACCGAGGAATGCATCGGATTGAAGGAATTTCAGAAAAGCTCCACTGACAAATGGAGTTGAACGCCTCCAACCGATGAATGCAGCGGATTGGAGAGCTTTCAGAACGGCTCCTTTGTAAACGTGTACCGGGGAGTCCAACTGCAACCGTGTATTGCAGCGAATTCGAGAACCTCCACTGATGATCTAGTAGACATAGAGGGAATGCCCTCTACCGGCGATCGTGCAGCAAACCGACTCTGGCTGACAAATGGTAACAGCTTTTTACTTACTAGTCTTTCAGACGCCTACTAATATCAGGATGCAGATTCTTTTGTCTGAAGATGACTGCCGGATAGCAGTAGAAAAAGTTTGTGCACGTGAATGACTATAAAATCTTTAGAAAAACTCGTCCTTTTTCGAACCACAAACTATTATTCACAAACTACATTCACTATTATTAATTGGATCATTTGTTTTGCAGTCAAGTAGTCAACAGTTAAGTCTTTCCTAATTTTAATTTTGATGCAGAGTTTGGCTCAGTTAGGTTTCTTGATGCAAATATTTTCTCATACACAATATCTTTAGTCTCTTCATCGTGATATTCGCATTTTCCTTCATGTCTGATGACATTTATTTAATTATTTGTATTATCATTGCTGATGTCATTAAAGGCAGGATAATATACCAGCAGCCCTTAATTAAATAATGCATGTCATGTCAATAAAATGAATTTAATTTAGTCAAATATTTATTCAAGTTGACATATACCAAAAAGATAGTCTGTGTACGTTGTAGTTTAAGAGCGAAATCGTTGAATTTCAAAAACTACAAATCCGCAGACTGACTAAGAATCTAGTGGATTCTAGAATTAAGAAACTAGTTTGTAAGATAGCCGATTCGGAGTAGATTTTACAATTTCATAACTAGTAACTAATTCGCAAATTATATCACAGAGTCCGATGAACAGTTTATACTTTCAGAAAGTATCGTAACCCGTTAATTATGCAATCAGGTTATCTGGAATAAATTATTAAAAGTAGAAACACTAGAATCTGTCCTTACATTTCGAATTCTATATATCGTTAATTGTAAAACGTCCTCTGTCAGATTACAGTCTAAATTAACCGAGTTATGGTTAATTTGAGAATCATGTATCCCCAGTGTTAAAGCCGCTAGCGGTCCGTCGGTGGCTGCCGCCGACGGACCTCTAGCGGCAGTGTCCGCAGGAATCGCTGGCGGACCACTAGCGGCAGAAGTATGCTATATGGCGGCATATGATGGTTTTTGGCGGCAAAACAATCTGCAGCTGATGCTGCCCATACGATGTATACACTTATGTCTTACAGGGCCTATCTTACAATGTTCCGCGATTTAATACACCCAAATATGTACTGACAACAATTGAAAACAGAATATTTCATTACAACTGTATTAAACAATGATTTTCGATAATGATCCATTGTGTACAATCGACAATAAAATCCATATATACTTACATAGAAACAATCAACAATCTATACGTTACCAAAATATGTGTAAAATATATAATAAGCACAATAGCAATTGACATTTATAATTACTGAAATGTGTCACCTCATAAAATATCTGCATGTTCTGATATCTAAGAAAGGAATAGTAGCGTGCATTGATTTACGATTGACCAAAATATTAAACGGAGAAATTAAACAAGAAATCATATTCTTATGATTACATGATTATGTTCTAATGATGACGTCTAACACCTCTAAAAGGCATCAAACTGAATTAAGTAACATCAATGTACAAGCTACACCATAATCGCAGTTTATTTCTTATTTATCATTTAGCCTTGTTAAACAAATGCGCAACATGCACAAATTCCCACCGCATTTTTTACCTTTTTCTTTAAGATTTGACTCTCTCCCGCTCAAATTAAGTCATGAATTTTCGATAGATGTTTTCACGCTAAAATTACTATTTCTGCTCTCATTTTTCAAAAACATCGCACTCTCAACTTCGTGGGTATTAAAACGTAGAATTTTAATACGGGCTGCAATAGCTAGAGTATCCATGACAAAGAGTTTGTATCTTTCTCTAATATAGTAAAGTAAATAGTAAAGCTGTGAAAAATGATTGACGATGAGAGGATAATAAGTAAGAAGATATAATTTTAGCTTACTATGAATGAATGAGGAAAATTCTTTAATAATTTTGTAATTTTTCATTAACATGTACAAATTACAAAATACTGTATATGTAAGTAATAAATCAGAGATATCGATAGAAATCTGTAAGGTTGAGGCTGTTTCTGAAGATATCTATAGCAACATTTCCTGACTGACAAATGTCAACATCAATCTAAAATTGTCAACTTTTTGATCAATTTTTACATCGACTTTGCAAAGTTAAGAGATTATGTCTTTAAGGAAGTTTGGTCCATGCGTTGGGAGAAAAGGAAGGTTTGTACGATCACTAGTTTCTGCCAACAAAATCGAGCGGAGGACAACCTCAAATGATAGCCTGTATAAAAAGTTTTCCAACAAATATCATCTAAAAATTGATGGTCAACTGGTGTCAGTTTGCAAGAAAATGTTTTTAAATACGACTGGTTCGACAGACTGTTTCATAAGAACGTATTCAAAACGAGACTCGATCAGATCGTTGTTTCAACTTCTTATGAGATGTTGGAGAAAAATGGGACCCAATAATGCCGTTGTAGACTTACGCCGAGCTTATCTCTAAATCAAGATTGACGAGAAACTTTGGACCTATCAAGCTGTGAAATTCAAAGATAAAATTTTTTTATAGACACGTTTAGGCTTTGATCTTAGCATGGCACCTAAAGTCATGACCGCAATCGTTGAAGCAATATTGAAAAAGAATGAACTTATTGATAAAAACACTAGCAGTTACATTGATGACATATTCATTAATGAAGACGGCGTAAAAGCTCAAGATGTTATTCGTCACCTGGAAATGTTCGGACTTAAATCCAAACCGGCACAATATTTCGGTACATCTGAAGGAGTTCGCGTCTTGGGGTTGAAATTTGATGATGAAGGAAATTGGAAAAGAGATGGGCGATCGCCAGAAATTAACAATGAGAAAATGACAAGAAGAAAAATTCATAGTGTTTTGGGGAAATGGACTTGACATTTACCTGTTTCTGGATGGCTTCGCACATGTTCAAGCTATATCCAACGATGTACAGCAAATGACGGCGTTGATTGGGACGAGAAAGTTAGTGATGACACAATGAGAAAGATGTTTGAAATAGAAAATAAATTGAGAAATAATGGCGATCCAGCAAAAGGTCGATGGACAGTTAATATGAATGGTTCAGTTAAAGTATAGGTTGACGTCAGCAACATTGCTTATGGAGTAGTAATTGAAGAGGACAATGATATCATAGGCATGGTGCATGTTCTGGTGATACGAATCATATAAATGTCAGTGAACTTGATGCAGTTATTCGAGGCATAAATTTAGCACTAAGATGGGGATTTAAGAAATTCACGCTTCTCACCGACTCTGCAACAGTATATGGATGGATGAAATCAATTCTTCAAAAGACTCATAATGTGAAAATTCATGCAATCAATGAAATGTTAATTCGAAGAAGGCTAAACATTGTGAAGGAAATAATTTGTGAAGAAGAATTAACATTGGAACTTGAGAAAGTTTCGTCTACAAGAAACAAAGCAGATGTCCTATCTAGAGTTCCAAAAGACTGGTTGGTTGCTAAAACTATAATTTGTGGAGCAGCATACAATGTTGAAGCTAATGAAAAGAGCGTATTGAAAAATGACATCAAAAGTATTCATGAAAGAAACCATTTTGGAGTCAAAAGAACCCTTAAGCTGGCCAAAGAAAAGTTTGGGTCACAAGTCTCTAAGGAAATGGTCAAAAAAAATAATCAACAATTGTGAGCAATGCAAACGAATTTGCCCTGCGCAAGAGACCAAATACCAAAAAGGTCATTTGGCCGAGAATAATAATTGGGAATGCTTATCGAGTGATGTTACTCATTACGAAGGTAAAGTTTTTCTTACAATAATTGACAACGCATCTCGTTATACAATTTGGAAATGTTTGCAAAAGGAATCGACGAATGAAATTTGCAAAGGTCTGAGTGAAGTTTTTGCAAGTATGGGACCACCAGAAAGATTACTATCAGATAATGGACAAGGTTTTCGCAGTGAGCAGATGAGAACTATGTTGTCTCATTGGGAAATAAGTCACCAATTCAGCTATGCGTATCGGCCTCAGGGCAATGGTATTATAGAACGCTGCCATAGGACCATTAAAACCATTGCGTGTCAATCAAGCATATCAATAGCAGAAGCAACGTATTTGTACAATGTTTCGAGCTACGGTGACAAACCTTGTCATTATGAGCTGTTATTCGGCGCAAAGTCTCGTATAACGAATATCAGACAAAAGAGAATTGAAAGTGATCATCCAGTCGTTATTCGAAAGCAGGATGAAAACGATGAAGAAATGGATGCAAATCCATATATAGTCCGGGAGTTAGCGTGAAGTTGTGCAGGGAACGAGGTAGTACATAAAACTTTCACATAGCATAGTACACCTCTAACCTACTGCAAAACTTCGCGTCTGCTGGATCAGATCATTTGCTTTTCAGAAATAGAGAGGATAACACAATCCTGTGTATTTCCAGTGGTAAAATTGTGACATCTAAGGTGTTGACTCCATTTTTTCGAATTTTTGCTCATAAAAGTTATACATATTGGTATTTTGTTGAACTGGTTATTATAGAAATCATCTACAGATCATGATCTTTCAAATGGGCTGTCATTTTGTGACAGAGGATGAAGTAAAGTGTACAAACAGACACTTTTCGTTAAAGTATATCAACAATTTTCCTGAAATTCTATGTTAAAATTTGCAGTTGCACCAACGAAAAGTGTCTGTTTGTACACTTTACTTCATCCTCACGCTAGCTCCCGGACATACAGTCGGAGACAATGTTTTCTTAAAAAGGACCTCACGTTGTGATGTTCCATGGAGTGTACCTCATAAAATGACAAAAATATATTCTGGTACATCTTTGGAGATTGACTGTGATGGCATTAGAAGGCATGTATCTCATGTGCGAAGAATTCCTGCACACCAAGTGGTTCAATTTCTTGATTCTATAATACACAAAGAATTGTCTGATTTCCGACAACATTTTAAATTAGGCACACTTTCACACATGTTCGGAAATACTATATAACAGATTGATGAATTTTGTTTTATGTATTACTATCCTTACACTTAATAAATACCTGCATTTGCTAGGAACCTGCACGGGCCGTTTGAACATGATTATGATCATAATTCTTAATGAAAACTATTGCCGTCCTTTTTTTGTGATTAAATGTGCCAAGTAGTGTAGATGCATTTGTCAAAATTGATAACCGTTTATTTATTGACAAATGTTCAGGGCAATAACCGTAAATCTAAAATAGAATAGGAAATATCAAATTTTACTAAACTTAATAGTGAACTTATGATAAAGCATCCACCCGATATGTATTTCCCAAATTTACAAAACAGTATATAGTTACGTGTTAGTAAGAATAATTTTATATTTCCTGAAAAAGCTCCCATTTGGTAGATACTGTATATGGGTATCGTCAGACAAAGATATAAAAAATCCGAAGCTACTCATTAACCTATCAATTATACAATTAATAATCGAGTTATCTTACATTACTGTATATCAACTAATATTAACAACAATTAAAAAAATAGGCCTATTTAACATAAATTCTAAAAACATTCGTTGCAAGTGGCTTGACAAATTAATTCTAGAAAGAGAAGCAGTTGGTCGAATAGTCTGCAGGTTGTTATTTATCCAATCGGGTTGGATGCATAGCTATTGGTGCCAACTATAAGTTATTTTGTTGTAAAGGTGTTTTCTACAAAATCAGCTGTAATAATGTCAGCTGATTATTTTAAATTCACAGAATAAGTTCATCTAAGAGTTCAGTTATAACAACAAACCTAATCTATAGTGTTTCTTTTTAGAACTGAATGAAATAGAAATTGCACCTTTCTCGTCGTATCTTTCCCGGTAGTTTAGTTAGCAACGTCTTCAGCCCACCAATTCAGAATGACAAGGCAAGGACTGAATTGACGCATGACATTTACAAAGGACTTTTACTTTATTCAGAAGCTTTTGTGAAATACATAAAATGACCCTGTTCTTATTTTTTAAGGAAGTATTTCCAACAAAATGATGTTTTATGTATTAAAATTTCTTGTAAAAAATAAACAAAACATATTTGCTATTGAATTATAGCACTTACTATACTGAGGACTACATCCTCCTGCTTCATTTCCTTCGACACTTGATCCGCAGCTAGCAAAAACGGTAGTTATTTCTTTGGCTGCATGCCTTCTAATTGTACGGGAGCTTGGCATTATAAATCCTCCATGTAAATTGTAATGATACACTTTTTAAACTTTAGTGGCAATAATGTGAGTAAAACAAAATACATGAAAATAATATATCTAGACTTTCTCATCACAACTAAATCTTATAATATAATTTTCATATTATGTTTGTTAACTATTATGATAAACCTGATGATTACATTTCCCTATGCTGTAGACGAGAAACCCTGACATATACAAACAAGCGGCAATTAGCGGCAATCCGCGAGCTGAAACAAGGCCATTTTTTGGAAATTTCCTCAATTTTATGGGTTTATTACTTTGGTTTATTATTAAGGATCTATTTACAAAACCTATTTGGTTGACAAGAACTCGAGGTCGCCACTTGGCATTGATGATAGCTGCAGTTTTCGTTTAGCCGAGAAATACCGCGCTATAAGCAGCGGTAGTTTCCGGCAAGTGGATTCTCTGCCACCATGAAAATGTTTTGAAATGCCAATACTCGAAATAGTTATGTTTTGTACTGTGGAAATTGCTCAGAAAGCATTATTATTGACTAAAATAACTGTAATTAAGAAAATATAGAAAAAATAGCGTTCAAAACATAATCAATTTTTTTCGCCGCTGATATACCGCCATGCCGCCGGTGGACCGCTAGCGGACCTCTAGACTTTTAACACTGGGTCCGCACTATATTATTTAGAGGCGTTTGAACAGCAGCATATGCATGTGCATAATTCAAGCACAAATTGATTAGGGTTATTTTCCGAATTTCATGGAGTATTGTTGATTGTTGATTTGTGCTGATTTCAGGACCACTATCTCACGAAGTGCGTGAAGTTAAATCTTGCAATTTATTAATATGAAAGTTTATAACCTTGAACTCGCAGTTTGCAAAAATTCAGCATCAGCAATTGCTAGCTCATATGTAGAATGTGCTGATAGCTATCAACTGCTATTGATTAATGGCAATCAATTGTCTGCTGCTATTGAAATTGTATTTTTTCAAAATGATTTAATAACATTTAAGTATGAGAACTCCTGTCAGTTGAACAATGGGAAATTAGGTAATGCATAACGGAGAAAAGAGAGCTAGTTAAAATTTATGCCAACACAAAGTTGTCATTGATCAACAGTTGTCAACAGTCATATTAATCACCAAAAACTCTCTTAAATTGTTCAATTCCATTGTCGAATTTTCATACTGATATCGCGCATGGTTTGATTTCAGAGACAAATGAAGGCAGGTGGCCAGCATGCGATGCGAAGACTGAAATTGAGTGTGCCTTTGCTGATTTCTATGAAAATGTTGTTTTCGTATGATTTTCAATTACTTGATAACGAAATATTTCTAAACTAATCTATTCTGTAATTCTAATCGAATTAGCATAAACATGCTCCACAGTGTGTCGAATGATATGCACTCATAGAGTAACCTAGTAAGTACAGTGTTAACTCAAAAAGTGTCATTGGAGAGAAATTTTCTTATCAAGACACTCAGTTTCTTACGGAGATTATGTTCCTGAGGTCTAAATCTCACGATATAATTTGACACTAGCTATCATACATTTCCTCTATGCAACTATTGCTGCAAGTCTAAACTGTTGCTTCACGCTTCGTGTTAGTTCATGACGGAAATCGGACGGTAAAAAGAAGGGAAATGATAAAAGGGCACAGCTTATGTCTAGCATCGTTCATACCAATTAATTGCAATTACTTTTTTAATACAAAAAATTATTTCTAATTGATTAGACCTTTCCCATCAAATAATTTGTCCCATTAACAGTGGTGGGCGTTCCGATAAATGAAGCGATAAAGCGATAAAGCGATAATATCGGACTGGCCGAAAATTTATCGCTTATCGTTTATCGCAAAGAATCGCAAAATTTATCGTTTATCGTTATCGCTTTAAATTTTCCTGCGATAACGATAAAGCGATAATTTTTTTAAAAAACAAAAGTTTCTTTGGCTTATTAGACAAACATTCTACGATTAGAATTAACTGCTCGAATGTGACTCTTAAAAGCGTCAATTGGAATTGCATCGGGTATTACTAAGCTCTATTAAGGGGATCACACCTTGACACCACACAGTGCTTGATAGTTCACAACTCTTGCATGCAGGCCCGCGGGAACGTGGGGTGCAGGGGGTGTGGTTGCACCCCCAATAAATAGATCGAGGGTGCGTAGCACCCTCAATGTTATCACTGCTATAGTGATTGACTTTAGTGAGCATGCGATAGCGCTTTTCTATGCTTCTGCAGCCAGCCTATGTCACTGCCCGTGCTTTCCCTTACTGGTTTGTCGTTGCACAGAATGCGCACGCGAGTAAAACTTGTCAGCTTCGCTCGCCTTTGTTGGCGAGCGAAGCCGTCGACACAAGAGAAAATATATATTAAGAGAATGTCAGCTTACGATTCAATCAGTACAAATTTTGTCAGACAAAATAACTGCCGGTCAGCACTGCTGCATCGGAGCGCACATTTTCCCTGCTTCGACGATTGAAGACTTGGCTACGTAGCAGTATGACACAAAAACGTTTGTCACACTTGGCTGTCATAGCCAGCCACAGTGATCTTCTTTGTGATCAGGACGTTCTGAAAGAACTCATGACTGACTTTGTGAAAAAAACGCCAGAGCGACATGCGGTGTTTGGTTCGCTATGATAAGCGTGATGAATTATCTGTAAATATATAGTGCTAATTGTTCATACATTTTTTGATGAATTTTTTTATATCTAACTATAGCAATTACGCGTTGCATGAACTCATTTTAAAAGTAGTAAGCTCGGGATGGTTACGTAATCTTGATCTGCACCCCCTAGAAAATAATCGTTCCCGCGGGCCTGCAGTTGCATGTAGAATATCAATGCGCGATCCCGTTCCGATTCCTCGTTGAGGTCATCTACGATTTAAAGGGTTAGATGAAGGTAAGTTGAACAGCGAGTTGGTACATTTCTACTGAATTAGTACTCGTTAATAAAAGCATGAGATTGTTTCATTTTCACTCATCGCAGTATGTGCCTCGACTTCTGATCCTGCGTGTGTGCGCGTGCATTCACACAAAGCCTTTCGCATCGATTAGCTTCGAAATAGTCGTCATCCATGGACAGCAAGTATGACGTCGACCTCACTGAGGTAAGTTGTCGAATAAGATGTAAAGAGGATTGGCCCTTGACAGCCGTATTTGAACGTTTCAATGAGAATCATTTTTTTCTTCGCGTCTAGATGGCAGTCGGTGTCAGTCGGTATTGCTCATCAAGTGATAAAGTGCATTTGTCTCCTACCATCGAACGTTCAATCAGCTCATCATGCAACGTTTTTATAATCTATTAATCATACTATGTATGCGCATATTCATGAGAAACTACCAACATTCATTTAACACAGTGTTTTCCAAAATCGTACCTTTTTAGACTGCAAGCAGTCGAGTAGTGTTTTTAAATCCTCATCGTCTATAAGAGTAGAAAAATACGTCGCATATGCATAAAAAAAGGAAAATATAGTTCCTATATTTACCTTTTGTGTAGGCCAGGCCCATACTCTGTGGTAAACAACTAGGACAACTAGTCGCACAATTTTTTAAATCTCTTGTTAATGATTATCAATTTGGATTGACCAATGACCCTTCTCATTTCCAATGAGATGATTGTTTTATTTTAGCAATTCTGATTGACCATTCTCATTTCTAATGAGATGAACGCCGGGGAATTGGTCTCCCTGATAGGGGAACGAACCCCTGCTCAAATTTGGGAGGATTCAAAGATGGTTAACACGGAGGCTGAGGGCGCCAAATGAGTATCTCGCATCGGGCGCAAGAAACTCACGCTACGCCACTGTAGCACAGTCAATGTCAGTCACATCATAAGGCTAGCGCAGGCTGGACAATATAAAGCGACGATGACATACTTGTAGATAACTATCTTTCATAGTTTCTAGAGTAGACTGATAATGTAGCCTACATTGTACGTAGGCATTGCACGTACATATGCCTATATGTAGATCACTTGGCACTTGACCTACCCTACGTTTTATAGACATTTATTTCCAGCCGTGTAGATATACGTATGTATCGTAAGTTTATACAACAATATGATTTCCTTAACTTTCGAATTGCGGTGCCGTGGACATATTAATTCCCTTCAGTATTTTAGCAACTGTAATGAGCACTACATTAATTTTTTTCAATTTTTTAGCAACTTTAATGAACACTACACGCTCTATTATGCTGCAGTATACCGCATTAGCTTGTCGATAAATCGACGTACCCACGGGATGGGGTTGATGGAATAGCCCAATTGATATCTATTGTTTACGTTGCAAATACATTAATTATTAAATTTTTATTTCATCTTACGCATGTACTTTAAAATTATGTGCAATGTAGGCATACCGTAGCATAGTTAGGGTGCAATTTAATAATTACCGGTAGGGCTAATTGGTATTTCTAAGAGCGACGCCGCTAGAACTTCATCAGCCAAGGACGCAGAACAAGAAGAACATTGAATTGTTGTTTAGTCTATTGATATGATTATTGATTAGGCTGGCAAAATTATCGAACCTATATAGGTCTTATCCAGTAGCTAGCTAGGTACAATGATGAGTGTATTGTCCCTCGATGTTCATACGTTACGAGTGAGGTCCCACAGATAGCTACATTATAATTTTGGACTTTGCTTGTCAGGCTTGGACATGAGTTGGGAGTTGCAAATTGCTACATGCTATTTACGTCTAAGAGACAAGTGCAATCCGATCGTCATCCTTCACCATGGTGGTATACTGAGACTATGGGCCACACTAAGTAGGCTACATGTAAATACTTATTTATAGATTGCGTTTTTTGAGCGCGCACTTTTCAATTAAGCTGATAAAGTCGACGTTCATCATTTTTTTCATTGTCTGCCAACATGTTTACCATCATCCTGCAGAGTCTAGTAAAATACATACACATACATGTGCTTATAAGACGCTGTATCAATGAAACTACATGTATATATGCGTTGTATTTAGCTGTCTTGTAAATTTCGGGATCGCAAGAATTTTAAGGTTATATCATTGCAGCTACATCTGCTGTATACAAGCATGTGTATTATTTATTTTGTCATAGCCGAGGATATATCAAAATAAAATCACTGATTTTTTTGTTTCAGTTTCAGCGTCAAGAGGACTGCAATATGTCACGCAAGAGGACTACATGTATGGAGGACTTCTTCCGTGTTGAGAACAGGAGTAGTGGTGTGACTCAAGAGAAGAAGCGGAACATTTCTGAAAGTTCGGGATCTGCAGACGTTCCCCCCGTCTCCCACTCGAATTCCCTCATGTCCCTGGGTAGTGAGTTAGAGGCCGACAGCCGCTCAGGTAGTCAAGCCATTGACTCGACCAGCCACACCTTGTGATTGCGCCTGGATGTGGTATTTCCAGCCCCCTCATCCATTTCTTAAACAATATTCACTTTACCAACAGATGGAACTCTCTGTATGACGCGTGCAGCGTGCTGCTACAGTGCGTCATGAACGACGACGCTCGCCTGGAGGCCGTCACATGAAGTTCTACGGAACGAGGGGGGCGCCAACCGGAGCAGGAAGTCCTTCAGCGGCTTCGACGACCAGGACAGACAGGTAAAGTACCAAAGTAGTTGATGCAAATTTCATTTTAGCTGAGATGAGCCTACATGTAGATAATAATGTTTTTGTTTTTGCTTTTGGTTTACAAGTTTTAGTGCCTGCTATGCTATCAATTTAATGAGTTTTTTACGTTATCACCAGGTGCTGCATGAGTTCTGCAAAGTCATGAGGCCAGTCGCCAACTGTCTGGACCGGCTACAGGCGAGCAGAACGCCTACCTTGGTGCACTGCTTCCCAACCTCACTCTCATGAAAGTGGCGCTGGAGCGCATGGAGGAATCGCAAAAGGGACCAGGCCCTCATCTATGCACAGCCCTTGGTGCGCGCCCTCCTCCGACAAGAGGGCAACAAAGGAGGATTTGACAACAGGTAGGCCTACAAATTCAACAACTTCACCTATATTCTGTAACATAAAGAGGTACCGGTATTTTATTCTCTGTTTAATGTTTGCGGTGCTTACCTTTTTCTATAAGCCAGGAGTCGCGCAAACTCCGGCATAAATGGCCTATTCAGTGTTCCAGTTCGGCCTTGTTAGGTGCTAGCCTGTCAGGCCTAGCTAGTGCTAATAATGTCAGCTTTTAATGTACACATGCATATTTCTTGTGCTGTGTAGTTTTGTTCCCTTTCTTTACTATACAGGTTCTCGCAAATTTAGGAGCCAAATTTATCATCAATGGACGTTGACTCTGTCTCAAAGAAGTATATGCTTCCGATTGATTTGTTTTGATGGTTAGTAAATCAATATTTTCCTCACAGGAGCATTGTAGCCTCTCCCTGTTTTCTCTGTCCTAGTGTGCCTTCTTGATCCCTGGCCCTGACACGGCCTATATGGTGGCCTAAATTGCCTGCCGATCCCTGGTATAGGCAATAAGTACATGCACATGTCCCGCTACGTGTTTAAACTAATTACTTTGCTTTACAGATTCAGCTCCATGTTTAGAAACATGGATCTCCTCATGGCATCTGCCCTTCATCCAAACTACGGGATGTCGACGTTCGGCTCCATGGCTCCGCATATGAAGGAGGAGATTTCCATGAGGATCCTAAAAGAGATGACGGCGCTCGTCAGACAGGAGGAGGCGGGAGAGGGGGGAAACCAAGTTACGATGAAGAGCATCAGGAGGTCGGCGATTGACCCCTTTGCCGAGCTCTGCGAGTGTGAGGATGGAACCTGAGGAAAAACCGCGACAATAACCTGCAGGAAGACCTCAAAAAGGAGCTGCAAGGGTGGATGAAGACGCGGAGGCAAGGAGGTAGGCCCTACAATAATGTGTTTAAAGTCTTGCCATGGTTTTTTCATGCACCATGAGCATTACGTGTGTACAAGCAAGTGACTTACTTCGGTGCATTGTAATGTGTAATTGCAGAATGTGTACATGTAAGATTGCAATGATGTATGTGTTTTTTTTTCAGGCAAACTGTTGAAGAAGTCGCACTTCCCTGCGAAGCATAGGGCCCACTGAATAACACTTTTTCATAAAGTACAATACCGGGATCCCTATAAGCTCTGCAGGAGTAGAGCGTCTCTTCATCGTGGCTGGAGACGTACTGAGGCCGAAGAGGGATTGTCTCATGTGATGACAATTTTGAACAGAATTTTGAACAGATTGTTTCTGAAGGGAAACCTCTCACCTCAGCAAGAGGCTTGCCCAAAGCCAGGAGGGGCCGATGAGGATGATGATGATGATGTGTAGTATTTGTATGATTCCTCTCTGCTCTGATTGTACTTTGTGGTGCGGTGAAGTTTGTCGTGGTACCCGATACATGTAGCTTGTTGTTTTTATGGTTTTTATGTTAACAATAAAGTTCTCAATTCGTGTCTTTCATCAATGCTCCTATTTATTCAATACCAGCCTTATGTTGTATTTTAGGCATGTACTTGTAAGTTTCTGTACGATATGATTGAGGCCAAAGGGCCCAGACCAATGAAGAGTGCATCAACATAATTAATTGTTACACATGGCCTTGTATATGCATGCAGGCACGACTTCGATTTCATGTCCTCGAGCTCTAGCACTCGATGTTGTTAGAAGACATGGAATCGAAGGAGTGCATGCTTGTGCATGGCGCCGTCGTGTAACAAATCATCATGTAGAACAGCATTTATTTTAGTGAATTCAGTGTAGAGGTTTAGTAGCAAAAAATGAGCCAATTATAGACGTTAGTAGAGACAATTTCAGGATTTATCGTTATCGGACTTTATCGTTATCGCTTATCGCTTTAACCTTTGCGTAAAATTTATCGCTTTATCGTTATCGGACTCAGCAAAAAAAATTATCGCTTTATCGTTATCGGACCCATCGGAAAATTTATCGCTGCCCACCACTGCCCATTAAATTGCAACTTGTTTTCGATCAATTCAAATGATGTTTTCAAACCGCTGATCAAGAACTTGAATTTCTGACCTTAAATCGCATTATTTTCGATCGGGATAATATAGAAATGCATATGGCTTCCGCATTAGCTAATATATTTAATATATTGAAATATTTCATAAGGTAGTTTTATTAATGCAAAATCAAGAAGCACATCTGCTTCTAATGAATGGCGGA
>CAJQUW010005291.1:0-78101 GCA_907163375.1 Prostheceraeus crozeri
AGCCATGAGTCGCTCCATGTTCAAATTGTGGAATATATGCTGCGATTTGATGACCGTGAGGACAGAATGAATAGAATCACTACAGACACTTATGCAGCTTTCAGAGATACGTGGAACAGTGTCAACGAGAATCTATCCAAGTATTTCATCGCAAGTCCATGTATTACTGTCGACGAGCAGCTTGTGTCGTCAAAAACAAGGTCTCCACACAGAATCTACTGTCCAATGAAACCAGGAAAATATGGTGAGTTGATCCGATGGATCTGTGATTCAAACTTCAATTATTTCCTCAACGGCTGTCCTTTGACAAAGCGGCCACAAGATCCGGCAGCAGCAACGCAGCATCAGACACAGAATAAAGCCGAGAATTTGGTGATGGATTTGGCGGAGCCCTCTCTAGGTCATGGTAGAAATATAACCGGTGATAGATTCTTCACTAGCAAGACTCTGACTGAAAAATTACTTCAACGGACAACAACATATGTTGGTACAGTGACGAAGAACCAAGATTCATACCGAAAGATCTCCATCATGAAAAGGAAGTGCATGAGTCTGAATTTGTGTTTGGTGGTCAAAACAAACAGCTGACAATTCAAAGCTATCAAGTGAAAAGAAAGCGCAAAGTCTTCATGTTATGAAGCATGCATCACAACAGTCATACGGAAGAAGATCGAAAAAGAGAAATTGACATTCAGCTCTTCTACAACAGTACAAAGTCAGTAGTCGATACTGTTGACAAGATAGCGAAACAGTACACAGTGCGCACTTTGACCAGAAGATGGCCTCATACTCATATTCTAACAGTTTGCAAGATGCCTAAATTTGATTTTTCAATCTGAAATACATTGATATATGGCTTATGAGTGAAGTTCTTGGATTTTAGAGGTATGGTCAAATTGACCATACCTTTGTCGTCCTAGGGTTAATATTGTCCGGGGCCTGTAGGCCCATCGAAGTCAACAATAGAATAAAGCTACCTCTGTCGATCTCTCTCTTATCTGTGCGTGCAGTTAACACAACGGCCGAGTACTGTGATTTCAATTTTTGTACAAATAGATTTATCACAGGTCTATCGAAATTGGAATTGAGGTGGAATTGAGGTTTATCAAGGTTAATTCCAATTCCAATTCCAGTAGATTTAAATATCGTCGATTCCAATTCCAATCCCGACTTTTCCAACTCTGGTTATGAGGCTACAAAAATGCCGGGCATGTCCGCACAGTCACACAAGTGAGATAAATCACTTGGTATTTTGCTTACATGCGTGTTACGGAAGTATTTGCACATTTAGGATTTTCTGACTTGTGATCAAAACACTTTCACACAAGCAGTTGATTTGACATTACACTTCGAAGATCTACCGCACATCTGCCTTCTCACTTTGATCACCTCATATTCAACAAACAACGCAATTCTTGATATCATCATTCACTTCTTTATAAACACCTTCAAACCGAGTTGGCTGACCACCATTTGACTATCGAACGTAAGAAGGTGCTGGACGCCGCGGCCCGTCACGCTGTGCCAAGGTCAACTTTACTTTTACTTTTGACCAATGAAATTGAAAACTTCCAGTCAGAACTTCTTTTTAACTTGCTCCTAGTATGAATCGCCTGACTCGCAAACTGGTGAACTATATATTTGACCTTACACTTCTCAGATCTACCGCAGATTGAAACACCAATGAGAACCGCCTCCTGGCTTGTCGGAGGATCAACATACATCTACAAGTTCGATGAATTCAGCTCAGCTGACATAACCGAAATAGAGGTTTCAACATTTGCTCTCAATTCTTAAACAAATAATTCATCAAGCAAAAAACTACTGTTTAGGTTGATCAGTAATCCCTCAACTTTGCATTCACTGC
Organism: Prostheceraeus crozeri; assembly: GCA_907163375.1. Lineage (NCBI taxonomy): Eukaryota > Metazoa > Platyhelminthes > Polycladida > Euryleptidae > Prostheceraeus > Prostheceraeus crozeri. Next base: position 1,868 of record CAJQUW010005291.1, read on the forward strand.
ACATAGCAATAATAACGAGCAAATACTTTGTTACTCATATTTTTTGATCGATTGAATTCATTTCATAATGCGTATTTATTTTCTAATGGAATTATACCCCGACAGATGACAATCATTCAGGCTTTATGCATTCACCTATTTTTCCCGTTCAGAATATTTTTATGCAATTTTGATGTCAGTAAGTTGTGTTACTGCACTGTAAACTGTAAGGCACGAAAATTCCCTTGAATTAGGCACGAAACTTAGGCATCAATTCTAACCAACACAAGGCACGAGTGGGCACGAAGCCTTGGCGCCTAAGTTCGTGCCCATTGGTGCCTAATTTTTCTCTTCGCGAAATACAGCTTCTACATGCTACTGGTATCAGTAGTAAAATCCCTACCCTTATTTATTACTATATCGTAAAATGCTCTTCCGTTAATTATTCTGAATTAAAAGAAAAACAGTTTCTATAATTCGATCATGGATATATATAATTTCAAATGAATAAGAAGCAAAATATCGGATTTCTAGTATGCACGAAGGGAATTACTTTTTGAGAATCCGAACAATTCAACATCGATGCATATATAAAGTACCATCAGATTTTATGAGCATTTAAAACTATAAAACATGCTTCTCGAAAAGTCTGAATAATTCATATAACACGATTCGAGTATACTTAACAAAACTCCAGGACATATGCCGGCTGTATAAAAATCAAAACGTTCAGAAATTTTGTTCCATATTTACAAAGCGTGTCGTCTGAAACAGAGAGTCAAAAAAGCATACAGTGAAAGGCATTCAGTAAGTTAAAAAGTTTTTTTGTAGCAAAATTCATAAGAAATTATAATGTCATGGAAAACTTAGTTACGGAAATTCTTGAAAACTGTCTTATTCCAACGAAGTTTCAAAGTGACAATTGTCAAAATATGTTTTATAGAAATGTACAATAAAGCTTTGAAGCTCACTGTTTTTAGTTGCATTTCAAATCATTCAAATCAACACGAAAAAGAGTTCGGACAGTTTTCGAGGAAATGCTTGGAGCACAAGGCCGTCAATTGTCTGCAGAGTCCCTCATAATGATTGAGTATTTATATTGCTACCATAGGTGCATAAAAAACAAAGCTAAGGCGATTGACAATGAATGGATGAACAAACTAACTGTAACGTGCATCTTATACAGATAATAGAAATGTCACAAAGTTAGTTTCGCAGCATGAAAACATTGAACATGTTTGTCTTGAAGTCCAGAAGGGATGACGATCAAACATCATAATGGGGTAGTAAATTCCAATCGACAATGGCTCTCTGGGAGAAAAAATGTTCACGAGACGGAACCCTTAAAAATTTTGAAAACGCTTCAAGTCGCAAACGCAAGTCCGCAAGTTGAAGAAAGTACCGGAATCACAGGGAGTCAGTCGAAGATATCAAGTCGAAGACGTTGAGGGGTTGGAATTCTAAGGATTCGTAGACGGTCTTCGTAGGAATGCCCGTACATTGGCGCCATCAGTATCAAGAATGACCCCATTTGACGAAGTTCCGGAGGGGCTGAAGATATTCCACCAATATGTATTAATTCCTGAAAATAGAGAAGAGAATGTAAAAATAGACTATGATAGTCTTTTATTCGCAATTGTTGTTCATAAATGAAGACGGTAGGTCATGTACACACATAAGCATCAAGGATTGTCAAAATTAATCACCCCAATCACTTTTTAATTAATTTGAGTCAATTGATTGATTGGTTGATACAGCAATTTCAATTAATTAATTGGCTGGAATAAAGAATTTCAATTAATTGATTGATATTTTTCCAATTCGTATTGATTGCTGCATTTTCCAATTGCAACCAATTAATTGCTATCTGTTAGTAGCCGAGATTGAATATCTAATTTCGCCTCTGCAGTATTTTACTTTTCACAATTTACAATTATAGTAAGCATTTCAGGTTGGCAAGTAGTAACAACGTTAAGATTCATGGGTATCCACAATTAAATTCATATTTGTTTCAACCAGAGTAGACCAAGCAGCTCTAAAATGTAGGCGAAATTTTTCTACTCATTCGTCACTGATAAAAACAATGCAGAGAATCACGAACGCTTGTATAAACTATATGCCAAAGGCATGAGAGCAAATCTAAGGAAATTATCACTTGTCTGATTGGTCTGACTAATCAGTATTAAAAAATATATGAGACTGTTTATTGCTGTGTAACGTGTATATAGTTAAACAAATCTTGGATCAAGTAAATTAATAATTAATGCTTTCAAGTTGTAGAAACTGTGCTCGAATTTTGGATTCCATTTTCAATACTGATTCGCTCACAATTCCAAATACAATCATTTGATTGATACATTTTCCAACTTCAATTGGTTAATTGGTTCACAATTTCCATTCCAATTAATTGATTTTTTTTTCAATTTTAATCAATTGATTTTCTTGTCCAATTAAATTGCAACCAATTATTGAAATCTCTGATAAGTATTGATGAATGACTATGATATTATTGAAAGTCCTTCACTAGACTAGGAAGCATCGGAATCAGGCTTTCTAACAGCTTAGCTATCATCTACTATTCAATTCAAACATTTCTTAAAGCAAGGTGAATAAATGAAAATAGGAAATTACAAGATACAGTTAGAATCATGTGACACAGTGAGACATTTACAACAGTTGAATACATCTACAACTAAAGAATGCACCATCATGGTTCAGCTGTCTGTTCAGATTGTGTTTTTATGAACACTGCCTCAATAATATTTGAAACAAAGCTGTTTGTTAGAGACTTGAGCTAGGATTTTCTTATTTTCAGGAATACAGCTCAATTTATGATCAGATTAAACTGTCTGCAGATAATTTCAGCTATCTCTAACCATTGATTAAACTGCCAGTTTAGCTGGAATTCTGAAGTTTTCAGCATCATAGCCAAAGCCTTTAATAGCTTCGATTTAAATATGATGGAGGCTTTGTACATAAAAAAGTCTAACCCTGATCTGAAAAGACAGTTGAACAATGATGAGGCGTATATAGCCTACGATATATGGACTTCACTCTTAGACTGCATATACTTGCATTTAACATATATCTTGTGCTTCATGATATACATGAAGGCCTACAGCATTCTTCCAAATGCCAGCTGCTTTAAATAATTCTCAAAAATTTACCAAAATATCACATGAGGCAACATTGATGAAAGGCTTCATGCCTAATGGGCCTCCGAGTATAAATACGGTTCATTTATTTAATGACGACATCATATTTCGAAAGTTTGGACAAAAGGCGTCGCTCGTTCAGACATGGAACGTCAACGTCTGTCAGTGAGGGAGATTCTTCATTCATTTGGAATTTCAAAAAATAAATGACTGAAAAATGTCGCTCCTTTGATTACGACAGGTAATTTAAATAGATGCACTTGAGATAAAATCCCGACATGTTTCGTCCTGCGTACAGTACCAATGGTGCTAGCGGTTGATAGAAAATTCAAATTCATCATTGTCAGCATCAGTAAATGACGACGCTATGTTGTTTTGGGTATTAAGTTAATCAAGCTATAACTAAACCGTCGTCATGAGCTGATCTGATGAGTTGCCACTACACAGCAATAGGCTACATGGTAAATTTGTATAATTTTCTAACAACCGCCAGCACAGGGATCGCAATTCACCTAAAAAAATGCAGAATCGGGAAAAATCGGGGCTTGAATGCATAAATTTGAAATATCCACATTAGACAAATTTCGTGAAAAACGGAAAAGCCGGAAAATTGCGATCCATGCGCCAGCACCATTGACACTACACAGGATGAAGCATGTTGAGATTTTATCTTCAGCACAACAATTTGAATTACTAGTTGTAACCAAAGGAGCGACATTTTTCAGTCATTTATTCTTTGAAATTCAAAAAAACATGGAATGGATTCCAAATCAAGGGGATATAGGATAGGAGCTGTCAGTCAATTAGAAATGAAAAATATAGATTTGATCATCCATAATAGCAATAAATGCTGATGAAAAGAATTTCAGTGCATGAATTGTATCACTGAACTTTTGCTTGAATCTTTGCATTAATTTAACTTCAATCGCTTTACTAGTGCATAGCTAACTTATCAAAATTTATTTGACTAAAATCACCTTGTTAGTGTTTGTCTACAGTATCTGTAATATTTGTTAACTAACGGAAATGTATTTTATGTTTCTTCATCCATAATAATTTGGCGCTGTAGTACCAACGCAACCGAATCTAGTACCAACTTTCTAAAAAGGGCTTGCACAGAATTGAAAACCAAGAATTCTAATAATACATGTAAGCAACCCATCTTTGTCATCTTTATTCAGATAGGCCTATAGATGAAATAAACGGCGCAATCGTTTCCTAACCGAGACTTCGATGTGTTGGGATTGGTCTGAATATTGTCTACTAAATTTGATGCTGTTATTAACATGAGCGAGCAGATAGCTAAATGTTATTTGACATTAACAGACTCGAGAAGTTTACTCAACAGCTTTAAATTGAGAAACCTCTAATGAATCCATCCAACAGGGGTGAGCAAGATCAATATGATCCAATCCGTAGATATGTTGACAGGCATTTTGATCTTAATCAGTATGTAGAATTCATCAATTGTTTAGCAAGCTATTCTCAAGTAGGCCTACAGGCCTATGAGATGAATTAAATTGCTGGATTCTTGACAAGGGCTAGCTGGAATAGCAGATAGAAAGTGTGAATCCACCACTCTACCACTGATGTCGAAACAGCCTGAAATTCGATAATTGAATTATCGAAGAAATCAAGCTAGCCTACTATTGAAATACTTTATCCTCGTCTACATGGATAACTTGAGAAGATAATGCCGTTATCGGATAAGCCTAGTGCCTAATCGAGTACAAACATAAGCTCAAATGATAGATGTGGACCATTGTCTTCACTAAGCTTGAAAAAATCTTCAGAAATCGAAGTTTGATTGGGAAATTGTAAAAGAAAAACTGGAAAACTTATTCACCAGGTCAATTAATGAAATTCATGAAAACAAACTTTATAATGCATAATGTGCATGTTATACATATATCATACCATTTAGAAAAAATAATGTTACATATGGAGTTTACTGAAACTAGAATTGCTCTTCCTTCGTTGTTTAATTGAAACTTTGGAACGGTGGAAGGAAAAGATAGGCCTGTATAACTGCGGTCAGTTCCCTAAGGAGGCTCTCACAAGACTAAAGATAATATTTTTCATTGAATAATTATGGGCATGAGAGTTATTATCGTACACGTGTGTACAAAACACAACACTTTCTTTTGTCGACATTTCTCAACACTTTAATCCAAACACTATTCCCGATTTCACAGGAGCGACTAAATGGTCCGAAAAATTTTTGACATTTTGACATTTTTAGCCGCACAAAATATGGTGCATAATAATAATTTCAAATTCACAACTTTTGTGTTCAGTATGAAAATGGGTTGGAAGAAGTCGGCATTCACAGTTCACAAGGAAGCGCAGTATTTTATTCACGGTCCAAGCAAATATTCTGTAAGCCATCTGACTACCTATTAATTACCGTAAAATATGACGAGTAGTCCGTACTCTTGGGCCCATGATTCCCTATCTTTCACAAAGCGCGCCATCGGCTCTTTTTATAAATCAAATTCTCTCAGATAATGCCGAAATATCTGTCTGGTTATTCGCATTTTGGCACACTGTTGCCGGTATTTGTGGGTAATCTCCCCACGTTTTCAAATTTGTCTAAAATCCTTAGAATTGAATCAGTCGTCACACAACTTCAGCTCCAAATTTTTGAGAATATTTTCTACCCATGTGCAAAATTTTATCAAATCGGACAGGTGATTTTGATTTTTAGATGACAAATTGAAGTGTAACGATGTCAGCAACTTGATCTGACTTTGTCTGTTCGACGCATTATTGTTGTGTGCATTGTTCTCTCTCCCTCTCCGTCTCATCATTACTGTCTAAAATCTTCCCATGACCACTACCCTACCACACATTTCTGAATTAAAATATGTCAAATGGAAAGGATGTGGTATGGGTCATTATAACTTCAAGAGTTGTCGCGACATAACTTAGTTGACTTACATGTAGTGCTATCTGCTCAGTGCTGAGACGATGTCAGGCACTGATGAAGCCGCTGACATCGTTACACTTCACGTTATCGTCTCTAATTCAAAAAGAACTTGTCCGATTTGCATAAACGTTTGCATGTGGTTAGAAAATATACTCAAATGCCTGTATCTGAAGTTTTGTGATTTATTCATTTATACTGATGATTTTAGACAAATTTGAAAAGGTGTTGAGATAACCCATAAATACCCGATTAATATACGAATAATATACGAATGTTATTTATTAATCAATATGGTACAAGTTCTCTGGAATAGCGGACATGAAATCAGCAAAAGAAACATTTAGTAAAATAATTATCATCTGAAAATGATGATCTATGGTTGTTAAATAATATGAAAGAGTAATGAATAAGTTTTCCCATGGAAAAAGTAATTATCTAAATACAGCGTTGAGTTAACATATTTATTGACTTGGGAGGAATTGTTTGAAACATCCATGTTCAGCACACCCTAACATGCACGGATGACTGATAGCCATAGTTGTCATCATGTAAAAGTCAGTTCAAATGTTCAGTCATTAAATATTGTGCATCCCTAAGACCAGATCATTCACTAGGCCTACCTTTCAGATGGCATTTTACATGTCATATTGGCCATTTGATTAGCATAATTTCCAATTTGAGCTAGAAAATAGTATCAAACTCTGGTATCGAAGTCTTGGAACCATGGCCCGGCAGTTCCCCTGACATGAAAATCATCGAGAACTGCTGGGCTGTGGTGAAGAAGCGAGTTGCTCAACGGAACCCACTTCTCTCAATGATCTCAAGAAGACGGTGTAGCCGAAATTAACGAAGAGTATTGGGAGATGCTGATTAAATCCAGTGCCGAAACGCATAAGCTGTCCTCAAGGCCATGGGAGGACCAACAAAGTATTGACATTTTGACTATTGTTGAAGTAATAGCCTTAGATTTCGTAATTTTCGAATGAGCGCAATTAGTGAAAATCACGCTATTAACCTGAGCACATATTTCAGGAGTTGGAATAGATGTTGTTGCATCAATATACTATTTTCTAACTCAAATAGAAAATTATGTGGGCAAAAAATGTGGGCATGCGAATGCTAGTGCATTTGGCATCAACATTTTGAGCTAATGTCCCAGCAAGCAACTCAATGTAACATTAATTAGCTCTTTTCTAGTCTCCCCTTGCCAGTAGCTAATAGGCAGTTCTCTTTGCGGGACCATCAGGTGGCCACCTCTACAACTCTGATTTTAATGTCTTTCTTAATCCCCTTATTCTGCGGGCATCGAGCATCAAATGGCCTGTCGAAACCCTGATTTTTAAGGTGATTCATTGCGACGAGTTGCAATAAAAACTCGCACATTACGTTTCCGGTGGAACCTACTCAACGAGCGCGCAGCTTATGACGTCACATACGAGTTCTATTCGTCGTCAGCATAAGCTATACCCGATATCTAAGTTACTCGTGTTCCTGGTGCTATGATCCTTTTTGATTTCATGCGTTTTACATAACAAAACGTACTATGGTACTGGCTGGGGGAAACCATTAATATTCATTTGTTAACTGTATGTACACGCCTAATATAATAATCATGGTCTCGGCACTGGCATCCTGGGATCTCGAACGCCTAAAAAATGGTCGAGATCTCGTGATCGAATTCATTACTCTGAAGTAAGATTCGATAGATCGCTAGCCACACATTTTGCCCATTTGAAGCTGTGTAACATATAGCATTGCATTTTTTATTTTACAATGCTATTTAACCACAATATTAAGAAAATGAGATTTAATATAAAACTCCATTTTACTTCGGATTGAATAGTTTTCAACCATTGTGTATGGTTTCAAGTTTCCATTGCATTGAACAAAGACCCTAGTTTCATGTATGTTTTATAATACCTAAAGAACCGTTTGTGAATATCGCCTTGAAGCAAATATGAATAGAATGGTTCTCACCTCGAAAATGGGACACTGAATGATCTTAATTTGATTTGCAGTTTCGAAATGAATGTTGCATGAACAGTGCAATTCACAAAGAAAAAATCACATGAATATGAAAATCGTCTAGTTAACACAGAGCGTAAACATGACTTAAGTTGAGAAAGCATTTCTTTCCAAGAAATATTTGTTCTGTCTGAGCTTGCAGTATGCAGCAAAACATCAAAATGCATCATACTGAAACTTGAATGGACGTTGGTCTTGTCGGAAAGCTAAACTACACAAATCATTTGATATTTGGCTTAGTACATTATATTTCCAAGGATGCATGAATATTTTCAAACGAACTCATGTCGTACTTACCTTCTTCCATGCAGCACCTTTTTCTGTTCTTCAAATATAATTTTGCTTGATTCAAGCCCACATGCCATCCTGAACAGCTGTTATCGCAAGCGCTACTCAACAACACTTCACGGATGGAAGAATGAAAGAATGTCTTTAAAATGTAGGAGACTCAAACAAAGGAGATTTAAATTTGACGAGTTGAGTAATTTGAAGCTTAGATGGCTTAATTTCGAATAAATTAACTTCCTAATTAGCAATCGTAAATGAAGAAGTTTTTCTGTATGTGGTTTTTACCAGATAAACAAATATTTGGCTTGGTGCCCATTAGTGCCTTCAGGCATCAATAGGCGCTAATAGGCACCAGATTTTGACTTCGTGCCCTACAGTTTACAGTGTGATGTAAGTAAAGTCAGAGCGAGAATTATGCAGGAAAAATTCTTAGCAGAAAGATGACACATAGAAGGGAATGTATTTCTTGTTCATATCGCACACAATGTCTATTGAACTTCCTTTTCACTTGGTGAACTTCGTGCATTGCCGAATACATGGTTGAGAGATCATTGAGCATCGCGCATTGCAGTCATCTTGATGTCTTTTTTCCGCCGCAACACATGGCCTATAGCAGGCGTCCCATCCTTGTGAGCAATTAAACTCGCAGTCTAATTTCTCCTCTCCAGTTTTCCTGCTGCATCTCGTGCGTCGGCAGACATCAGTCTTCCTGGTGCACCTCTGCGGACATCGCTGATCGTAAATACTGCAATCAAACATGCAAGCTTCTATTTTCTCTTGCATCAGACTGTTGCAGCCATTCAGGCAGCAAATATTCCTTGGTCCGTCCTTGAAGCATCCGAACTGACATCTGTCGAATTGCCGTGAGCACTCTTCGGTGCATGCCTCGTCTTTCACCAATTGCCCTGATTTGCTCCAGCTGTAACACTTTTGGCTGCAGGACCTGATAGTTCGTAGACAACGACCATTACAAAGGATCTCTGCTGATTCCTTCCGTCTACAAGCGGCATCACAGGGAGATGAGAAATTCGAACTCCGATTATCGAAGAAATTTCGGCAGATGGAGGCGTTGTTGTCGGCAGAAATGCAAGTTATTGCACCGAACACGATGAGCAGCAGTTTGAGAGACGTCATTTCTTGTCTGAAATAGAAATCGATGTCAGTTAGCGGTTTCAGGCAGGCTTGTTGATGTGACGGATTTCCTAATGAGAAGCAACTATCCTTGCACCTCAGTTTCTTTTCATTGTTGATTCATTTCAATATTCTTCCATTTTTCTACATATTCATTCTACAAAGATCACTACACTAGGTGACATGTCACGTTCAATTACGCGTAATTCAGGTTTGAACCGCGCGTAATTACACATGACCCCAAACATCCGTGGCTATGCGGGATATTGCTGCAATATAAGTTATATAAGTCAGTATAGTTGGCAGTCCTGTTATATAGACTTTGCGTCTCATGTGTCTGTATGTATCAGAGGCTAAACAATGTGATAGGACCTCAATTTCATGCTCAGGGAAGACAGAACATCATCTTAAGTTAATTCATCTTAGTGGTTCAAGCGGCAGCGCAGAAACCTCAAAACAAGGCCGTGAAGTAGTCAGTTCATTTTCTAGTCATTTGAAATCTTTGTGTTCCTCATAACCGGAATTTGAAGCTACTCGGAATTGCAGAATACCACTTCACAGATGAAGGAGGTGATTTGCAGGCAAAATTTAAGGTTAATTTGCAGGTTAAATTTCTGCAAAATCAAAATTCCGTCAAAATCAACAATTTTGTATTTTAAATTGCTGTTTATAATGCGAAGATTTGAGAGTCATCTGCACTGTAAATATATTTCATTCTCAATGTCGTGTAATGTGGAGCAGCATTTCAGAAGTTAGAGAGGGAAGAGGCCTCCCCATCACCGTGATATCATCGCAGTTCAGAGCGCGGTCTGGGTAGGTTTGGTTTATTAATAATAATAATAATATGCGTTTTATTTTTTCAGAATGAAAATCGTACATTACAGAGAAATGCATAATCATCTTTGTTGTAACGAATTGTAGAAAGAACACATATATAAAATAAAGAAACGGCTTCGTCTATCTGTTCGTCTGGATAGCAAAATGTATCTTCCAGATTCAGACATTGGCGGGAGTAAGTAGCTTAGTATGTGATCTTCATTTGCGATGCAGTTGAATAGCTTTAATGCCTGGTCATGCCTTCGAAGATCAAAAGCTGGCAAAGTCTCGCAATCGCATTGGCACAACATAAAAGCTTGTGGAATCTCCTCTGTATGCGTTCTAGACGGTTCACATCTGTCATATGCAATCCTACGAAGAGTGGACCGCAGTACTCAACCAGAGATCTTACAAGACCAAAGTAAATTAGCATACATAAAATAATGAAATTAGCATACATATTCATGCATTGACTATCCATCTGCAAAAAGCAACTTCTCAATTTCAATTCTATAAGCGCTTGCCATCAGCCCTTTACAAGCTCCATGAAACTATTATTCACTCTAACCGCCCCGCTCGGCACTAACCCTGACTTGCCCCACTGAGGTACTTTTCGTAATTCTCCACCCCCGCCCCCCCCCTGCTGATCTCCCACAACATTGCACCAATTTTACCAAGCAACACACCAATCGAATGGGCTTTGAAAGTGGATTCTCGAAAACAGCATCACTTAAATTTTCAAGGTCATTCCTGGGCTGATGTGAAGGTCAAAGGTCAAACCCTCAATTTTGACAAATTTTCATTACATCATTAAAATGACAACAAAAACTAATAAACCATGCAATAATCGAAAGATCTGGTCAAGGTGGTTAATAAAATGATGACTACTAATCGTCAGATGATGCATTAGATGAGATCAAAAGTCAAATGATTCAAACTTTTTGTTCAACTCAAATAGCACTAAAACAGCACCTTTAATGTTTAGTTTCTGCATGTGAAGAAACAGTCCGATTCGGTGAACTTTTATCGACACACGGAGGCTAAAAGTAATATGATTCTGCTAATTTTCAATAATTGCTGTTTGGATGCAAAGTTGAAAAGTACAACAATAATGACAAATCGTATTTTTAATTTGAATTTTAAATTTCAAACATGCATACAAATAAGCAGATAGTTTCAAATTCTAAAACTTTGCATTTGTGAATATCTCTATATTGACAGGAAGAATCCTTAATGCATTCTCAACTTATTTCATCAAGAATTCATGCCGCCAAACATCCAAATTTAAATAGCTCTCACGCCAGAAGTATTGTGCCGAATTTATCTTCCTTCGTTAAAAAAAATTGCATAGCACGTAGATAGTACACTGTAAACTCTAGCGGCACGAAATTTTGCTTGAATTAGGCACGAAATTTGGGCATCAATTCCAACCAACACAACGCACGAGTAGGCACGAAGTTCATAGTGCCGAGTTCGTGACCATTGATTTTTCCTTCGATTTCATTGGATAAACAAATACATGATTTGGTGCCTATTAGTGCCTACGTGGCGCCTACTGGTGCCTCGAGGCACTAGAAAGGCACTAACTAGGCGCTAATTGGCACGAAATTTTGGCTTCGTGCCTAAATTGGTGCCCTACAGTTTACAGTGTAGGCTATTAGAAATCTGTTGGCTACAGCTTGAAATAATTCGCCAGAGGGGAGGCGAGAAACGCTCCTTCCCCCGTTCGGGGGAGGGTTCAAGCATCAAATCATTATTTGACAGGTGAGGATAAAACCGGATGTCTATTTACTTGGTTTATACTTTTAAAATCCTTTTTTAATTCGTATATGCAAATAGATTATCCCCTACAAGCACGAATATCTACAAAAATTCAAATTTTGCCACAGGCCTATGAAACTATGTTATTTATTGGAATAGGTATTTCTTAGATTGCCGTTCTATCAGATACCGGTTTTTAATTACACATATGCATTAATGCTAATGCATCAATAATAAATACTAATAATACAATTGATATAACACATAAGTAGGTCACAATATGATCATCTGTTGACGATATGTCTCACTAGGTCTTTACATATAGGCTGAGCACATGCATTTGCATGAAGGCCGGTTAACCGGTTAAGAAAACTTCAACCGCCAACAGCCCTGCACTGCAAGGCATCATGAAAATTTGCTGTAGCATTTTAAGCAAAGTAGACGACACTACCTCAATCATGCAATCGTTGAAGAAAATATACATATATTTTGACTCAATAATGAGAGTAATTTTCATATTGCTAATTCAGGGGAAATTACAGTGTCAGAAATTAATGTAAAACAAGGAGCATTTTATATACGAAAACTCAAGAGATGATGCTACAAGAAGTTAAATAGAAGGAAGTTCTCGATTAACGGAACGGTACTTACTGATGAACTTCTGATGCTGTCGAATGTCACGGCTTTCGACAACGTTTCATGAATATGTACACTGACGGTCGGCAGACGGAAACATTTATTGTGGAATTGTGTCAAATTCTCAAATTATCTTGGAATGATGAAGCTAATTGCCTGCTGTCAATCAAATTGTTTGTAATTTCAGGGCAAGTGGAGGATAAATTGGATAAATTCGTGTGATTCATCATAGTAGAGAAGATCTACTATCTACTGCGAATCACATGAAGCGCACGGTGTAGCATATTGAATGTGAAAACTATCTACACTAGTGTGGCGTTCATTTGCTCTTGCTTCGTTGTACATGCCTACAGAACTGAGTATTCAATTACTGCAGAAACTTTCATAAAATATACCGGTACCATAGTTTGATAAAGCTTCATCAAAGGTCAAATATCGATTTCTTACAATCAATTTCACATGTAGAGACTTCAATTCAATGTATGATCTCTTTTTTTGAACGTAGTGTGCTCTGACGTTATCAAAAAATTTGAATTTGAATCGACTGATTGATGTGCGAAATCATAGCCATCGAATTCAAAATCTGTCAAATATTTTTAATTCATTGCCATTATAAAAGACGATGGACAAGAAGAAGTACATATCCGCCAGTCAAGTTACATGCATCCTGGAATCATAACGTGCTTCAGTGACCTAGAAGGATGCAGACAAACAACAAAGTATCTCAGTAGCAGCCCTTTCCAAGGAACTGCGGAACAATCCTTACTGCTATGAAATTGTGCAGTTGTTTCATACTAAAACATGCTCATTTCAATATCAAGCACTGCTAAGATGCAAATAAAGTGTAATCACTCGATCAAGATACTAGAAACGTATTCGGGTGATTCCTCAGTTTTTAAGTCGCTTGTTTGCATTTAATTATTCGTCGTTAACACAATGACTGTCTGAAGCACGGCTTTGTAGAGAGATGATTAACTTATTCAGCGGGAAACTAGGAAGAGTTCAAATATAGCAATAATCGTGTATTTATTTCATCAGACTATAATAGTGATAATCGTGAGGCTGTATATACAACCTTTGTACATACTTTGTACAAAGATGACCTGATGAATATCTCAGATGACTAATCTGTAATTCTATGATTTTGTGATCTCTGATGAAATGCATGGATGTATTGCAACAGACGCGTTTCAGCGCGCGTAACGTACCATCATCGGTAAACAGTAGAACGTGGAAAACTTGTTAAACTTATGATCATGAATAGACTCAATCTGAGCAATTATTTATATTTATATTTTGTTTATCCCTTTCACTTGTTAACCCTCAGAAACCTGAGCTTTTTCACACCCTCTGAGGCGTGAGGGGGGTCCAGTGGACCCCTTTAACATATTCTTAGTTTACCTGCTTAATTAAATCGATATCAAAACATTAGGAAAGTTGATTTTAAGTAAAACAATGATGTTTGCGTGTAGCAGGTCGGTATAACGAATCCCTTGAGTAACTTTCAGCCTTCTCAGTAAACACATGCGAAAATATGGTGTTTTTGTAAGTCAACCACATTTAGTACAGCATCATTTGTACTAGGAGGCGGCTTTACGATATTTTGTGTCACCATAAAGCCTCAGATAGTTGATTTTGATGACATTGATTTAATTCATGCAGCTAATCCTTTCCATTTGTACATTCCTTCAAATTTATCCAAAGCTATCAGAAATAGACCTAAAATGAGTCAAAATTGCTGTACTTCTAGAACCAAAAACAGCTGTGGAGATCTCAAACTTATCATTACTGCTGTGAAAAGTTTGTCATCAATCAGTTTTTGGTGCTCAACTATGAATATAATGATAGCTTTCATTTCGGACATCGATTTATGTCGAGTTGTTCATATAGGCCAACCAGTCACGCGAGATCATGTGCGAAAGCAAAATATTCACATTTTGCGATCTTCCAACACATTGCACATCTACGAGCATGATGCAAACAATGAATAAATGACTTTCACTCTTTATACACCATCGTGGACATGTTCGAAATCATTTTTCATCTACATGTATTTACAAAATTTTTGTGATGGAATTTCTACACCCACTTGTTGTGTGATCCTCTATTCATAGTCGTTTGCGTACAATTGCATTTGAATATGTTTCTTTACATTGCTTCCTACTCTATGTGATTTGTTTATATTCATGAACTGAATAGTCTATCATGAGTGAAAATGATTTGAATCCTAGGACACTTTCGTAAGCTACGCCTCGCTAACGTGTCTTGCACACTGTTATACGTCGTGACTCGTGATGAATAAAGACTTGTGAACTCTACGCCTCGTTCTCCCTACATACATTCTACATCCTACTACATGGCGACCCAAGGCCAGGCAATGAGACTGCCGCCTGAATTTCTTGCTTCACCGGATCAACCAATCATGGACGTTAACTTGTACGTGGAAGAGTTGGAAACTTACCTTATCGCTGCCGGAACTGAGAAGTTTTCTGAAACCAGGAAGGTTGCAATGATATTGAATATCATCGGCTTCAATACTAGAAAGATTCTACGTCCAGCTTCCGATACCTGATAAGAATTCTTCTCGGATTGTGGATCGTAGGGTGGGAGAGCACACATACGAGATGACGGATGGATATAAATGGCATGTATCTAGAATGTCGAAAAAGCGTCCTGTTGAGAATCGCCAACCTTTGAGGAATCTTGAAACTCATATTCCACCTCCGCGTTACCCCTCTCGCATCAGAGAGCCTCCCGGAAGATACATACTACAGCAGCAAGATGAGAGTTGAATGTGCGAATGTTGCTTCTAAAGTATAATGGGGACTGATGTTCTTCATGTTTGTAGCATGTGTTGAAAGATTGTCATACCTGTGTTTTTGCGATTGCTCGTCATAGTGTAACACGCACTGGTTTTATAGTTGATGCGTTTTATAAAGTTTTACATTTTTGATAGTTTTTCACATTTTTGGCTTTGCCGAGGGGATGTTGTGTGATCCTCTATTCATAGTCGTTTGCGTACAATTGCATTTGAATATGTTTCTTTACATTGCTTCCTACTCTATGTAATTTGTTTATATTCATGAACTGAATATTCTATCATGAGTGAAAATGATTTGAATCCTAGGACACTTTCGTAAGCTACGCCTCACTAACGTGTCTTGCACACTGTTGTACGTCGTGACTCGTGATGAATAAAGACTTGTGAACTCTACGCCTCGTTCTCCCTACATACATTCTACATCCTACTACATGATGAATGATGCAAACAATGAATAAATGACTTTCACTCTTTATACACCATCGTGGACATGTTCGAAGTCATTTTTCATCTAATTACACAAATTTTGTGATGGAATTTCTACACCCTCTGAGACCTGAGGGGGGGGTCCATTGGACTCCCTTGGCCTATCTGGCATACTTCTACTGATTCAATTGAAATGAAATAACACATGCAGATTCAGTGTCAGAAATGATGATTTTGTATGGGCTTGAGTGGTTGATATATCGTGAGCGTAAAAAATGAAATAGAAAAATGTGTCTCCGGTGTCCCTTGAAACCCCCCCTCAGGTCTCGGAGGGTTAATGTCAATCTCGCTGTTTGTGAATGAACTCTGCCTTGTATATGTTAAAATAGTAATTGAAGAGGGTTAACTTATTCCACGTTTTGTATCTTATAAGGTATCCCTTCATATGACAGTTCTTGTCTTTTTGGTCTTCCACTTTTGATGGCTATTGAATAACATTAAATAAACAAATGACAAAATGCATTAAAAATATGGCATTATGACAGATTTTATGAATATCTGTATCTAAAAATCTGGAAGTCGTGGAGAAAAACGGATGTCAGTTTTGAAATCAGCGTGGTGGAATTACCCAGAAAAAGTTATTCAACTATCAGTTGCATTCGAAAAAAAATTTCGTGTTCCCTTGTGTAATTTTCTATAGTTGTCATGCACTCAAATTTGAGAGAACGTTCTTGCGGCTGAAGATGATTAATTAATAATTAATAATTAATTAATCTGATGATATACTTATTAACTTACTATTACTACATCTACAATACACTCCAGAGAGTTGACACAAATATTCGCAGGCACTGTACCGACGGAAAAGTAGTTCACAGGTTCACTCGAAAGATGCGAATAAGTTTTTTAATTCTTACTAGCTTGAGCGTTATTACAATTTTCAGGACGGTACATTCCTTAGGTGTTATAGAGTGTCGGCTTTCTATGGTTGCAATTGTTAGTAGGCCTACGTGTAATGTAATAATATCTTTTACTGAGTTTGTGCCCACAATTGTACCTTAACAGTAGATTTACTTGCAGAATGTCTACGTTTTATAGGAGATCGCTTTGTCGATTGTCGGCCTCGATTGTCGTGTGACACTATACACTGTAAATCGCTGGATACGAAAATTACATACAATCATATGCCAAAATCACATACAATTTGAAACTAACATCTGATACGAGATTCTCGTATTTTACAGAGATCTGGTCTGTTTTTTATACGAAATCTCACTTACTTTCGTATGTAATTGGTATGTAGCGATACGAACTATTCTATCTGTGATTGACTGTTTTACAATGAAATACGAGTTGTTGGTATGTTTTATATACGAGACCCGATGCAAATTGGTCCTCATTCGTATGTGTTTCGTACGAATAGTTTTAAGTCACATGGCAAAAAATGCGCTATATTGCATACTACTTACAAATAACTTTTTTCCAGTAATATCAGTCGTGAATATTTCTTTGTGAAAGTGTGGTGTGTAACTAGATAAGATTTATTGTAAATTTAGTGCTGCATGTCATCTTTGCTACTTGTCTAGTGGCATTCACAATACTTATAATTAGCTCAATTCCTTGAACTAAGTTGTTAACATCATTTCAATAAAACGGTTACTTCCGAGCAACCATGTTGACTTATATATCTCGAACATAACTATCTTTGCGTTCATGAATTATAATGTGTTTTTATTTCGGATTGATAATATGCTTAGTTCCAAAATTACATAATGCATAATTGTTGATGGTCAAATACTGATTGATTATTCATGAAATGCCTTAGACTTGCATGCATTAAAATCGAATTCAGTATTGTGAGTTTGACTATAAAATGTCATTATTTTACTACTTACAAAACAGTAGTAACATTAGTATAATCTCTATTGACAAAGGGCCTTAAATCAACATATATTAGAAATCATTGATGCTTTCCTTTAACATTGTGATGGTATGGTTTTAGCATGTAAAGCATACCACATTTGAAATAAGATACGAAAAGCATACAAATATATACCAAGAGAATACAGAAATATACCATAAAAAATGTTGGTATGCATCCTTCGTATATGATTGGTATTGACCGATTTACAGTGTACAGTAGTTTCTCAAACAAAGTGGATATGGCGTCGCATAATTCAGGAGATCGCTTGTATCGCGAATTTTGAGAGACAGTACTTTCTTTTTCATTACAGCTACCTTTTTTGATAGACATTTTTTATTCATTCAAGTACAGCCATCAGAACATGAGTCGTCTTTTACAGGACTGCGATCAGTGATGCGAAGAATTTGAGATGAGTATTTGATGATGAATCGGAACCTGTTACATTCTCTTTTCCCAGGAAGCCTTATCAAACATTATCGGACCGATAATTCTACACTTGTGACTAAGCAGACGTTCACCTCTTTGTATATTGATCTGTAAGTTCATATTCTTTCCGAAAAACAGAAGTGATTTCTTGAAATGATGTTTTTCTGTCTCACAAGAATACATATCGGTTAGCATAAAAACCCGGTAGTTCTTTTAATGTGCTTGATGAAGGCGTTGTTAATCTCCAAACTGGGTTTTGTAAAGTGCAAAATGGTTTTCTAGCAAGTAAAATGCAGCTAGATCCGTATGTGGTGCTAGCTAGATCCACAAGTGGGTCACTTGCGTACCATCAATGACCCATAACCAGTTTCCTACTGCAGGGGAAGAGGTACCGAAACGGTCAAGTTCCACCTCTAGCACCATTGCTATTCGAAGTGAGAGCTCACTTATTTCTATTTTCCCATAAAGATATCAATTAAATTAGCTCAGTAAAGTAACAAACCTTCGTAAAACATGAAAATGTTGATTGTATTCTAATTCCTGAACTGTTCCACGCATTAATACATAGCGCTATATGGCCACATCTTTGGAACGTTCTAGTTAGCGACGTCGTACTTCATCCACGTCGAAGTTGTCTGCACGCTTTTGAAAGCGGCAGGACTTGGCTGGTTGATGGTGACTGATGGTTAACCCTTAAACTACCATGGGGTATATGACACCCCAAATCGCCATCTTCACGTAATTTCGATATTCCTTGACCTTTCTGAGATTTTTGGTAATTTTCAACTCGATATATTAACTTGGCAATGGAGGTTTCGTGAAATACCAATGGGGTCCCATTATGAAAATTCCTGTTGCTTTGAAGAATTCTACATGCATAAATCTGTAATGGAAAATGTTGCTATCATTTGAATATGACCTCTATTTGTTCGCAATTGGTTAAAACCTCAGTATGGCTGATGTAAGCCTTAAGACAAAACCATCTCTGATGATGCCCGACGGTGATGTTTTTGTCTTGAGGCTTACATCAAACACACTGGGGTTTTCACAATTGCGAACAATAATGTCATACCCAGGTCCATTATTTGCTGCCTCTATTTGTATATTAAACGATAAAGTTTCACAATAGAAGGATTTTTGAAGCTGTCAACAACCGTAGTGATTGTTGTCTGATGAACACATCGTGAGATATAGGTTTTGTATTTCCCACTTATCATGTACACTACAAATAGTAGCCGAATGCCAGCCAAAATGAGCAGACAATGGACAGCCACACGTGGCTGCTCATGGCAGACAATTACTAGCCAAATTTCTAATGTTGTTGCAGATTTTATTTTTTGTCAGGACTATAAAGCTGCAGTGAAAAAATTGCCTCTGGATTACTTTATATAAGAATCATGCAATGACCCACAGAGCATGCAAAATACAAGTGTGATGACACAACATTGATTCACAACAGGTGAACAGTTAGTCTGGCAGCCAGAACGAGTTTCTGCAGGGAACGAGGCCGAAAGTGAGACTTTCACAGAATGATGTACACCCTATGCCTACTACAAATTCCTGCCGAGTTCTAGTGAGTTCCTCTTCTTGTCAGACAGGATCAAAGAAAAACACATGTAAATCCAATTGGACGCAGATTGCAGCTTTTGGCTAAAATGAAATTTTGTATGTTTTCTCTGATTAAACGAAAAGTACTAAGCCCAGAGTAGTCATAATTTTTGACATGGAATGTCTTCAGGTCATTTCTTTTCATCTTCATTCACCCCTGTCTATATTCATATTTGGCGAGCCTCTTAATGTTGGCAGCCACAAACATTTTCAGCAACTTTATCCACATTCAACCACATTCTCACATCCATTGCTGATTAGATGCATGATAAAAGCACGTGCACATCATAGGAAATGACCTGAAGACATTCCATGTCAAAAATTGTGACTTCAGGGTTAGCACTTTTCGTTTAATCAGAGAAAACATAGAAAATTTCATTTTAGCCTCAAACTGCAATCTGCGTCCCATTGGATTTACATGTGTTTTTCTTTGATCCTGTCTGACAAGAAGAGGAACTCACTAGAACTCGGCAGACGTGCCGTTTCGCAGTAGGCATACGGTGCACATCATTCTGTGAAAGTCTCATTGTCGGCCTCGTTCCCTGCAGAAACTCGTGCTGGCTGCCGGACTATGAGGTGTACATCATTCTGTGAAAGTCTCATTGTCGGCCTCGTTCCCTGCACAAACTCGTGCTGGCTGCTGCCGGACTATGAGGTGTACATCATTCTGTGAAAGTCTCATTGTCGGCCTCGTTCCCTGCAGAAACTCGTGCTGGCTGCTGCCGGACTATGAGGTGTACATCATTCTGTGAAAGTCTCACTGTCGGCCTCGTTCCCTGCAGAAACTCGTGCTGGCTGCTGCCGGACTATGAGGTGTACATCATTCTGTGAAAGTCTCATTGTCGGCCTCGTTCACTGCACAAACTCGTGCTGGCTGCCGGACTATGAGGTGTACATCATTCTGTGAAAGTCTCATTTTCGGCCTCGTTCCCTGCACAAACTCGTGCTGGCTGCTGCCGGACTATGAGGTGTACATCATTCTGTGAAAGTCTCATTGTCGGCCTCGTTCCCTGCACAAACTCGTGCTGGCTGCTGCCGGACTATGAGGTGTACATCATTCTGTGAAAGTCTCACTGTCGGCCTCGTTCCCTGCAGAAACTCGTGCTGGCTGCCGGACTATGAGGTGTACATCATTCTGTGAAAGTCTCATTGTCGGCCTCGTTCCCTGCAGAAACTCGTGCTGGCTGCTGCCGGACTATGAGGTGTACATCATTCTGTGAAAGTCTCACTGTCGGCCTCGTTCCCTGCAGAAACTCGTGCTGGCTGCCGGACTATGAGGTGTACATCATTCTGTGAAAGTCTCATTTTCGGCCTCGTTCCCTGCACAAACTCGTGCTGGCTGCTGCCGGACTATGAGGTGTACATCATTCTGTGAAAGTCTCATTGTCGGCCTCGTTCCCTGCAGAAACTCGTGCTGCTGCCGGACTATGAGGTGTACATCATTCTGTGAAAGTCACATTTTCGGCCTCGTTCCCTGCACAAACTCATGCTGGCTGCCGGACTATGAGGAGTACATCATTCTGTGAAAGTCTCATTGTCGGCCTCGTTCCCTGCAGAAACTCGTGCTGGCTGCCGGACTATGACGTGCACATCATTCTGTGAAAGTCTCATTGTCGGCCTCGTTCCCTGCAGAAACTCGTACTGGCTGCCGGACTATGAGGTGTACATCATTCTGTGAAAGTCTCATTGTCGGCCTCGTTCCCTGCACAAACTCGTGCTGGCTGCCGGACTATGAGGTGTACATCATTCTGTGAAAGTCTCATTGTCGGCCTCGTTCCCTGCAGAAACTCGTGCTGGCTGCCGGACTATGAGGTGTACATCATTCTGTGAAAGTCTCATTGTAGGCCTTGTTCCCTGCAGAAACTCACTCTGGCTGCCGGAATATGAGGTGTACATCATTCTGTGAAAGTCTCATTGTAGGCCTCGTTCCCTGCAGAAACTCACTCTGGCTGCCGGAATATGAGGTGGACATCATTCTGTGAAAGTCTCATTGTAGGCCTTGTTCCCTGCAGAAACTCACTCTGGCTGCCGGAATATGAGGTGGACATCATTCTGTGAAAGTCTCATTGTCGGCATCGTTCCCTGCAGAAACTCGTGCTGGCTGCGCGGACTATGAGGAGTACATCATTCTGTGAAAGTCTCATTGTCGGCCTCGTTCCCTGCAGAAACTCGTGCTGGCTGCCGGACTAAGTTTCCAGCAGCCGTGGGAACACCAAGAGTGATTTGCACGATCTAATATCCAACGGAAGACTGTTCCATGCACGCGATGCCCACAGAGATGAAGTGCCTCAATACTGTTGGTCACGGCCAGAACTAGTTTTGAGAGGCAAGAAGATAATTTTTGAACGCTATGCAAGCGATGCCGAAACAGGTAACGCACGGTCAACAAGGACATGAGTGAGGTCGTACGCACCAACGCAAAGCACGACACCACCTTCATAGCAGCACCAGCATCAATCCGAACCCCAAGGTTACGGACTGAACTCGAAGCATGACTGATGAACCGGCGACGAGGACCCGTCCAGTTGGGATAGGATGTTGCCTTCTCATCGGAGCACGTCAGAGAACCTCAGGATTTAAAGGAGCCTGTTGCCACGTGTAGGTACATCTGCACGCCATCAGGCACTGTCTGAACAAGCTCACTACTGGTGGATAGTCGACTCAGCCCGTAGATTTGAGCATCATCAGCGTAGTCATGCTGAATGACCAGCTACCGGGCTTTGTCCAGGGATGACTTTTGACGACTAAGACGACTTTTGCCAGAATGTGGTAAAAACAGCCTATAACTAGATGTCTATGATTTTTTGTCAAACGATCGACTAGGAGTTAAGGTATTAACTCAGGCAAGACCTGAGAGGGTCACTATATGTAGCAAAGCCATTTACATTTCTTCATTGACTGTACTATTTAATATCATTCTACATAATGATCAACAGATGATTTTATCTTAATTTATAATTTCTCGGCCCTTTCAACTGTTTGAGACAAGATTCGACTTCATCGCCGCCTGTTAACCAAGTTATGGAAGTCAATTAATGCCCTCGAAAGCATCTTCTAATGAATTAACGATAGAATGAAATGAAATAAACGATGTGCAAATCGCCATGCAAAAGATGTACGGCTGGCAGGATTTGAGCCGATGACCCAAGCATCTTGTAAATGCAATTAACAAATAAAATAAGCGATAGATCCAGCTGCCATGCAGAATGTAATTCTAGGCAAAAATGATGATGTCGATACACCTCTTCAAGTCTAAGAAAGAACAATATTTATTAGAAATCGCCGGAAGCTCGGTTGCATCAAGGAATGAAATTTTGGTAGAACAAAGAATAAAAAGTATAAAATGTGTAGTTTGCAATGGCAAATTCTTGTAGCTATCTTCGTGATAAAGTCTTTGTTATAATGCGAGGCTAATCGCCACAAAAGAAAATCCTCTGGAAGCTGCACAACTGATTGACCTTGAGAGGGGAAACAATATTTATGATTGCTGACATCTCATCGATGAGCAGTGGCCACATAAATGGTAGTTGACAAAACTCACATACATTGCAGCATTCATATTTCTTCGCAGTTTTTAAATTTTAAAATTCCAACACCCAAAATGTCCGAAGACAATGGCCGCTCAGCACATTTTGCCTATTCAGGCGTGCAACGAGTGACTAAAGAAATGCCCATTAGACCTGAAGATGTCTGAATGATCGGACGAAAGGCATCTAGCGAGCATTGACTTCTGATCTTTTGTGTGTCGTTGTTGGGATTTCAGAAATTACAAAATTATTATGTTCCCCTGAACGGAAGTTCGTATTTGTCTGAAAATGATGTACATTATACAATTTACGCATGTGGTAGATGAAATGTAATAGTAAAACATGTTCTGATGGTTTGAGTCCAATATAGCAATGGCATCATCAATAACATCACCTTCCGGTAAATTCTTCGTTTTAACTCAGTAAATTTGTAGAAACCTTGGACATATTGCTACACGCACGCACGTTTTTGCAGTCACTGAATGATCATTTTTGGCATTACCGAATGAAATTATGAAGCTGCATGCTAAAAGAAAACACAAAGCCAAATTCATCGAAATTTTGAGGCAAAGCTCTTCCACTTCATATGGAGGCGAGTGTATTTAATAGTCAGTAATTTGCTCACTTGTTATTATCAAAACAAGGAAAGAGCTGGAAGTCTTCGTAAAACGCAGATAAACAGTGAAGTTGACGTGGTCGTAAAGTATTTTTGCTTTTCAGTTTGGCTTGAATTCAGCAAAGCACTTGTTATCCCTGTGATGTGACATGTTTTACTGCGATGTATCTTGCGCTGCGCTTTCGGTCAAATATGCTTCATCGTACCAACTGTCAAAAAGCTTCTCATTATGCTGCTGATCCCATTCCTGTTTTGTTAAAACCCTTACTTTA
Source organism: Prostheceraeus crozeri (assembly GCA_907163375.1). Lineage (NCBI taxonomy): Eukaryota > Metazoa > Platyhelminthes > Polycladida > Euryleptidae > Prostheceraeus > Prostheceraeus crozeri. The sequence continues at coordinate 26,208 of CAJQUW010005291.1, forward strand.
CCAAGAAAAAAAGTAATATGGTTTACCATGGGGTGCGATCCACCCCAATTCACAATCAGTTGTTGTAAATGCTTTTAATCAATCTTAGCAATATTTTCATACTAAAAGATTTTCGAACACTGTTGAATAGTGCTAGAAGCCCGAATAAAGCAGTCAGTTTTCGCAAGTTTTTGTTTTAATTGAATTAAAGTTAATCACCGTTTCGGAAAATCCTTCACCTGCTGACTGGCATTATATCACCTGCATACGTTCTCCTTCTAAAACGATTTGTGAAAAGTTTGTCTGTATATAGCGGTGGGTATGTCAAGAAAAAGTGAGTATGAATTTATTGGATTCTGACTATAATGGTATTTACTGTACGAAGTATCAGGAAACTCTAATTTATCTTGAAAAACTAAGTGACTATTTGTAAGATAATCGACTGATGTAACGGCAGATCTTTCTAATCCTGAAATTTTAATCTTTCGAAGGGTAAACAGGCGCATCCTAACTATACACATACCTGACTCTTACATTTGTAATTGAGAAAATATGATTTTAGATTAGAAATAATATAATGGAAAAAGGTAGGTCGACTCAGAACTCGACCCTGTGTCATGCTACTTCATGGTCTGTATGCCATGGAATCTTATCATAGAGTCCTAGCAATTTATTACCTATATCTAACTTGTCTGCATTTTTCATTTCTCATGTACATTTGATTAAAATTACTACACGTCAAATACTGGAGAGAAAAGTTACGGAGTAGAAGAAGCATTAGAAAGACTGTTTCAGCAGATCTCATCAGATGACGACTACGAAGGCGACGAAACTCTGGATAGTGATGTTGATGACATAGTCATCGATAACCCAACAACAACAGTATCTGATCATTCTGACGAAGACAGTGTAGACGACACTGATAGGATAATTGAATCCATGGTGGCTGAAATCCATGAAGATTACAATACGATGAAATCTCGCAGTGGCTCTGAGAAGTGGTACCGCAAACCACTACAACAAGGCATCAAGTTTTGGATTAAAAAAATATACCATGAGCGAAACCAATTTTTTCACGATCTATGACCTCTTCGGACAAAATAATCGCAAAAATAAAAATATTTCAATGTACAGATTTTTTACAAATGAGCTTTTTCAAAATGGCCGCCCTTTTTGCGATAAAATCGTCAAGTTGTACATTAGAATGACTTTTCTGCCTTGTTAACTCACTCCAGCTGCTCAAATATCTCAAAAAATATTATCCAGCAAATGGCATAGCGTTTAGCTCATAACGGAATATCTATTTTTCATTCATAAGTAGTATATTATCGACATGATGCTATTTTCATAAAAAGGAAAATATATTTTTATTTTTTAATGAAACAAAAAGTCATTCAGTTATTAGCGTTCCATAAAGGCATTAGATCACATGTTGTCATTGAATTGATGGATTTAAAAGGAAAACCATGTCTTCAGCTAGCAGTTATCAACTTAAATTTGACTGCAGGAACATTTATGAAAATAATTATAATAGTATTTATCTCAACTGTAACTTAACTTCATACATGACTGTGACGGCGGTTTTTTGATATTCACCCTTGAAACAGTCGTTAATCAACTAATAAGGATATCTTGTTTGAATCATCAAATATTTCTGTGCATTATCAGTGTGTTACACGTCATTCACAATCAAAAATATCTGGCATGGAAGACACAGGTTTGCAATGTTTTTCCTATATCATGGTCAGTATTTGACTAGCGCCATCATGTGATAGTTCGCTTACTATGACTCATACTTGCATTCAGGCATGATTTGAATTTGAACTATGTGGCAGTGATATCTGACGAATTTGAAATTAGTCTCACATTAATGCTTGGAATGGCTTCCGCTGGTGATGATCTTGTCTGTGCCGAGAAAAATCGTAATGAAAATCGCAAGAAAGTGTGCACGGTGTGCTACCGTAAAGGAAAGCGGGGTATTTCTGAAAGTGACATGAAAAGCATCCAGGAGTTTGTTATTGACGGTTATACGATGGAAGATGCTAATTTTCCAGAGGCATTGTGCAATGGCTGCCATATGTTGCTTTCTAAGAAACGACGTGGATATGATGTGACTTTTCCGTTGATTTCTGACTACAACCCTAATCGACCGATAATACTTCGATCAACCACAATTTGCACCTGTCGTATTTGTTTGGTTGCTCGCGCCGATTTGCAGGAAGCCAATAAGATGAAGAAAAAAGCTGGTCGTCCTCAACAACATTTCAGTGCCACATCCGAGACTCCACCTAGTTTTAAGGTATGTAGCCTTTGTTTTTCAAAATTATATCCAGGATGTTCCCACTCGAGAGATTCTTGTCGATCAAAGCGCCAAAGAATTCACAATATTGATAAATTATATTAGTTTCCCCCGCAAAAATCACTAAACAGCGGGTTGCATCGCGCATTATTGATGATGTTGGAACTTCACTGTCTACATTGAGTGGTAAGAATAAAAATATTTCATTGAAAACCCTAATGATAGTCTCCAGCTTTCGGTTGATGATATATCTCATATTCAAGATGACTTGAATCTTAGTAGTCGACAACTGTTTAAAATGAGCAGAGATATTCGTTGTGCTTCCCAATCTCGATTTGTTATTGAGCCAGGTCTTAAAGAGCGAATTGTTATTACTTCACACGAAATTGATGACTTATTCACCGTCGAAAAATTGGATTTCATTTCAATGGTCAAAGATGAGGTTGTCGACCGGCATTCAAAGTATGTAGTCTTCTGCAACGATGTAGATCAACTGATAAGTAGAATAAAATCAAAAAGGGGACTAAACAGTGACAATATGCTTATTCGAATCGGAATTGACGGAGGAGGCGGATTTTTAAAAATTGGACTGTCTGTCTTTTCAGTTAATGAACAAGACACTACTCCACATTCTTCACGCCGTAATTTCGTGTCAGGTTTGACATACCAGTTCAAAGACTCCGGGGTTAAGCGCAGTTTTATTCTTGCTTTAGTACCCGACGTGCAGGAAAATTATAATAATGTGAAGCTTCTTTGGAAAACTGGTCTGCACACTATGGCAGAATCCTTCGTTGTTGCATGTGACTTGAAACTTTGCAATATACTCCTTGACCTTATGCCACATGGCAGCAAGCATCCGTGCAGCTGGTGAAACTGGTGAAACTTCTGAGAAGGGAAAACTAGAGACTGAGGGTCCGCCGAGGACACTTTCATCATTAAATAACCAATTTTGGAAGTATTTTGAGACCGGTAAAGATAAACGTAGAGCCATGCAATTTTACAATGTTATTCACCCCACAATCATCAAATTTACATCAGATCCTTCAACTCCCATCATTGAGCTGATTCCCCCTCCTGAACTTCATTTGCTCTTCGGACCAACTGCCACTCTTTATTCGGCTTTGGAAAAAGAGTGGGACCAGGCGCATCTTTGACTTCGTGCTTGCAATGTCCAGAGAAGCCCAGTACATGGAGGAAGTTTTTCTGGGAACAGTTCAAGACAACTCTTGCAGAATGTTGACCGACTTGAGAGCATCTGCCCAAGAGAATCAGTGATTCTGGAATACGTCAATGCGTTCCGTTGTTTCAACGAAGTCGTCAGTTCGTGTTATGGTCTAGTGTAAGACCCTGATTTCAAAATAAAAGTCTTGGCTTTCAAGGATGCATGTAGCAAGCTATCGTTAAATATTACCCCTAAACTACATGCAATTTTTTTCCACATTCCAACTTTCTGTGAAATGATTGGACGAGGGCTGGGACATTATAGCGAACAAGTGATAGAATCAGTGGCGGCCCATCCATATGGGCGCCTGGGGCGCAGCCCTCCATTAGATAATACACCAAAATTAACATAAATCATCATCAAGTTAAATGAACGCTAACTGAACTGTCAATGGCTCAACCTGTCCAATATCCAAGAATGCCCAAACACATCAATCAAAGCGCGTTTCAAGTGACTCAGACGTCATCGTCCCTATGTCTCGTGGATGGGGCCCACAGCAAATGCGCCTCGCTTCACACAGGTTTTGCTGATCATACATTTGCATACATCAAATATTTCCGGCTGCATCACACGCGTAAATTGTGCTGAGATGGGGCGCTCTCACGATGTCCCTCTGGTACAGTTTCGCGCATTCTTATTAGTTGTAACGCTGTAGTGTGTGTTGGGAAGTCAGACTAACGTCAATTTTATTAAACATGTGCAAGCATTGCAGACTGTCGTCGAAACGCATTCGGTCACTTTTCATTGATGTCTCTCGTGTAGATTCGATTGAAATTCAATCAGATTGTTTTTCTCAAGAAAGACTTTATTTCAGCATTTCATACAAAGAAAAATTCGTATTAAGAAGTATTGACTCACCAAGGTTACGAATAATCAGGAATCACGTTAACGTTTAACAAAACCTTGTTTGTAACCTTCCGAATTTCAAATGAAAAAGTTGCTCAATAGTTTTGACACATTTTTGCCTTGAAAGCCGATTTAGCTTTAAAAAATTGTGAATAATTTGAAATTAAATTGAATGAAGGAACTTTATAGTGATTTTTTATTTCAATTACTTGTTGCGAATTCAAACATATTTTCCATTTTTGCTTAATTGAGAGTCCTTATTATAAAAATAATTCTTTATTATTAAGGCATCGCAGTTAGCAAATGGAACAATTCCATTTTTCCATATCATAATTAAACACTTTGATGTAAGTCTAGGCTTACATGTATAACTAATAATAATTGTAGTATGTATAGTTAGCTGCAACTGAGACCATATTAGCCTGAGGTTAAATAATGAAGTTTGGACTGCGCCCCGCTTGAGCTGAACTGTACGAGCCGCCACTGGATAGAATCATTGCATCACAGTTTCAATGATGTATGGAAAACCTTCAAAATTCAAGACCAGCATCCTCAATTTCTTAATCGATTACAGCGATCAGTCTGTGTATTTAATGTTAGACATTTTTGATTACGAATTAGTACACTACGATTTCATGATTTGAGCAAGTTGTTACTTGATTAACGATCGTGTTTTTACTTTTCCTCATGTACATAGGCCAACATACTATTGATACATAGTACTTGAGGGGAGAATATCAAAAAACCGCCGTCACAGTCATGTATGAAGTTAAGTTACAGTTGAGATAAATACTATTATAATTATTTTCATAAATGTTCCTGCAGTCAAATTTAAGTTGATAACTGCTAGCTGAAGACATGGTTTTCCTTTTAAATCCATCAATTCAATGACAACATGTGATCTAATGCCTTTATGGAACGCTAATAACTGAATGACTTTTTGTTTCATTAAAAAATAAAAATATATTTTCCTTTTTATGAAAATAGCATCATGTCGATAATATACTACTTATGAATGAAAAATAGATATTCCGTTATGAGCTAAACGCTATGCCATTTGCTGGATAATATTTTTTGAGATATTTGAGCAGCTGGAGTGAGTTAACAAGGCAGAAAAGTCATTCTAATGTACAACTTGACGATTTTATCGCAAAAAGGGCGGCCATTTTGAAAAAGCTCATTTGTAAAAAATCTGTACATTGAAATATTTTTATTTTTGCGATTATTTTGTCCGAAGAGGTCATAGATCGTGAAAAAATTGGTTTCGCTCATGGTATATTTTTTTAATCCAAAACTTGATTCAGGCGCACCGTGAAGGAGGAAGGGCAGGAATTCATAATATCATTCGAAATCAAAGTGGTCCTACTAAGCATGCTCAAAGACACTGTGGTTCATCACGAGGAAGCCTTCAAATTATTCATTTCTCCCAATCCTGTTCAAAATATAGCTGAATGCACCAATAAGGAAGCTAGCGAGCATACACATACTTGGAAAGAAACAAATCTAGAAGAACTATATACTTTTTTCGGTCTGTTGCTTCTTGATGGCGCTTTGCATGAGAACAAAACACCAGAAATGGCCAGAAATCCATTCACTCAACTTCTACGTTATCTTCGATTTGATTGCCGGAGTGAAAGAAATTCTCAAGACAAATTTGCACCTTTGCGCCGTATTTTCGAAGAAATTGTGACTAAATTTCGAGCTAACTATTCCCCTGGATCTGAATTGACTGAAGACGAACAGCTTTTCAGTTTCCGAGGGCGCTGTCCTTTTAAAATGTTCATCCCTTCAAAGCCAGGCCGCTATGGAATAAAGTTATGGGCTTTATGTGATTCAAAAACCCATTATCGTCTCAATTTACAGCCTTACGTAGGAAGAGTTGTCAGGTTCCGGAAAGAGGTCAAGGTCAGCGTGTTGCACTTCAATTGACCGATTTCTACACAGGATCTGGCCGTCACATCTATATGGACAATTTTTTACAAGTTTGCAGCTTGCAAGAAATCTTCTTGGACGTCAAATGACTATGACGGGCACCATTCGTCGTAATAAAACCGAATTCCCTTCGGAAATTATGCCTGATTCAACTCGGCAACAATTTACCAGTGTATTCGGATTTCAAGACAAAGCAACAATTGTTTCCTACGTCCCGAAGAAAAATAAAGCAGTCATTCTTCTGTCAACCAACCATCACAACATCGACATTTCAAGTGATGAGTCAAGAAAACCTCAAATCATTCTTGATTACAATAAAGGAAAGTGCGGTGTGGACACACTAGACCAACTGGTGCGAAAAAACTCATTCATGGATTACCACAGTCGTAGTCCCCATTTTCAACTGAGGATTGAACTCAATATTTGATTATTCTATTTACATAGAATACGTTCTTGGCAATTTGAAGTGCAATTCATGTTGACCGGTGTGAACGCTCAACAGTCCTTTTATGAACTACTAAATAATTGTAATTTCATTACTGGCATTTTATAAATTGTAGAGATGAAGTCACTCCTTCTCCTTCTGATTGTGATTACAGTTGCTGCTGGACGTAAGTTATAGAAAATCATTTGATAATGGTCTTCAGGACCCCAGGCTGTTGCTTTTTCAAATCCAAAATCAATGTGTTGTAGCCGTCAACTAGTCATCTAAATATTCTGAATTTCGTGAAGCTTGGTCAAGTCCGCATGATTGCTTCAGGTGGTGGAAGTATTAATTTGGTACTTTTATTCTGTAACTTTATTAATAAATGCTACTTCATTGTTATATATTATTTTGTATCCGTTTCATAAAGACCTGTTCTGGATCAACTATTCATTTCGATTTGAATCTATTAGTTGTTCAATACATGAAATTGTAAAATTTTAATATCCTTTCGGGCAGTTCTAATTTTTGGCGGCCGTTGTATGATTCCATAAAATATACTCTGACCATTTATTTTTCCATAGACATCGAATTGCTTTTACGATTGTGTGATTGAAAAAATCATCCATCTCCGGCATTGCATCTGTATAACTCATGAACACAAGTTTCGAGATAGCAACCACATCATAGAAATTGCATCGTCATGCATGACCACAATATTTTAGCAAATCCACCAATAGGACTTTAGATGAACTGAATGCAGATTTCTATTCAAATTGCTGTTGCTATAAATGCATGCCTTCACTCATTTGAAATAGCTATTTACGCGAGAAGTGCAAAGTATCCATCTTTATAGCATTTTTCGTGATCAACATGTCTATACACGAGCCCGAACATGTCTATGCAAGTAGATTGCAATTTTTGGTAAAAATGAAATATTCTGTGTTCTCGCTTAGGGGGGCGGTGAAGAGTGAATACAGAGCGCTTAGCGTGGCTTACGGGAGATGAGACAGCTCCCATTGTTAAGTCTTGATGTATGAGGCGAAGTTTGTGTAAAGGCGGATTACATATTTATCACACAGCGATTACATCTTTATGGGATTCGAGGATGAACAGGATCTGTTTACTTGTGGGAATCGAAAAGGCACAGATTGATGTACAGGATTTGTTTACATGTGCGGATCGCAGAAAGCATACTGTATTTATTGATGGGATGAATTTAATGACAGGATCAGTTTACATGTGGGAAACGCAACAATTGAATGATGTCTGATTTATCTTTGTCACATATCTTTCAAGACATATCATTACCTATTCAGTATTTTGTCAGCCACTATGTGTGGGACCCCGCTCGTCCGGGTTTGAGTGTTCAGGTTAGGGGTCGAAACACAACTAGACGAGTACCTGCTGATGACTGACGGACTGCAGTATTATGTTTTATATCCCTTAATCGGTAGCTGAAGTAGTGGTCGATGTATTGTAATTCAAATGAAGAAATGTGGAATTACATGAAGTACTATAGACGGATGAAGAAACTGGCCATAACAAATTCAAGTGAAGAAATAGTATTTTCCATGTGTAGTCTTAGGTATATAGCGTGTATAGTTTCATTGCTTTCGGTGTAGTAGAGTGTCATTGTAGTTCTATTGTTTACCTCCATCATCCACTTTGTGTAGTGTCAGATGTAGTACACTTATAATCGGTGTAGTAGCATCGTTGTATTTCCATGTTTTACCTCCACTTTTCCAATTTTTATTCATCGGTCTCCTGTTGTTGTTTTATAATATCCATTTCTAATTTCCTTAACCTATGGTGACCATTGTCTTATTCTATTTCCACTATCAGAATCTGTAGTCGGTACAGTATATTAGACGTCTGTTTTGAACGTGTATACGGCAGTGTTTGGAATCTATGGTATTAGTATATTAACAGCAAGAATGAGTAGTAAAACTCTCCTGCTTGTTCTGAACATCGTCCCAATCCTTCGTTGAATCTCGCACAAAATTGAGGAACATGCCAGATAACGGCATATAGTTTGGGCGTCACGTTGACATCCAAATCAATGTATGCCATTTTGAAGTTGTTGATGTCTTCGAGGTAGGATGACTTCAGCTCCCATCCGAAGCATGATTCAACAACCTGTAAAGTGAATAAAAGGCTACATATACACCAGTACAGTTTTTAGTGAGGCTTCGCTGAAAAGGTTCACGAAATTGTTTATGAAATAATGAGCTCTGAAAATATTGGTGATGCAGTAGAAATGAATTTCGAAATAAAGTTTAAAGTTTGGACTAGGTATTGCATCTTAGTAATCGCATAAACATAATGAATAAAACAAATTACATACCTGTGAAAACATCGGAAGTCAAAAACATCGAAAAAACATCTAACGGCATCAACATAATAACATAAATTGCTTGCTTACCTTTGAAAAACATCGAAAGGCTTTGACGTCTGGCAGACAATGCAAAGACAATGCAATGGGCACATTGATTGGAGCAAGTCAATATTAGAAAGGAGTTTCATGCAGGAATTTCCAGAGAAAGAGCCACTATGGTAGGATTTCCTTTCAATGTGCAATCTTTCGCTCCACGCCATTGAATGCGGCCAAATTTTGGACATATATTTGAAGAGTGTATTCACAACTCCGAGCAGTAAATGTAATTCCGGAGGTGGTATGACTTGTATCACATCTATTCCGAGATCACTGCATTTGATTATACTCGGATGTATCACATTTTCATAATGCTTAGTCATCTTTTTGTCTTGGCATTTTCCGTGATAAGACCAAAACGAGTCATGAATTGACTGAAATGAGCGTGCCTGACCAGACACATGCAAACTATCTTTCCTTGCCGTGCACCAGCAGCAGGGAAAAGTCGCACCATGGGACATCAGTCCAAGCAAACAATTCGCAAGTTTGAGATCACATGAAATTGTCAATTTCTCATTGCTAAAATCCAGATCGTTCAAATTTGCTGATACCCATAGTTTTAAAATATTTGGATAATTCACTTGTACATTTTCAGATAAAACGACTAGAAAAATATGCTTCACTCCTGTGTCTTTATATCGCCCATTGTAGTTTTTATCAGAAACTGACAAACAAATTTTGAGGAAAGAGCCTCCACCGTCAATGTAAATTTTGATGTAGTAGTCACCACGATCTATGCCTCTCCTTTCAAATATGAAATCAATTAACTGTCGTACATCTTTGCAGACAACAGCAGGAGTAAGCTCTACGCCTTTTACAACATCTTGCTCCATGACACAGAAATCAATCATTTTTAACGTGAAGTAGTCATCAAAACAATGATCGGTAGCATACAAGTGATGGTCTTCCAAATTCGGTTCAATCTTGGTTGATGCTCTTCTCAGCTCATGGCGCAATTTCAAAGATTGACGGCTGCTAAAATTCATTTCAGATTGAATATTGGTAATATTCTGACACGAAACCCGAGCATTGAAATCGTTCGTAGTTCCACGGGAAAGCTTCAAGGGACGGCCGCCTTTAGGCGATGTCAGCAAGAAGTCATCATCATCGGACTCTTGAATGTAAGAGTGCACAACTTGTTCAGGCAATTTCTTATTCTTTTCCGCCGAATTCAGTAATTGTTTAACATTCGTCAGAGCTCCGGAACGAGAGCAGTTGTGTGGTTTTCCCTTACCTATGTCTGATAAGCACAAGCTGCAAAGTTTCAAGCTGGTTGGTCTGGAGCTACTACTTTTCTCTTGTGTTGATGGTCTTCCTGGATTGGGTTTGATATTAGTTAACCTGGAATTCTTAGAACTGACGGATGCATTAGTTTTGGAAATAGTACAAACAAGATAGTCACAATTTGTATATCTTGACCTGGTATGATATTGATGCCGACCAACCTCACTATGATCAATTTTCGAGTAAATTTGCCATTGGCGTAATCACCCAAAACCAGTCGACATGTTCCACATATAACCGTTGGTAGTCTCCAGTCATCGCGATCAAATCTATGGAAAACAAACTCGGAAATCAAATTGTATTGCCTGTCTGTGATACATCGATTGTCCTTGCCACATTTATTGAAACATATCAAGCAGACCTTTTGCAAACATTCCTTGTGAGTTGATGCATGATGAGCATGAGCCATAATGTCAAACGAATGAAGAATGAGAAAGACTAATGCTTCGATCAGACTGGCTTCGATACGACAGCGGCTATCGAATAGAATAATCGAATGATCATCGATTAGTCACACGGCATAACAAACATCATTGTGTGCGTGCGTCATACTGTCCTCATCAGAAAGAGTTCTATTGTTCTGTTTTGTCGATTCGTGGTAGCGCTGTTTCCACATGTTATTACTATACTTACATAAGTGTGAAACCGATAAGATGACACTTGAAGTAATCTGAAGCTAGTCTGTATCTTATACTCTGCTGCGGTTATCATACATTTTAACACCATGTTCGTTTTCGACATAATCATATTCACCCTTCTAAAACATACCAACCCTTGTGCAGAGGATATATTCGTATTCTAAGGCAAATCAATCACCATCAATCAGATCGATATTGATCAATAATTAATATGTAACTTGTAGTCTGCTGCAGTGATGATATTTTGGATATCGTATTCGTTTTCTGCGTCATAATCTTACATCTAATCAACATTTTAAACATTCTAATATTCCATATCGTGTAATCGATCATTAATCAATCAATCAGATCGATATTGATCAATAGCTCATCCGAAACGTATAATCGGCTGCAGTTATGATGCTTTGGATATCATATTCGTTTTCTGCCAGGTTAATTTGCATATATTACACTATTATGACATCACAGAAGTACAAATCTACTAAATCAATCACTGCGAATTAATCAGATCAATACTGATCAATAAAAGTCAATTATTTTTTTAAGAGCTCATTGTACGATTTTTTGCAAGCACCGTGGATACGGCAACACATCAGCGAGCGCGATTGAAGATTGACGGTATAAGTGACACTGATATTCATGATATTTATGATATCGTTTTGGTATAAGTGATTCCGATCGAATTGAAGTGAATTCAACATCAAGAGGTGAACTGCAAGTTTAGAGTTTTTCTTTTATCGCTGAGCATCGTATCTGTATAACTATAGTCTTGAATATTAACATTGTCAATTGTTGTGATTGGAAGTTGAATAATATTTCATGTCATAGTCATTTTAATTGAATAATTAATTATTAGAATAATTTGTTGACACTGTCTATATTGTGATTTGAACTGACAGGCTGCCCTTTAATGCAGGGTTAATTTTCCTCTTCCCAAACCGATTGTTTTTCGTATGTACAACAATTAAGTTAATCTCCAATTTTTGTGCTTATCCAGTCAATAACGAAATTCAATAATTGTTTTATTCTGATTAATTATCTTACATGATAAATAACTAAATAACAGATTGAACAAAGATAATTTTCTTCTCATTGTTTGCTTAATCGCTGAATTAAGATTGTCCGGGGGCTGTTGGCTCATCGAAGTCACAATTAGCACCATTTATTCAACAACAGAATAAAGCTACCTCTGTCGATCTATCTCTCTCTTATCTCTGCGTGCAGATAACACAACAGAACTCTGATTTCAATTTTTGTACAAATAGATTTATCACAGGTCTATCGAAAAAGTGGAATTGAGGTTCATCAAGGTCAATTCCAATTCCAATTCCGACTTTTCCAACTCTGGTTATGAGGCTACAAAAATGACGGGCATGTCCGCACAGTCACACAAGTGAGATAAATCACTTGGTATTTTGCTTACATGCGTGTTACGGAAGTATTTGCACATTTAGGATTTCTGACTTGTGATCAAAACACTTTCACACAAGCAGTTGATTTGACATTACACTTCGAAGATCTACCGTACATCTGCCTTCTCACTTTGATCACCTCATATTCAGCAAACAACGCAATTCTTGATATCATCATTCACTTCTTTATAAACACCTTCAAACCGAGTTGGCTGACCGCCATTTGACTATCGAACGTAAGAAGGTGTTGGACGCCGACGGCCCGTCACGCTGTGCCAAGGTCAACTTTACTTTTACTTTTGAACAATAAAATTGAAAACTTCCAGTCAGAACCTCTTTTTAACTTGCTCCTAGTATGAATCACCTGACTCGCAAACTGGTGAACTATATATTTGACCTTACACTTCTCAGATCTACCGCAGATTGAAACAGCAATGAGAACCGCCTCCTGGCTTGTCGGAGGATCCACATACATCTACAAGTTCGATGAATTCAGCTCAACTGACATAACCGAAATAGAGGTTTCAACATTTGCTCTCAATTCTTAAAAAATACAAATAATTCATGAAGCGAAAGACTACTGTTTCGGGAGATCAGTAATCCCTCAACTTTGCATTCACTACACATAGCAATAATAACGAGCAAATACTTTGTTACTCATATTTTTTGATCGATTGAATTCATTTCATAATGCGTATTTATTTTCTAATGGAATTATACCCCGACAGATGACAATCATTCAGGCTTTATGCATTCACCTATTTTTCACGTTCAGAATATTTTTATGCAATTTTGATGTCAGGAAGTTGTGTTATTGATGTAAGTAAAATCAGAGCGAAAATTCTTAGCAGAAAGATGACATATAGAAGTGAATGTATTTCTTGTTCATATCGCACACAATGTCTATTGAACTTCCTTTTCACTTGGTCAACTTCGTGCATTGACGAACACATGGTTGAGAGATCTTCATTGAGCATCGCGCATTGCAGTCATCTTGATGTTTATTTTCCGCCGTAACACATGGCTTATAGCAGGCGTCCCATTTTTGTGAGCAATTAAACTCGCAGTCTAATTTCTCCTCTCCTGTTTTCCTGCTGCATCTCGTGCGTCGGCAGACATCAGTCTTCCTGGTGCACCTCTGCGGACATTGCCGATCGTAAGTACTGCAATCAAACATGCAAGCTTCTATACTCTCCTGCATCAGACTGTTACAACCATTCAGGCAGCAAATCTTCCTTGGTCCGTCTTTGAAGCATCCGAACTGACATCTGTCGAATTGCCGTGAGCACTCTTCGGTGCATGCCCCGTTTTCCACCAATTCTCCTGATTTGCTCCAGCTGTAGCACTTTTGGCTGCAGGATCTGAAAGTTTGCAAACAACGACCATTACAAAGGATCTCTGCTGATTCCTTCCGTCTACAAGCGGCATCACAGGGAGATGAGAAATTCGAACTCCGATTATCGAAGAAACTTTGGCAGATGGAGGCGTTCTTGTGGGCAGAAATACAAGTTATTGCACCGAACACGATGAGCAGCAGTTTGAGAGACGTCATTTCTTATCTGAAATAGAAATCGATGTCAGTTAGCGGTTTCAGGCAGGCTTGTTGATGTGACGGATTTCCTAATGAGAAGCAACTATTCTTGCACCTCAGTTTCTTTTCATTATTGATTCATTTCAATATTCTTCCATTTTTCTACATGTTCATTCTGCAAAGATCGCTGCACTAGGTGGTATGCCACGTTCAATTACGCGGAATTCAGGCGTGAACCACGCGTAATTACACATGACCCCAAACATCCGTGGCTATGCGGGATATTGCTGCAATATAAGTCATATAAGTCAGTATAGTTGGCAGTCCTGTTATATAGACTTTGCGTCTCATGTGTCTGCATGTATCAGAGGCTAAACAATGTGATAGGACCTCAATTTCATGCTCAGGGAAAACAGAACATCATCTTAAGTTAATTCATCTTAGTGGTTCAAGCGGCAGCGCAGACAACCGTAGACGACGCGCAAACTATAAACGCTAGCCCGCGCGTATTCATAAACATTTCCCATGTTTTAACAGCATCAGATCAAGTGATTTCTGACTCTGAGTGCATCGAGTATGTACGCGGGTAGAAGAATAGAATGTCCTTAACCACGGATGTTTGGGGTGTTCCGTAATTACACGTGAATTGCGCGTTGCGGCATGTCACCTAGTGTGTTTCCGCTATCATCATTCTGCTGCTATTTCCGCTGTCGGCTGGCGCAGCTCCGCACATAGCTAGCACAAATATGATTCCGTGCAAGCACATTGTAGTTTATTAGCATTTTGATGATCGAGAAGGCAATAGATTAACCCTGAGAGACCTGAAGGGGGTCCAGTGGACCCCGGAGCCATATTTTCTATTTTCCAACCGCTCATGCCTTTGTAAAATCATCATTTTTGATAATGAATCTGCATGTGTTATTTCATTTCAATTGAATCAGTAGAAGCATGGTAGATAGGCCAAGGGGTCCATTGGACCCCCCTCAGGTCTCAAGAGGGTGTAGAAATTCACATCACAAAGTTTTTGCTATCAGATGAAAAATGATTTTGTGCATGTCCATGATGGTGCATAATGAATGAATTTCACATCATGCTCGTGCATGTGTGTTGTGTTAGAAGATCGCAAAATGTGAATATTTTGCTTACGCACATGATCGTGCATGACTGGTTGGCGTACATGAACAAATCCGCGTAAATCAATGTGCAAAATGAAAGCTATCAGTATATTCATAGTTCAACACTAAAAACAGACTGTTGGCAAAGTTTTCACAGCAGTAGCCTAATTGATGAGTTTGAGATCTCCACAGCCGTTCTGAGGATCTTGAAATGCAGCAATTAAGGCTCAGCTTAGGCTTATTTCCAATTGGTATGGATAAGTTTAAAGCAATGGCCAATGTAAGGGTCATGCTGCATGGAATAAATCAATTTCATGAAAATCAACTATCTGGGGTTACATGGCAATAGCAAACATCGTAAACCCGACTCTCAGTACTGCTGATACTGTGCTAAGTGTCGTTGAATTACAGAAACATCACATTTTCGCACATGTTTCCTGAGAAGACTGAAAGACACTCAAAGGATTTGTTATGTCGATCTGCTACACGCAAGCATCATTGTTTTACTTAAAATCAACTTTCCTAATGATTTGATATCGATTTAAGCAGGTAAACTAAGAATATCTAAAAGGAGTCCACTGGACCCCCTTCAGGTCTCAGAGGATGTGAAATAGCTCAAATCTCTGAGGATTAAATATCGCCAACCTCTGCTATTAATGTTGCTGCTATAATGCACCATATTTATGGGATGTGATTCAATGAAACTGCTATTATCATGCGAGTGTGCACGCTTCCTGTATTTCCATTGCACCTCTTGCTTGTCATCCCGGCTGACATTTAAGACGTTTTTGACGTAATGTAGATTGGTCTACCACGTCTCAAAACAAGGCCGTGAAGTAGTCAGTTCATTTTCTAGTCATTTGAAATCTTTGTGTTCCTTATAACCGGAATTTGAAGCTACTCGGAATTGCAGAATACCACTTCACAGATGGTCACCTTTGAAGGAGGTGATTTGCAGGCAAAATTTAGTTAAATTTCTGCAAAATCAAAATTCCGTCAAAATCAACGATTTTGTATTTTAAATTGCTGTTTATAATGCGAAGATTTGAGAGTCATCTGCACTGTAAATATATTTCATTCTCAATGTCGTGTAATGTGGAGCAGCATTTCAGAAGTTAGAGAGGGAAGAGACCTCCCCATCACCGTGATATCATCGCGGTTCAGAGCGCGGTCTAGGTAGGTTTGGTTTATTAATAATAATAATAATATGCGCACTATTTTTTCAGAATGAAAATCGTTCATTACAGAGAAATGCTTAATCATCTTTGTTGTAACGAATTGTAGAAAGAACACATATATAAAATAAAGAAACGGCTTCGTCTATCTGTTCGTCTGGATGGCAAAATGTGTCTTCCAGATTCAGACATTGGCGGGAGTAAGTAGCTTAGTATGTGATCTTCATTTGCGATGCAGTTGAATAGCTTTAATGCCTGGTCATGCCTTCGAAGATCAAAAGCTGGCAAAGTCTCGCAATCGCATTGGCACAACATAAAAGCTTGTGGAATCTCCTCTGTATGCGTTCTAGACGGTTCACATCTGTCATATGCAATCCTCCGAAGAGTGGACCGCAGTACTCAACCAGAGATCTTACAAGACCAAAGTAAATTAGCATACATAAAATAATGAAATTAGCATACATATTCATGCATTGACTATCCATCTGCAAAAAGCAACTTCTCAATTTCAATTCTATAAGCGCTTGCCATCAGCCCTTTACAAGCTCCATGAAACTATTATTCACTCTAACCGCCCCGCTCGGCACTAACCCTGACTTGTGAGGTACTTTTCGTAATTCTCCACACCCGCCCATCCCCCCTGCTGATCTCCCAAAACATTGCACCAATTTTACCAAGCAACACACCAATCGAACGGGCATTGAAAGTGGATTCTCAAAAACAGCATCACTTAAATTTCAAGGTCATTCCTGGGCTGATGTGAAGGTCAAAGGTCAAAACCCTCAATTTTGACAAATTTTCATTATATCATTAAAATGACAACAAAAACTAATAAACCATGCAATAATCGAAAGATCTTGTCAAGGTGGTTAATAAAATGATGACTACTAATCGTCAGATGATGCATTATATGAGGTGAAAGGTCAAATGATTCAAACTTTTTGTTCAACTCAAATAGCACTAAAACAGCACCTTTAATGTTTAGTTTCTGCATGTGAAGAAACAGTCCGATTCGGTGAACTTTTATCGACACACGGAGGCTAAAAGTAACATGATTCTGCAAATTTTCAATAATTGCTGTTTGGATGCAAAGTTGAAAAGTACAACAATAATGACAAATCGTATTTTTAATTTGAATTTCAAATTTCAAACATGCATACAATTAAGCAGATAGTTTCAAATTCTAAAACTTTGCATTTGTGAATATCTCTATATTGATAGGAAGAATCCTTAATGCATTCTCAACTTATTTCATCAAGAATTCATGCCGCCAAACATCCAAATTTAAATAGCTCTCACGCCAGAAGTATTATGCCAAATTTATCTTCCTTCGGTAAAAAAAATTGCATAGCACGTAGGTATTACAGTGTAAACTCTAGGGCACGAAATTTTGCTTGAATTAGGCACGAGATTTGGGCATCAATTCTAACCAACACAAGGCACGAGTAGGCACAAAGTTCATAGTGCCGAGTTCGTGACCATTGATTTTTCCTTCGATTTCATTGGATAAACAAATATATGATTTGGTGCCTATTAGTGCTTACGTGGCGCCTACTGGTGCCTCGAGGCACTAGAAAGGCACTAACTAGGCGCTAATTGGCACGAAATTTTGGCTTCGTGCCTAAATTGGTGCCCTACAGTTTACAGTGTAGGCTATTAGAAATCTGTTGGCTACAGCTTGAAATAATTCGCCAGAGGGGAGGCGAGAAACGCTCCTTCCCCGTTCGGGGAGGGTTCAAGCATCAAATCATTATTTGACAGGTGAGGATAAAACCGCATGTCTATTTACTTGGCTTATACTTTTAAAATCATTTTTAATTCGTATATGCAAATAGATTATCCCCTACATGCACGAATATCTACAAAAATTCAAATTTTGCCACAGGCCTATGAAACTATGTTATTTATTGGAATAGGTATTTCTTGAATTGCCGTTCTATCAGATACCGGTTTTTAATTACACATATGCATTAATGCTAATGCATCAATAATAAATACTAATAATACAATGGATATAACACATAACTAGGTAACACATAACACACTAGGTATAACACATAACACACAATATGATCATCTGTTGACGATATGTATCACTAGGTCTTTACATATAGGCTGAGCACATGCATTTGCATGAAGGCCGGTAAGAAAACTTCAACCGCCAACAGCCCTGCACTGCAAGGCATCATGAAAATTTGCTGTAGCATTTTAAGCAAAGTAGACGACACTACCTCAATCATGCAATCGTTGAAGAAAATATACATATATTTTGACTCAATAATGAGAGTAATTTTCATATTGCTAATTCAGGGGAAATTACAGTGTCAGAAATTACTGTAAAATATGGAGCATTTTATATACGAAAACTCAAGAGATGATGCTACAAGAAGTTAAATAGAAGGAAGTTTTCGATTAATGGAACGGTACTTACTGATGAACTTCTGATGCTGTCGAATGTCACGGCTTTCGACAACGTTTCATGAATATGTACACTGACGGTCGGCAGACGTAAACATTTATTGTGGAATTGTGTCAAATTCTCAAATTAGCTTGGAATGATGAAGCTAATTGCCTGCTGTCAATCAAATTGTTTGTAATTTCAGGGCAAGTGGAGGATAAATTGGATAAATTCGTGTGATTCATCATAGTAGAGAAGATCTACTATCTACTGCGAATCACATGAAGCGCACGGTGTAGCATATTGAATGTGAAAACAATCTACAGCAGTGTGGCGTTCATTTGCTCTTGCTTCGTTGTACATGTACAGCCCTGTGAATTGAATTAGCAATTTTCTCATTTTGCAATCTTTTATGATAAAAAGCAACATAAGTAGTTATTGAAATTTCTATATCTTTATCTTTTACAGTGAATATATTGAAATTGTCTTGTCATTCATAATGACTGATAAAAAGTCAATTAATTTGATGCTCACTCAATATTTTGTTGCTGCTCCTTTTGACTTCAACACCGCAATGATTCGCTTTGGCATGCTATCCACCAACTTGTCAAAACACTTGTCTCAATGGAATGATGCCGGACATGAATTATGGATGCCAGTAATTCTGATTTGGTCCTCGGTTTTATCTCATTCACCCGTTTCTTTACAATGCCCATAAATTTTTGATGGGGTTGAGATCCAGACTGTTCCCAGGCCAAGGAAGAGACCTCAACCCCACCTGATTCTTGAAGTTGGTTGCTGTCATCGCTCAGTGAGCTGGAGCGGAATCATCTTGGAAAACCATCTCGTCATTACAAAAAATCTTCGTTTGTATGGAAGCACTCTCGTCCTAATAATTTTGATGTATTCCTTTTGAACAACCGTCTTTTCACATAAATGAAGATACCCGATTCCACGATGACTGGAGCATCCCCAAATCATCGCAGATTGTGGGAATTTGACCGTTGGAATGTAGCTAAAGTCTTTCAATCTTTCATTCACAAATCGTCGCACTCTTTGCCTTCCACCATGAAACTGCAGTTGAATCTTGCTTTCGTCGGAGAACAAAACATTTCGCCAATATTCTTTAGGATGATCTTTGTACTTTTTGCACCAATCTATGCGTGCAGCCCTTTGTCTCTCATTCAATAACGGCTTCTTCGTCTTTCTTCTCGAAATTAATCCGAGCTTGATGAGCTTCTTTCGTATAGAGGAAGCCGTGATTTCTATACCAGTAGAATCGAAAAATTCTCTCTTTAATTCATTCGATGTAAGCTCTCTGTTCTTCAAGCACAATCGTTTTAGGACATTATCAGATCGAGTTGTAGTAATTTCTTCACTCCTTTGCAATTACTTCTCCTCGATGGTCTGTTCATACTGTATTTTATGAAACGACAAACCGCAGATGTTGAGATCTTCAGCCTTTCAGCAACGGTCTTCTGTGTATAGTTTTCGGCATGCAAAAGTTTGATACAGGCTTTGGTGGATGAACAAAGATCCTTTCTTCTGCCCATTGTGTTCAGATTTTCTGAGTTCCGCTTCCTCTCGAAAAAACTCAATGACTAACTTCAATTGTATTGGTAACAGATGTTCACAAGCAAATTTGTTACAGGGAAGTCCCACGAGTCTATTTTTAGTAACATATATCCGTAATTAGCAGTAGCTCTCCGCAATCGACTCGAAATCAGGTCATTCATATTTCGAGTTACCAAAATTAAGAAATTGCTATTTCAATTCACAGGGCTGTACATGTATACAGAGCTGTATACCATAGTTTGATAAATCTTCATCAAAGGTCGAATTTTGTTAAACTTATGAATGGACTCAATCTGAGCAATTATTTTAATTTTGTTTATCCCTTTCACTTGTTAATGTTAATCTCACTGCTTGTGAATGAACTCTGCCCTGTTCATAACCCAACGTTTACTTCGAGGTTCTGTTCAACGATGATGTTACGTTACGCGTACTGAAACGCCTCTGTTACAATACAGTGCAGTCAGCTCCTAATTCATTGTCTTTAGTCAGTCAGAGAGATGTAGTGGTCATATTTCTTAGAACAACACATTGAACTTTAAGTTGATGCTAGATCTACCTAATCCATGTGCATTTTAGATGCAGTTGTCATTAGCTTTTGATATCGACATGCTCAAGGTCGAAAATGGTGCAAACTCGTATGTCCACAGCTTCGAGCACTAATTATCGGTGTGCATGTAGTCATTGTTACTATCTGATGCTGCAAAACACACGCAGAAATTCGGAGCATGGATATCTAATTTTTGCGAAAATTGATAACATGTGCCTGTCCACAGTTTCAAATGTCACATAACCGACGTCTACATATCAATGATATCAATAGCTAGAAAGCTTCATTTTGAGACTCAGATGCGTGGATGCATCCACAGAATAATATATTGTCACATCATTGTCGTTAATCAATTTTTTGCTGAAAAAATCCAATCTTGCTGACCACAAAATGTCATATAAACGACGCCGATGTTGTAGAGATTCTGGAATATTGAACAAGATTGTCCACTTTTGAATCATACTTACTAGTAGCTCTACTTTATGCGTAACTAATGACAGTAGAACTTTCACTCTCGCTATTTTCATTTCGTACTAAATTGTTTGATAATAGCATGATAATGACCGACGCCATCGGTTATGTGACAGCAATTCAGTGGAAAAATATTATAGCAGGCTGACCACCTCACTGAAATATTTCAGTTATTCTAATGAATACATTCATCTTCATCTTTATTTTTAAGATGTTTCAATTAAATTTGAGGACAGAACTCGCACACACGTAGTTTTGATGTAACACAACGTTTGCCACTAAAGCACATTGTGTAGCGAAATTAGGATGTTCATTTAATCTGCAATGATTGTGGTACTCCGGATAACGTTTTCATGCTTTCGCAATTCTCATGACTCAGAAGGCCTGTGTTCGTATGAGCTGTAAACATGTAAATTACTTGCATACGAAACATGCACCCCCACAATAAGTCTACAACACCTGTACTACTATTACTACTATATGTAGGCTTATACAATGTAAGCATGCAATATAAAATATAATATGTAGGCACATGTAAGCTTATAATACTATAATAGTATTAACCTCAGCATGTATGTACAATAGTTTTGCTGGCATACAATATCTACAGTACATGTAGGCCTACAATTTTGCATTATGTAATTGACATAAGAAATATTGCGAACTGTTGAGTGACTGCACACTCAAGTTTGCTTTTCCTGACCGTTGAAATCATTTTCTCATAAAGTTTAAATACAGAATCATCAATCAGATGGCATTTTCTCTTCCATTTTCATACAGGTCTAATTTTTGTACTACGCTTTCTTATTTCATTCTATCACCAGTTTCAGCATTAATATAGTCTTACTGAAAAGCAAATTAGCTCTAAGACTTTCAATCAATTCACTATAATACGATGCATTTAGAGCACTGTTCACAACAGGAACGACATACCCAAAAAAAGAATGATATTGAATCATTGGTATTGGACAATCGGCATGCTGGTGTATTAGGCCTATATGAATTTTTGATGACCATCTTAAATGATGTGATAATATTTGAGCAAGGTCAGCTGTAATACTGGACTAATATCATCTCATGTAATTCATTACATAATATTGCATTGCAATTCCACGTCATTCGTTGAATGCCTACATCGTTGTCACATAATCGACGCCATGATTCTAACATGGTGATTCTTTATCGAGTCACACATAAATGCTGTGGTTCTCACATACTTAAGATTGATCTATGATGGAAGATACATCATTTAATGTAACATTTAATGAAATCCGGGACAAAAAGTTTCTAGGACAACAATTGCATCAAAATTAGGAGCTGTTTTGGATTTGCACACAACTGCGGATTTCAGGAAGCTGATTATTCGTTCAGTCAACTGCCCACTGCAAAGCATGCGTCCAGCATAATGATATGATCAGGTCTCAGTGTCCAAGGAATCAGATACTTGCACCTCTGTGAGAGAGCGATGAATTTAAATGAATATGTGAAGATCCTCAGGACTCGAGTCCTATCACATCAAAATCGAAATTTCAGCGATGGTAGCAAGACGATTCAGCTCCACCACATCGTCTGAGAGACAATCCCTTAAAGGTCGCTTCCCTAACTTGGCCCTCAAAAAGTCCGGACCTTATTCCTTTGGGGATTTTGTGGCAGATTCTCAGGCGATACGTCAGCCGGCATCAAACAAGGACGAAAAGTGAGCTGCTGGTCAAGGTTATTCGTGTCTGGATGCGCGGAATTACTTCAGAGCTTAGATATTGGTTCAAAGCATGCACTGGAGGATCGCGGCAGTTTTGAAGAACAAAGGAAAACCAACAAAATATTGACAACAAGTAAGACTATCAAGTTTCGCTTGTTCTTTATTGTCATTTTGTTCCACTGCTTTACGATCCTCATTTTTGATATTCATTCAATAAGTGTGAATATAATGTCTCATGTTCAAGTACTTTGTAAGCTGTACATGTACACCGCTAAAACGAATAAAATAACAAGTAATCTTCACTGGGAGCACCTCAATGAAAGTGTCCGTTTATATCTGATAGTTTTGATGACGAGAAGTCTGAAATGTCTTCCGGATTCAGATATAGCAAATACCAGTTTTAGCTGCTATTTTTCAGTTATTCAACTTTTTCAACGTTTCCAATTTACTCATTAATATTATTATTTATGAAATAAATTTTCTTTTTCTGATGATGGCCTGTCTTAGATATTTTCATAGATGTCTTCTTTATGTTTGCAGTGTCTATTATTATCTCTTTATTTCTAATGTACAGGAAGAATAAGCTCCCAATGCAGTCTCAGTTCACAATACACTCACTCCTGTAAGACAGGTCAGCATCTGCAGCTTCATTTCGTACAGTTTACGATGTACAGCCTCATTATATACAGTTCACGATGTACAGCCTCATTATATACAGTTCACGATGTACAGCCTCATTTCGTACAGTTTACGATGTACAGTTTCATTTCGTACAGTTTACGATGTACAGTTTCATTTCGTACAGTTTACGATGTACAGTTTCATTTCGTACAGTTTACGATGTACAGTTTCATTTCGTACAGTTTACGATGTAGTTTCATTTCGTACAGTTTACGATGTACAGTTTCATTTCGTACAGTTTACGATGTACAGTTTCATTTCGTACAGTTTACGATGTACAGTTTCATTTAAACACAGTAGGTACTTGATACCGATAGAGGTCTTCCATTTATTCAATCCCAATGAGCCTTTGTATTTCTAATTCTTGCCCGCTTGATAGACTCCACAAATTCATGAGAATAGAAAAGAAGGACATCACAGTTTTGAATGCAGTATATTCTCTCTCGTAAGAAAATAGAATCAGCAGTACAAAGCAGGAAAAAGAAAAATATCATTGATCCTAAAAAAGAACGTCAAAGGGAAGAGTTGCCAAAGTCTTCACAGGATGCTGCAGATTGAATTCATGACCATGTTAGTGAAGGAGGAAGTTGAGAACAACTCCAAGAAGGAGCAGAGAAGAAGAAACGAAATATCGGAGACCGCCGTTGAAGGTGGAATCAGTTGTTGAAGCCGTTGAGATGTCAGATTCAGCATTAGATGCCATGCTGCTCGCCTGGAATGTAAACAGCAGATGTAGAGTGATGAAGCATTTGCTCGCTTTTGATATTGACTTAACCCTTAGACTTTTTTTTGTCGGAGAAGAATTAGGGGGGGGGCATTATGCAACCCTAAGATCTTCTAAACCATTATATGATGTGGCATATCATGATAAGGCATCCAAGTTAATCTTGTTACTATAAATAGCATTTTGAAATTCAAACAATCTTTTTTTACTAAAATTCGTGATTGCATCTAAAATAGTCGCCTGAAGATCATGAAAGTAACAGTCGAACCTATCTCAGACATACTCTGTATGGTGATGATGTCGATTTTGCATTTCAAGCGGTTCTTGTTACTATAAATGGCATTTTGAAATTAAACCAGTTATTTTTATTGAAATTCGTAATTGTAAAAGCTGATTATAATATTTGCGTGAAATTTAAGGATTTATAGCTCTATGTATCAATAATTATATCACTAAATCTTTCAAAACAACATCAGTGAATACTAGAGAAGTTTGAGAATTCGTTCAGTTATTGAATTATGAATATGTATTTATAAGTAGTGTGTATAGAACATGCGCAATTTTACATATCATGACGATGTTAAAAGTATCTGAGAATCAATTACAATAATTGCTCGGTCATATTTCCTGAAGGGACAAACTACAGAAGTTTCAAATCAAAAGTTGAAATTCAGAGGTGAAAATCCGAAATGTCAAAAAATTGTGATCTTCTGACTCGATGAGCTTTTCCTATTTTTCAATTCAGAAATAAATCTTTGCAATTTCAAAATTCATTGAAACTTCTATTGATCAGCATTATATCAGAGAACTTCAAAAATATTCATGATTTTCAATTGCTAGGAATGATTTTTGATTAGCAATGTCCGGTTTATGTTGTACGGCAGGAAAGCTGCTTGCGAATGCGACGCATTCAACGAGAATATCAAAATGTAGAATCGCACATCTGTTCGGATTCATTCTTTAGGAATTCGATTTGCCTTCCTATCGGACAGACTTTTTGTAGTGACTTTGCGACAGCAAATCGATCTCGCTTTGCGTCAACTTCGTAGGTAGCCTTTACACCGTGCAGCTATATAAGTTGGATTTTCTTGTTGTATTAGTCTGGTAACCAGATCCTGGTTTACAAACAGCAAATGAATTACGCCTTGTAATGATGTTAACGTAGGGAACGTGACAAAACTCTCAAAAATGTGAAAGTTTCAAAAACTCTTTTTTTTATAATGAATGAACGAGACTGCTCTACGTAATTCAGTTGAAACAGATGAAGTGTAGAACAATCAGAGACACATCAATTACATCATCAGTGTCATCAAGGGAGTTCAATAGCTGGATAACTCATGAACTGAAACTGTTTTTCAGAGCATTCTAGTTGTAAAGGTACAAAATTGTTTTGTCCGGCGGACAGTGATACGGAGAGGAATTGCATACATAAAACGTGAACAATCCGATCGTCATCTATAGCTTGATGATAAAATACGATGCCATGTGCGTCTCCTTTCCAAATTGGTCATGTAGCTATAGAAGCCACTCAATTTTACACATATTTTGGGATTTGTGATATGTATTGATAAAGAAGGATAAAATGGATGCGGTATGTTTCTTTGCATGTGTTGAAAAGTTGATATTACCATAGCCCTCAGAGCGCATGAGCATTACTTTGCAGTCCCTGTTCAACTTAACAGAGTGTAACAAGTACTGAACACACAGGTAAACTTCTGATCATTTTTTTTTAATTCAAAAAGTATTTTTTTGCAATGTTTAGTAGCCTATGCCTATTCCTAGGCATGGATAGAAATATTATGTAGATGGCCATAGACTTCTTAATGTCATGGTATGGCCGACAAATAAGACGCTAAGATATCTAATATCTTCAGGATGGAGATGCATGCATAGAAATAAATAACATTCACTCGATTAAAAGTTCCTTTTCAGTTCTCTGAGCGATATCGCTTCTCTCACTGAAAAGTTGACTTTCTTCGCGACATTAATTAGTTTTAAATCATTGCTCGGAAACTATCCGGCTCATTTGCCGTCACCAGAACTGCGTGGCGTCCCTCTTGGAATCAATAGCTCGGATGTAGATAAATTGTCATCGCAGCTGTAGACTTCCATAACAAATGAAATGATTTCAATGTTGTTGTGAAAGTTCGGATTCAAACGTCTGAGCTGCATTATGAAAATACAAATACATATTTGATTCGTGTTCAACACAAAACTAATTGACTGAGAAGTAGAAAGCTGATTCACTTCAATTCTTCAGGCAATGCCAAAAACGCTCTTACTGACATTTTGCGATAAGATAGCTAGGTCGTAGTACTCACACTAGAGTCTCCTGTGACAGTGCTGTCGTACGTTCCTTGATCACTGGTTGTGGATCGTTTTCGTCGTCTTCCTGAAGCAGAGCTGACGACTGAAGAGATGTCCTTGTTGCTGGTACAGCCTTCAACAAGCATTCCACCGCCATTTTCCAGCATAGATTTCGGTAAGCGGGCAATCATTGAGTAAACTGGAGTGCTGCCATGAACGTTGTATTTACGAACAACCAACATCATTCCACTGTTCTCATCCATCACCTGAAACAAATCATGTGAAGTGATTTTCAGAACAAACGTTAGTGAATGTTTTCATATGAGTTTCGAAAAGAAAAATAAACAAGGTTAATTCATTTCATCGATGCAGTCAAAAGGATTCAAAAGAAGCTCTGTAAGTCAAAGAAGCTTGGATGATCTTCCGGAAATCTTTGTGGGTCCCGGGGACTTGCGAGGTAGTGCTTATGATTGTGGGAGACACGCCTCAACTGTCCATGTCTCTCTGGTGTCCCTGAGACGCCAAAGTCGGCGCTAGTGAGCATGTCCCTGCTACAGAAACCAGCATGACACAGGTGCAAACAATTTGGGGTGAAGGAGATTAAGGGGACCTTCCCACAAGAACAGCTATGTCCCTTGTTGGCTTATTAGAGTGTCCCTTATGCCTCCTTCACCCAATGCAACATTTCCTGGCTTCCAAGGGCTGCTGTTAGTTTGGTGGTGGGTGGGTTGGGTTACATTGTTGCTACTCTGAGTACCACTCTGCACCTTTGGGTTTCAACTTTATCATGACCTTGAGTAAGGTACACAACAGGAATCACTGGCGATGTAGTCATCGAATAAAACATTGCATGTATATGTGCACTGTGAACATATCTTCCACATGGAAATCGAATCATTCATCTTCTACAAACCTGCATTTTATCACTGCTGTCTCGTGTCATGGTGATTTTGCCTTGCATACGTCCGCCTGAGTTGGTAGTTCCCGCTCCAATTTCTTTGTTGTTGTTTTGTGTGGAGGTAGGCAGAGCTCCCGTATTTCCAGATGCCATGTTGACAGCATCAACTTCGTTGAGGTTTGAGTCGCGGAATTTGACAAATACCTGAAAGAATGAAATCATAATGTACAATTCACGTTCATTTCTGCTTATCAGACTTTTACTTCATCAAGCATACACGAGTGGTTTGAAAAACATTTCGTTGTTTAGAACATTGAAAGAAAAAATGCTGTTTTTTCACAGTATTGGCTTTTCATACCAGAAAATATAATTCAGATGGAAGAAAATAAATATAATAAATAACTGCAAGAATTATAAAAGCACGAAAAATGCTGACTGAAAGAAAAGCTTTTTTTGAAAACCCTATCACAATATGTAAGGCACATTTTGATTCAAGTTCCAGATACTAAATGTGTTAATGACATGTCACAATGATCTTCTCTGGTCTATAGAAGTTGATAAAGATATTTCCTGGCGTGATCTTCTAAAGGAAAGAGCGGCAGCGCCAACATAAATGGAAGGAGATGAAAATAAAACAAATGATCTATAGGCCTAAAGGAAAATGATTTATTGACTCTACTAACATGTTGAATCATTGTAACTGCTAGTATACTGACGCGCCCAAGCAATCCAATTGCGCGGTTCCATGATCATCCCACTCTGCTGCATTTGGATGTATTAATGGTAATTTCCCGAAAGCGCTTTGCGAAGTTGACATCAGAACTCTTTTCTTTGGCAAATGAAAGATAATTTTTTCATGAAATCAAATCCAATCAATCTCTTGAAGCGCAAATTTCAGCAAGATGTGCATTTTCTTAAAATGCCCCATTCATAAAAATTATATTAGTGATCAAAATCACAATAAAATAACAATTCTGCATTTTGATGAAGATTTTTCGTCGTAATTTCAAAACTTACATGATCAGTGTTTAAATCAAATCTGACACAGTCTTCCTGACAATTTTATCACATTTGATGTTGTTGTCTCATTTCTGGAAGGGGAACTACAGGGAAATCATATAAGAAGTAAATTATTCTTATCCAACAAATTTATCTATGTTGAATCATTAATGTTGCTCTGTTGGTAAAAGGAGAGACTGCAAACCAAATACTTTTGATAATGTTTATTCATAATTCAAATACATTCATAATGTTTTGATTATTTGTTGTAAGAAGTTACAAACAGGGAACCGCTAAAAAGATGTCCGTTGATGTCAAATAAACATCATAACTTCAATGTCAAAATCATTCAATAACTGAAAAATGTTGGCTCTTTTCAGCTGAAAAGTTACAGTAAATTTTGACTTATATTTCATTTCTTTTCGCTGTCTACAAATTTCAATGTACTTTCAACGATACTGCATTTGTATTCATCAAAATAAAAAAGAAGGAACATGCTTCGAGTATGCCAGCCAAAGTCATCGATACATAAAAGCGCAAGCAATGATACTATGTCTGCTGCTTGCATGAGCTTCTCATTAATAGTGAAGATATCTTCAATGAATTATCCTTTGTCTTTACAGCATAAAATGAAACTTTCTGCCACCCTCTTAGCGTCGAAATTCGATCTGGTTTATCAACACGAAGTTACATCTGTGGATTATTAGCAATCAATAATTCTATATGCTGTCATGATCCAGCGAACGGTTTGCTATTCTTGAACAAATTTTCGAATTTTCGAATTTTGCAACTTGGAAATTCTTTTCTGTTGGAATATGGTTCCAGCGTTTTAGAATGAACTGTGTAAAGAGTACTATATACCTCAACATGATATCAAATGGAAATGAGAGTAGATACACATGGTGTTGGAGAATAAACAGATTGCTTACAAAACTAAACCTGTCAAAGCTATGGGATGAACAGCTAACGGCTGATAAAAAAGCATACTTGAGAATTACAAAAGACCGAATATGTCAGTATAACAGGGAAAAATGGATATCTACAGCAAAAGAGAGCCATTCTGGTCTGACGTATTTAGAACTATGCCAGTTTGAGGAAACCTTGAAATCATATCTGAATTTTGATATCGATTGCAATGATATAAATATGCTACTAAAATTTAGGACAAAAAATCATAAATTAGATTTTGTAACAGACAGTTACAGAAACAGATTGCGATATGAAGAACGTCTTTGTGAACTTTGCAATGAATCAAAAGTGGAGACTCTATATCACTTTATGATAGAATGTCCATTGTATCAAAATATGCGGCAACAAATTGCACCATTGTTATGTTACTGCAACACGATAGTTGAATTTCATAAATTAATGAATACCTTGACTCCAAAGCATTTAAAATCCATCGCAAGATTTCTAAAAAAAGCCAACGAGTTACGCATGGTCATAAAAGAAAGAATTCACCACAAAGAATCTGAAATCTAAATAAGTGCTCAATTATTGATTCCTCTCCTTCCTGATCTGCTTAATTTTTTCTACTGCACTGACCGCAAGCTGTATTGGAATGTATTCAACCAATATACGAGTTTATACCTCAAAATTGTAATATTGCTTTCCAATGTTTTTTGAAATAAACAACTTTTGTCTTTTGTCTTTTGTCTCTTGTACTCACAGATTTCAAAATGGTAGCATTTGACGAAGCAGAGTTGTAATATCCAACCTCTCCGGTGATTTCAACGTGGTCATGTTGCAGGAGTGTAATGTTGCTGTTGGCTTCAACTTCTTCACATGTAATGACACTGTCGGTTTGGTTGGATACTCGCATATGTGACAATCCGTAATATCCAACTGTTTCTCTGTTTTTATCAGATCGACTTGCATTATTGTTCATTGCTCCGCTTCTGGTGACATTGGGCAACTGGCATTCGCTGAGAAGACCTGAAAATAACAAGAAATTGTCATCGAATCGAACTGGAGGTCAGTAAGAAGCACACTGAAGCCTCATCCGTTCATCGAAGGGTAACTGGTTACCCAAAATCATGTTTTCATATAGTATCACGCTGATATAGTAATATTTAAAACGAATTTGATTCACTGTTAACCGTATCAGGACCGGGGCCTTATCAACTTCTTTTTATGACTCCTAAAATAATTCAGATGAAAGTTCAATTTTTTGTAAAAATGTGGGCAAAATTGAGGTAATGTTTTAAAGGTGATTTTTGAAAGTACTTCTTAGAAAATTGATGCTTTTCATTTAGAATAGCAGTGATTATTGATATATTGTTTCTGCATCATATTTACATGATATTTATGTATGTGCAATTCAAGATTGTTGACATACATAATCATCTCATCTCCCAAAATGAGTACATGTAATATGTACATGTAAATGTAAAATGTGAATATATGAAGTTTTGATGTGAACCTTTATATATGAAGCCCACAGAATAATGCAAAATACGCATCACCATTCGGAAGATTGCATTCGGTATGTATCGCAACCTTGCCTTTACAGCGAATAAGTCAGTAAAACGAGACAATTGTAAACGTTCAAGTGATTCAAAAGAACGGGGGTGTCTTCTTAGGTTTATTGGCTAAAAGAATTACTAAAAACAATATGTACAGGCCCAACGTTTCGCGTATTCACGCTTCCTAAGGGGCAAAACAGATAAGATTTAAGGCTAAAAACGTCAGTACAGCACAGGAGTTTTTAGCCTTAAATCTTATCTGTTTTGCCCCTGAGGAAGCGTGAATACGCGAAACGTTGGGTCTGTACATAGCCTATTGTTTTTAGTAATTCTTTTAGCCAATAAACCTAAGAAGACACCGCTGTTCTTTTGAATCACTTGCGACATGAAAAGTCTTCTGTATGCGGCTATCATGCTTGTAAACGTTCAAATTTCAAATTGCAATTTATAGTAATAATATGAACATTATACTTATGACACCATATAGACATGCTTGAGTAAAAGTTTGCAAAAACACTTTAGGTGTAATGAAGAATTTTTGAAAAGTCAAAAAATATACACAGAATCAGAAAAAATGAAAAATTCAAATTTTAGATTTAAATTTTAAACATGAAGGTCTTCGAATCATGCAAAATTTGTGTATGTTAAAGTTTCGGTAAAAATTTGGGCAAAATTGAGGTAGGCTACTGTAAGGGCAGTTTTACAGGTGATTTTTGAAAGTACTTTTTAGAAAATTGATGTTTTTCATTTAGAGTTGATTATTGATATATTGTTTCTGTATCATATTTACATAATATCTATGCATGCGCAATTCAAGATTGTAAACACACACATTCATCTCATCTCCCAAAATGAGTACACATAATATGTTCTTGTAAATGTAAAATGTGAATATATGACGTTTGATGTGACTTTTTAGATATGAAAGCCACAGAATAATGCTAAATTCGCATCACCATTCGGAAGATTGCATTCGGATTGCATCATAACCCTGCCTTTACAGCGAATAAGTCATTAGAACGAGGCAATTGTAAACGTTCAAATTTCAAATTGCTATTTATGGTAATAATATGAACGTAGAACATTATGCTTATGACACCATATAGATATGCTTGAGTAAAAATTTGCAGAAACACTTTAGGTGTAATGAAGAATTTTGAAGAGTAAAAAAATATACACAGAATCAGAAAAAATGAAAAATAATTGAAAATTCCAATTTAAAATTTGAATTTTAGGCATGAAGGTCTTCGAATCATGCAAAATAGGCACTACCATTCGAAAGAAGAGACTCGAAGTATATTATAACTTTAATTTCTCCATAAAAAAAATAAAAGTTTTATCCATCGGAACATGAAAAATTGAAGGATGCACTTTGTAACATCCCTGGTCCTACGACGCTAAAAATCGCCCGATCCTGATAGGGTTAATATGCTCGCACGTGATGAGAAAATAACCTGTACGTATTTCCTGTCTTGTGAATTTCCGCTATTACTTCTTCTAAATTCTAATGCATGTTCCTTTCAAGATGTAAGGGACTCGAACAATGCCTTGTTGCCCTTACGCATCAATGTAAATCGCAATGTAATATGTGGCAGATTCCATCGAGTCTCATGTTGGAAGATGTGTCACAATATCTGACAGTTATTGAATTATTTTCATGCGAAGGTAATATGCGAACATTACTACTTACTGCTGCTAATTAATTGCTACAACATTCACTATTTCTCCGGTTAGCGAAAAGTCAGCTCAAATTAGCTAGCAAACATCTGTCAATAGCAACTCATTCGCCACCTACCGCGTTTTTTATTTTAGACGCATTTCGAAAAAATAAAGGCCATTTTCACATCTAGCGATGGTTTTGTTACAAAATTGAGCAAGAAGATATCTTTATATGCCTCACCAGATAATCTCTTGATGTTAGCGAGCGACGTTCCCACAGGGAATTGTGGCAAAATAACGTGAAAATATTGGCAACATTGCCTCACTCAGAACTGCATCACAGCTCTCTCACCTGGAGGAACCATCATGGTGGTGGATTGCAACATCAGTTTCTTTGCATTGTCATTACATCCACTGTTCTTGAAACGGCGGAAAAGATACATCGCGCGATTCATTGAAGACCTGATTGTTGCACAACCAGCAGCAGATCTTTGTTTCTTCATTCGGGCAGCAGTAGAAGAAGTTCCAGCGCCGGTCATATCACTGTCGCTTACTCTGCCCATTCGTGTCTTAGCCCGCATACCAATGGTGGTCATTTCACGGTTGATCTGCTGACCTTCAGAGGTTTGCAAGCAAGTGTTGAGATTGCTGCCTTCAAGCACTAAAATAAAGAAGAGAACGGGTTACAAACGGGAAGTGATTGAAAAAATGAGAGTTGGACAGCCCCGAGTGTCCACCAGGCCTGTCTAAGCCCTTGAATCGTGCAAGTTACTGCACAGATTACATAGAAATCCGAACTCACTTGTTTTGAAGTCCGATTTGATGTCGCCACCGTCGCAGAATCGGTCAGAACCAGTGCTTGAACCCATAGGATTCATTCGAGCCTCTTCTTGTGACGAGCTTTGGACATTTGATGCACCACAAGCAGTCTCGGTGTTTGCTACGCATGTCCGATAATAGACACCAATTCTGAAAACAAGAGAAATGATGAAATGTGCGGATCTTTCAGATATTATTATGCTGCAAGAATTGTAGTTCTCAATAGGAAACTTACCCTACATGTCAGTAGTTTACAACGCGCAAGTCAACGGTGTAGCTAAGAATCAGTCAACTTGGGCAGCCGGGTTAACTTCGGCTGGTTGAGAAATAATGCGACTGTGTGCATCACGGCAAGATATCAGGCATGCATCAGCATATCCCGGCTTATTTCCGTATGATGTGATTCGACCTCTGTCAAAGCTTCCAGAATTTCACAAGCAAGACATGACCGACGTGGTAATCGTGAAGACCTCGACGCTTCTTTCATTCAAATGTTGAAACAGCGTCGAGGTCATCAGAATGAAGGAAATTGACTCCTGGCGAAGAAATCATCATGGAAGAGCCATCTACCAGCAACACAGCATCTGGCATCAACATCGATGAAAGCATTTGTGCATCAGGTTCTTCTCCATTCATTCAATCTTCTGGAGCTGATTGGATTCAATGCCAGTGGCTGGTTGCAGTGTTGGAGCATCTAATCAGTCGTTTCTGTGTGAACAATGTGCATCAGCTCGCATTTTGAATTCTTTTGATTTCTCGTACAGCCTGTATGTATATGAGTAATAGGAATATACTCGTATGTTTGTCATCATGTCCATGCATGTTTTCTTATGAAATAATTGGTTCGTTATTGCGTTTTTGATCGACAACAAAAGCATGGTCCAACTGTCAACGTGTAAGAGTTCTGGACTTGATTAATCTAAAAATCGCAGTGCCCGCTTAAGTTAGCCGAATCTGATCATGTACTTGTTATATTTAATGGTTGAGGAAGAGCCAAGGTTTTAACGATCTGATCTAATTTAGGTATAATTAATT
The DNA here is from genome assembly GCA_907163375.1 of Prostheceraeus crozeri. Taxonomy (NCBI): domain Eukaryota; kingdom Metazoa; phylum Platyhelminthes; order Polycladida; family Euryleptidae; genus Prostheceraeus; species Prostheceraeus crozeri. Next base: position 60,776 of record CAJQUW010005291.1, read on the forward strand.
TCGGTTGCTATTCGGCAACCATCATGCGATAAAAAACATTTTCTGCCCTCTAAAATATCTTCCTAAAAAAGTATCTTCCTTTTTATCTCATGATGGTTGCCGAATAGCAACCGAAATTAATTATACCTAAATTAAATTAGATCGTTAAAACCTTGGGTCTTCCTCAACCATCAAATATAACATTAAATGACCAGCCAAGACATCTTCAATCACTTATCATGTCCGTATAAACGTATATATCAAGTTGCAAAACAGCTCGATATAAATGTAGTTACGAAATAAATTCATGCGTATTATGCGAAAAGACGCTAAGACTGCAGTTCATGGAAATTATTTAGTCATTAACGCAGATTATTAATGTAAGACTACCTTAAATGCGTTAGAAACATGCCTAAGTTCGCTGGGGTTATGGTATCCCCTCTATTGATTGATAGCATGCTGATACGTGAAGCAAATTCTGTTGTGTAGTGTGAACTTTGATACAACCTCAATATTACATTGAATTGTATATTCATCCCATGAGGTAGTTATCGGTATCGGATTTGCTGCTACCGCTATCTCAAAATCAGTTGTGATAATTACACTCCAGAGTCATTCAGTTTTTAGTCTCATTGACTATTCACATATCTTCAAGCTTCAACTTGTAGATAGCAATTAACCTGGATCAATTAATAGAGCAAGTTTCGGTTTGCTTCAAGAAGTTTTCACATTTTTATCAATTGCAGAGAAATACTCGTGTTTCCCTTCACATCTTCATGCATAGTTTTCGAACTAGTGTATTATATGCAACTCTAATATTAGACAAATGATCTCGAGAACAACTGCAACGTATGTTTTCACTACTGACGCATTTGTGGCCCATTAAGGACCGCATGTGTATTCTTGTCAAATATGCCAAGACGTATTACTCCTGCCTTTAAGTTTCCCTCCAATCTTGGTGATATTTAATCAACTTTGAAAGCAATTTGAATTGTGCTTATCTAATCAAGTTACTAAATTTCTTGACATTGCATTAACCTTGACTCTTAATTAAGCTTGCAACCAAATGGAAACTTGAAATGAGCCAATGTCAAACATATTTGCAATACTCAAAATTTGTATGACAAATTCATGTTGTCAGAGAAATTTCTGAACACAATAAAATATATTCTGTCTTCGAAATATAAATTAATGCAAAGCACGATTTTACTTTCTATTTTAATTTTCGTAATGTTAATCAATGAGAACATGAAAGCCCTGGATAATATAATGCTTACCATGCATGTCTCATATTTTCATGTGTATTTCAACATTTCGGTCAGTTCACACTGCACCTGAACTAAGGTTTAGTTCAAAGTCCTTTTATCACTCACAATTCTTTCAAAAACTTCCTGCCGCAGCTCATCAAGTATTTTAGAGCTATTTTACACGGATTGTGGGAGCTGTTTGCAGATGGTACAATGTAAACCGCACGCTACCAACCGATGAAATGCTTTTCATTCGTAGCGTTTTTTACTGTTTGGCAGCAAGGCTACCAGACCTACATGGTACCTGCCAGATGCTTATATCTCTTCCATAGTCGCATAGGTATGTTCATACAGCATTCATAACTGTAGATCAACTAATTTTCATAATATTGTATCATGAATGATATCAAATTTCTACCAGCAGATGAGTTGAAATCAATGCTATCGATAATTATTTATCCGATTGTCATCTGAATTCTCCATAATCGATTTCAATTTAGCCTCGTTTCAAGGTTTTTTTTAGCTGATGCCATGTGGTTCATAATACGGATGTGTCAGACTCTGTGGTAGATTCCTCTCTACCCGAGAAAAAAAGTACTGTTTGCTTATGAAATTGTCATAAAATATATTAACTATATGGCGATTGGATGGTGATTTTCAAAGTTTGCATTGTAATGATTTATGGTATAATTTCAAATTCAGACTATCTATTAACTTTTTAATTTATTTTCATAACAATTCAATAGCGGTGCAGTCAATGAGTTTTTAAATTTTAAGTTCTTCATGCTACAAATTCTTCGTAAATGATACACATGACAATATGAAACATACATTAGGGATCATTTGAGGTACTTTTTGCAGGATATAGACCCCTTCATTCTATGAATTAGATATCATTCCCTAACTGTGACAGTCTCAAAAATGATGCTTATTAGCTAGCCACATAGGCCCTATATCATAGACGGACAAGCATTTCAAAAAAAAGGTTACAAAGGGAAACTGTGTAGTAACTTTATCAATATATGAGTGGGCAATCAATAACAGTCTTTTTTAAGCTGTACCGTGAATGAATAGAACATGATTCATTTAAAAGTATCACTCAAATCATATTTTTTAGGCCTACAGAATTGTAAGCCTATGTTTCTGCTGTTAATCAAATTTATTACCCTATTTTGACAGATCAACTCCCATGAATGGCAAGCTTTTTAGGTCAAATTTGTCATTTATTTTGGATTTTATCGAAAAAACATTGCTTCTTGTTGAAATGTGATGTTTTTCATTCACAAGTATAATGGAACAAGGACATCAAATTGAAATTATAACTTTTATCTAACTGAAATCAACTGACGATACAATATTGACAAATAACTATATTTTCAGATGCGTTAGCAATAATTTGAAGCAGACTGTTTATTTTTGTCTCTTTAAAGAATCATACAATCTTTGCATTGTGAAAAATATGTCGGGAAGATCACACTGTCAGCCAGTATTGATCACGTTCAATTGTTTAAGTGAAGACTACTGGCCAAAGCTATCACCACTAAGGAAAGTGACATTATATGCCAATTTAGCTTATGAAATATCAGGTTTGTGATGTTATAATGCACATAAAAATTGAATTACAACTTCAACCCGAATTTTGCAATTTAAAATGCGGTGATTTGAGGCATTTTGTTGATATAGATAGCTTGTACGTTGCATGGTGCTCCTTACTATGTTATAAGTATGAGGCTATTGACATTTAAGAGTAGAGCTCACAATGTTGAATTCGATTACATTACTCGGAAGTGTAAAAGATTCTACAAATAAGCAATATTTTCAATAAGTTTACGACTATAAGCAATGTGCATTACGTAAATTTCAAATTAAGCTAGGAATCAATAATGACATGACAATCTTTTAAACAGATGTGTGTTAAAAACTTTAAGGGACCATATTTTCAATGTGTTTTTAACATTGACCTGCTTATATCACTTTTATTTGTGTAACTTTCTGTTTTTGATGGTTTTCATTCACTCAAAATACATGAATTTCTATTCTATTCTACAGAACTGCGAACTGAATGTTCGTTAAGGCACACCGCGTGAAAAGCCTCTTCTTCCCCATTATCAACTATTTCACTTACGAGCACATAGAGCGGACGTCGTTTGCCGATTGGTTTCCGGTCAACATTCCTGCCATCATTGTTTTCATCTTCAGTTTCACCCCTGCATTACCGCTGTTCGATCCACTTTGTCCAGACCAACCGTCAAGGATATTGTTGCAGGCAGCTAATCGAAGGGCAGGCGAAGCGGCACCGCAATTCCCAGATGAGGGCATGGCCGAGGCATCAAGTCCAAGACCACTTGGAATTCCACTGACGGAAGACAAGTTGGCCCATGACCCACTGACGAACAACAGGCAGAGAAAAACTGAAAGAAATGTCAGTCCATTTGAATTCAATTAAATTCATTTTCATGTAATTTGAATTCAACTTTTGTTAGTATTAGCGAAAATATAGGAATAATATATAAGATAATGAATGTAAACTCAGAGAGAGAGAGAGAAGAGAGAGAGAGAGAGAGAGAGAGAGAGAGAGAGAGAGAGAGAGAGAGAGAGAAAAAGAGAAAGAGAGAGAGAAAAAGAGAAAGAGAGAGAGAGAAAAAGAGAAAGAGAGAGAGAGAGAAAAAGAGAAAGAGAAAGAGAAAGAGAAAGAGAGAGAGAGAGAGAGAGAGAGTAGATAATCAAACTAAATAAGAAAAAGATATGCGTATAGAACTCGAATGTATTAAAATGAAGTCAATTAAATCACAAATTTTCGGCCGAAGCCTTCAACAGGTGAGAGACAAATACCCAAAAAAAGTGTAAAAAAAATTGGTATTTGTCTCTCACCTGATGAAGGCTTCGGCCGAAAATTTGTGATTTAATTGACTTCATTTTAATACATTCGAGTTCTATACGCATATCTTTTTCTTATTTGGTTTGATTATCTATTATATTAAATAACTCGATGACTGGTATTTTGGAGAGAGAGAGAGATATATATATAAAAGAGAATATCATTAAATGTTCACTATGAAATGAAACTGAGAAACATGCATGCTAATTAATGTATCATGCTCACTCTCAGGTACAACTCTGTTTGTACCAAAATTTGGTCAATAAACTTTCTGAGTTCTGAGAGATAGAGAGAGTTGGATATAGAGTTTATTCGTGGTATAACAGCATCAACAACACAACAATAACTTGCATAACTTGCAAGGTATGATAAGATAGGGCAATTACATGGCAGTGACAATTAAACCATTACAAATATTATGTTTGCAAAATGATGATGGCTACGGCAAATGGCCATAAGTAATATGAATATGAATCTAGCCAGTAAATGAATAGGTAGTTGCTATCGGAAGAAATAGCGTGACGACAAGGAAACTGTCTTATCCGTTCCCAATATATTTGTGTTTGAATTTATATTTCGAGAACTAACTTGTTTCGATGGACTCATACAAGTTAAGTTATTCCGAAAAAAATGATATCGTGATTTTTCAATTATGCCATAGATGCCCATCTATTGAATAATATAAATTCTTACATTGAAAAATAATTGCTTTCATAATTATCTTGAAAAAAAAAACAATCTATCATAAATACTTAGCTGCTCATTGGGAGCAAATGTGTGTTTAATTTGACATTAGTCTCATTCAGAGCTCAAAACTTTCAGTCATTTTCATGAGATTCCCTGAAAAGTGCATTTTCATCAGATGCTCTTTTAATCACGAATCTACCTGTACAGAAGTTCACTGTTGCTACATCGTATGAAGGATAATAGATTTTCAATGATTTCATTCAAACATGCTTCACCCATTTGCTATTGCACAGACATCCCTGTATTCGCAACCTTGCAAAAATTGGACCCAATAGACAAAAACTGTTGGTATAATTTGACTTACCTTCGACTTTCATTGCCAAATCCTTTCAGTTGATTTGAATGAAATATTCAAGCCCTAAGAAAGTCATTTTATATATTTAGTTTGCATAACACCTCCTTGCATAAATCCGCTACAAACAGACCGTTTCCAAGCATTTGAGAAATGTCTACAAACAGTTTAAATGTTTGACAAAACAGCAATTAATGAAAGTAAAGATTCTTGGTCACCAAGTCATTCAATTGTTTGAACATTTCAATGCACTAAGTAAGAACAAGATCCGTTGACTTCATTGTTGACACATCAGTGGAAAAACAGAGAAGGATTAGGAGGTTGTCGGTAACTGTTTTGACCATTATGTTGTGGAAATACAAACATGATTACGATAAAAGACAAATGAGACCGAATTCAAGGCATGACAATCATATTCACCGACAGTAGTAATGTTTGAGATCCGTAACACCAATGTCAATTGTGGTATCAGAGAAATAACTTTCACATGACGTAAGGCGACCAGGTTATGAAGAAATCGAGGTCTTTGTCTATTACTGGTTGCTTGAGAAAAAGGCCAATAAACAACTCTTCTTATAGAAAAACTAAAATATATTGTAGAGATGAAGCGGGTTAAAGATTGAGGTGTGGACTCAGCCTGACCTGCCCCGGACGGTCAATTGACCGCCATCCTTCCAGGCATTCAAAAAATTGAAAATTTACTTCCTCAATATTCAAGTGTAATATTTCTGCCGTTTACATATCAGTAAACAAGCATCCACTTTACATCACCAACAAATGAATGAAAAATGATATTTCCAATGTCTTTGAAAAGATCATCCGATCATCATCAATGAAATATGACTTGCCAAGAAATACAAAATAATTACACAGAAATGCATAGCATTCTCATTCTAGATGATAGTGCGTGTAATATGGAATTATGTTACAAAAAGAATGAATTATATTCTACAGAGACTCTATAAAAATATAAAAAACAAGAAAATTGAAAGAAAAAGAAACTATAATTATGACAGGTATTTTCAAACTTGGTCGACTCTTCCGACTGTTTCTTTTTGAAGAGAACCTCACCAACCATTCAAACAAAAGATCGAAATAGTAAGCGTCCTTCAATATTCGATTGTCTAAAGAGATGCATGCCAGTTAATGGTCAAAAATGGAACTGGCCGACTATGTTTATGAAATCGCTGCCTAATAGATGCCTCTTTGTCACCTCACAAGGTTATGCTTAACTGCCCCATTAATTCAACTTATTATTAATGTATTATTGTAGTATATCACAAAAATTTATACAAATCCATAAAATCCAAAACTTAATTGCTTTTGTCATCATTGATGAGCTGCTCCATTTATCGGACGCCTATTATTCCTACGGAGTAAAGGAAATGCTATTGTTTGATGTGATCAGGCAGAGAGAATGAGATCCAAGATTCGAAGTCCTCTGACCTCAAAGTGAGTGAAATGATGACTCATCTCCAATGTCTGAGTACGGGAATAATGCAAATCTGAAGTTTGCCAGTGAACGGATGGGCCGATTTTACAAAGCTTGCATCAGTCTGGGAGCAATGACGCTAGCATTCTTTTGAATGCAGCATTTACAACAAAATTTAATAATGCAACAATATAGGAATTACAGCTATCTGTCAAGGGCATAAGTTGGAAGATATCCGAGAGCGCGCCGCATTCGAGGATATCTTGGAATCTATGCCCGACGAGAGATACCTGCAGTTTCTATTCATGACTGAACTATCATGGATTAAAAAACACTAGTCACGTTGTCCATAGCTGCCGATGAACGAGTAATACATGTAGCATTGAAATGATCATGTTCATATCATGTAAACAGTCCGGGAGCTACTGACACTTTCCTAAATTCGTGTACAAAGGGCCTAATAGCATGGATTTGTAGATCTTGAAACGCTGAATACAAAAATCAAATTCTTGAGTGTCACAGCCAGTCGGTTTCGGTTATAAGTAAGATTAAAGGATTCTCATTGGATTCCAATGGTAAAATTCAAGAAATACGAGTGTCTATGGATTGTGAAAGACTTGGCAATTTTCATACATATTCTTTTGCAGAAAAGAAACTATTGATCAGAATGCCATGAAATTTGAAACATGATTGAGTTCAGAAGATCAACTTCGATATAAAAGTTGAAGTGAGTCACAAGATTCAGTATCGAATGTTTGAGAGCCTCTACAAAATGAGTAAAATCGCCAAAATTAAGTCAAAATATGAAATTTACTCATTTTGTAGAGTCTCTCAAACATCAAATACTGAATCATGTGACTCACTTCAACTTTTATCTCGAAGTTGATGCTCTGAACTCAATCAGGTTTCAAATTTCATGACATTCTGATAAATAGTTTGGAAGTTTTAAGCTTCATTGAAAATGCATTGAAATTGGCGGGCATAAAGTGGAAATCTTGATAGAATGCTATGATGTGAAGGTATGAATGATTATTTACTGTTTATATTTATATTACTCATTTATATTACTGAAATAATGAATGATATAATTAACAGCTGTCACAAATCTACCTCTATTTGTTATGGAATTGCAGATATCAGTGGTATTTCTTGAGATTTCCATGTAGAATTTACTGCTGTAGAATTGTAGAATCTCGATGCAGAATTTGCCGTTTTAGAGGATGAAATGTGCTAGTAAGACGGTTCATTGCACTCTTTGGAAAGCAGAACCTTTATTATGGAAGCAATAATCACAGAGATTACGGGACCGTTCAAAGCATTGTTTTATCAAATAGAGCAAAATCAGGGAAAAGTCTGAATGACATTGTACCAAATGGCGTCGAAAATAGAAAACATTATTTCATTTGAAAGCTATCCAAGGCATGAGCTTAATTTTTCATAAATCTAAATTTCGTCTGAAAGCATTGTTGAATAAATTGACAAAATCTTCATATGCTAATGTCTGCTGACCACAACTGACCAGACACGACCTAAATGCTCTGCCAATGCATGGTGGGTTTCCATGGCAGTTTTTGAAATTGATTATCTTCTTCATCCATGAAATGCCAGACTACAGTCAAAGCTCGCATATTAATACCATAATTACCAAGCTTTCAATGTCTTGACCCTCGCCCCCTTGGAGGACTTTTCCAAACCACACATCAATGGAAATGTCATTGAAAAGGAATTCAGAAAACAGCTCATCCTTAGGCTGAGGAGAAGGTCAAATATCAAAAACGTCATTTTTAAGCAAATTTCCACTAGATCACTACTGTTTGAAATGGAAACTGACAACAAAAACCAATAAAACATACATTAATCGAAAGATATGTTCAAGGTGGTAAATAAGATGATGACTATTAATCGTCATGAGATTACATTAGATGAGGTCAAAGGTCAAATGATTCAAACTTTTTCTTCAACTCAAATATCACTAAAACAGCACCTTTAGTGCTTAGTTTCTCCAGGTGAAGAAACAGTCCGATTCGGTGAACTTTTATCAAGACACTGAGGCTAAAAGCAACATCATTCTGCAAATTTTCAATAATTGCTGGATGCAAATTTCAAACATGCATACACAATAAGTGGATGATTTTAAAATTCAAAAACTTTGTATTTGTAAATACCTTTTATTTATATGAGGTCGAATACCTTACATATGAGGTCGAATCCCTTATATATGAGGTCGAATCCTTTATATATGAGGTGGAATCCCTTATATATGAGGTCGAATCCTTTATATATGAGGTCGAATCCCTTAAGCATGAGGTCAAATCCCTTATATATGAGGTCGAATCCCTTATATATGACGAAATTATTCCATCAGGAATTGATGCATTTCAAGTGAATACACCGAAATCAGCTAAGATATTCCAAACATTCAAATTTTAAAATAGCTCTCACGCCGAATGTAAAGCGCCAATTTTATTTTCCTTCTGTCATAAGTTGCATAATACGTAGAAAGTAAGCTGTTAGTAATCTGGTGGCCACAGCTTTCTTGGTTTAAATGATATTCACAAAATTCGCCAAGTGGAGGGTGAAGAACACCTCCCAATCGGGCGAGGTATAATTATCGAGCGTCTTAATATAACAGCAGCCTATAAATGCATATGCCAAACATTCTGAAATTGACTGAAATCTTTCGGCCTGCCAAAGGATTTCCCACTGGTATCATTTAACAACTATCGTTGTGCGTCCATTTCTAATAAGAAATCAAAATCATTAGATAGAAGTTTGTTATAAATCCTTGATGCAGAAACAACCCCTCTGACGTAGTGCTAATATCATTGCAATATTGAATCATTTTTGTTTATTTATTGACGGCTATCTTCAACATTTATTTAATTAATTGAAACTTGCATCATTTTTTGTTAATCTTGTAATTATCAAATCACTTCACACTTGATTCGCATCTGCAGCGATGCTATCTAATTCTCGTCTCCTCCGATTTTGGGTTAAAAGAATCTGTGTCACCATTGGCTTGAGATTTCATTCACTCATCTCCAATCTTCGGAAACCTAAAGGTTCAGTCGATCACAGATACACCGATGGATGACTCTATCAACAGTTCAAATAGTGAAAACTCAACTGAACTATTCGTCAATTCTTCTGTCAAAACAATCTACTTCAGTTTTCTGTACATTCTTTCGTGTCTTACAATCACTGGAATCATTTTCAACATAATTCTTGTCATCGTAATTGTCTCAAAACGTCGAATAGTGGGCTTGCCACCAAGTACTCACGTCGCCGTGATCAGCCTTTTGGCCACTGACGCGGTGTATGGGATTTGCGCTCTTTTCCTGATGTACCAAGATACTCTGATATTGACACTCAACATTTTTTCAAGCTCTTTCGCTTGTGTTCTACTTTCTTTCGTGACCACATTTTCATTTGATTTTATGGGATTTCTCCAGATCGTCATTTCCATCGAAAGGGTAGTCGCTGTCATGCACCCTTTGAAAGTAAAGATCTGGAGCACACGCAAGAGAATGATCGCAATGGTTGTTGTTGGATTTGTATTATATGCTCTCCTGAATGGAATCTACTCAGGCTTTGGGATAACTATAGTGTCTGGTAGCTGCTCTATTCGATATTCAACTGCCAAATATCTCTGGATTTGGGCTACTGTGTTTCACTGTGGAATACCAGGTATTATCTTGATTGCCAACACTGTTCTCATAACGTTTCACTTGATTAGTCGTCAAATCCAACACATTCCTAGCCGGCAGTCTCGAGAGCAGAGAAGAACTCAACAAAGGTTACTGACCATTCAATTAGTAATTATGGACGTTATATTTCTGGTGTGTGTTTTACCTTCAGTTTTTGCCAGTGCCGCTGTCACTCGATTCGCGAATAATGAAGAATTAAGATCAATGGGAGTTCTTCAATTCTTGCTGAAAATCGCCTACATGTTTCAAGTGACCACAGTAATCACTGACTGGATGATTGTTCTTATGTTCAACACACAGATACGTGCCTTGGTGCGCACTTGCTGCAAATTGCGCCCAAGATTTTCTTGACAGTAGAAGTCCTTGACATTCTTGAATTGACATTGGAGCGATGCATGTAGTCTGGCCATGAAGAAGAATTCGAATTGAAAGTGAAACTTCCACAGAACGATGCACAAAAATCCACTGGTGGCAAGGCTCCAAGGAAGCAACTTGCGACCAAGGCTGCTAGAAAGAGTGCGCTGGCAACTAGTGGAGTTAAGAGGCCGCATAGATATCGACCTGGTACTGTTGCTTTGCGAGAAATCAGGAGGTATCAGAAGAGCACTGAGCTCTTGATCAGGAAGCTGCCTTTCCAGCGGCTTGTTCGTGAGATCGCCCAAGACTTCAAGACTGACCTGCGATTCCAGTCATCAGCAGTTTCTGCACTGCAGGAGGCGTCTGAAGCTTATCTGGTCGGTCTCTTCGAAGATACCAACTTGTACGCCATCCATGCCAGCGGATGCCATCATGCCGAAAGACATCCAACTGGCCCGGCGAATTCGTGGTGAACGTGCTTAAACATCATTAATTGTGAAGTCTGGCCACTGCGAATCTTTGTGTCTACCCAGCTCTACACGGATGTTCTTCTTTTTAGACAGCAAGTATAAAAGGAAACACGATAGAAATCCCACTTCTTGATTTGTTTAAGAAAGTAGGCTTAGAATGGACAACGGCTGCTTGCTGGCGGTCTTCAAGTTTCGTTTGGAAACCTATCTACACTGTAAACCGTCAGCTACCAAATGAAATATATTTCGCTACTAAACCAACTCATGAAAAAACTAATATTTCTTCCCAAATGAAGACGGTTTCGAATTCTTGGCTACCAGACTGTGCTCATCTGGTAGCGGCCGCCTGGGTGAAATCCGACGGTCTGGTAGGTAATTTGCTGCTGCACATTACCAAATCACCGTGAATTCTAATGGTTATTATTTTATTTCTTTTGCATTCATTTCTCATCGATCATCTGGTAGCCGTTGTCCTGAATTTTACTGGAACGTATTATATTTAGCTTATATTGACTTTATACTACCCATAAATTGACAGAAGTTGATATACTCATATCTTTGAGCGATTATGCTCTACTGAACATGAAGGGTGAAAACCCTCTATAAAGTCGAGTGGAAGGGAATTCAGATCTTATCACTTCCGTTTACACCCAACTCCTCAAATCCAATGCATGTACTGCAATGATTAAATTCATTTGGATTGAACCATAACTTCACTACAACCACAGTCATTTATATATCTCAAACATAATTGTATTTGCTATTTTATGAAGAAGCATGTATTGTTATTTCGGATTGATTGTTATCTTAATTTCAAATTTACGTAATGCACATTGTTCATAATTGTAAACTTATTGATTGTTTATAAAATCGTTTACACTTACGCGCAACATAATCGATTTGAGAGTTATTGCAAGTTTGACACTTAAATGTCTATAGCTCACTACTTATAACGCAGTAATGAGTAATATGCAACGCAAGAGCGATGTACATTGCCACAATGCCTCAAATCACCATATTTTAAATTGCAAAATTCGCTTTGGAGTTGTAATTCAATTTTTATGGAGATTATACCATGAGAAACCTGATGTTTCATACATTAAAGTGAAATATACATGTATGTCACTTTCCTAAGTCGTGTTAGCTTTTGTCAAATAGTCCTCAAGTAAACAATTGAACGTGACCTTTGAGAGCTTCAAGATAGATACGATTTTTGATCAATATTGTCTGACAGTGAGATCTTCCCGACATCTTTTTCACAATGCAAAGATTGTATGGTTCTTTGACTGGACAAAAATAAACAGTCTGCTACAAATTATTGCTTACACCTCTGAAAATTTAGTTATCAATGTTTCAATATCAGTTGATTTCAATGAAATTAAAGTTCTAATTTCAGTTACTGTCCTTGTTCCATTATACTTGTGAATAAAAAACATCAAGTTTCAAAAATTAGCAGTGCCTCTTCGATGAAATTACAAAATAAATGACAAATTTCCCCTAAGAAGCTTGCGATTCATGAGAGTTAATCTGTCAAATAGGGTGACAGATTTGATTAACTGCAGAAAAATATGGTTGCAATTCTGTAGGCTCATAAATATAATCTGAGTGATCATTTCAAAACAATCAAGCTTTTCCTCATTCAAGGTACAGCTCAAAAGGCTGGTATTGAATAACCACTCATATATTGATAAATATATTGCAAAATTTCCGTTTGTAACCTTTTCATTTTGAAATGCTTATCTGTCTATGATGTAGGGCCTATGCGGCTAGGAAACACGATTTTTGAGACTATCACATTTATGGAATGATATCTAGTTCATACAATGAAGGTGAACCTACGAAAAGTGCCTCAAATAATTCGCAATGGATGCTTCACATCGTCATGTGCATCATTCAAGAAGTAACATTGACGTGTTATCAGAAATATGAACGAATCTGTAGCATGAAGAACTTATAACTTTAAAAGTCGTTGGCTGCACGGCTGTTGAATTGCTATGAAAATAAACTAAAAACGTTAATAGAAAATGAAGTCGAAATTTGAAATTATACCATGAATCATTCCAATGCAAACTTTGAAAATCACCATGTAATTACCATGTAGTTAATATATTTCATGACAATTTCATAAGTAAACAATACTTTTTTCTCGGGTAGAGAGGAATCCACCACAGAGCCTGACACAATCGCATTATCAACCACATTGTTTCAACAAAGGAAAACTTGAAAAGAGACCAAATTGAAGTCGATAATGGAGACTTCAGATAGTAATCGGATACACAGTTATCGATATAGCATTGATTTCAACTCCTGCTCTCAACTGTCAACCCTACTAGTAGAATTATGATATCATTCATGATACAATACTATGACCATTATTCAATCTACAGTTAACTATGCTTTATGAACATATCAATGCTACTAGAAGAAAGAGAAGCATCTAGTAGGCATCATGCAGGTTTGGCAAGCGATACCAAATAGTAAAAAACGCTACCAAATGAAAAGCAATAAAGCATTTGGTAGCAAGCATTTCATCGGTTTCGCAGCGTACGGTTTACAGTGTAAGTCAATGCGGCTAGATGTAAAGAGCATTCAAATTATTGAAGCTTGCTGTAGTTGCAAAGTCTTGCAGAAGGGGGATTGTTGCTGCATCAGAATGCCTCTCTACATAAAGAGTAACGAAACTGATGAGCCATTGTCAACCACTGGATGCTGCCATCTTTCAGACGCCGTTTAGTCCAGGCAATCTACAGCGCATTACACTTCAACCCTCCAGATATTACAACAGCTTTAAGAGTGGGCTCATCTCTTGATTGGCTGCTGCTATATTCATCAGTGATTTTACTGGAATAAGCGTGTTTTTATATTTCGAAAAGACTCTTGACTTCAGGTGAAAAGTTCAGGTTGTTCCACTACGTAGGATTTTCCTAGATTTTTGATATGTTGATGAGGGATTTTTCTCCACAAGCTGAGCCCATTGTTGAAACTATTGCGGTTTGTGGCGGCTTAAAACATGCATTCTCTGGACTAGTTGACACAAAGACACACGAAACAGCATTGCTATCAATGTGCACGTTCGTTCTTGTTTTGTAATATTTATTGTCAGATTTCTTTGGAAATGCATTGTAAATACAATAGAAAACTGGCTGAAGTTTTTGGTAAAAGTGACCTTTGGCTGTGTTTTTTTCTGTTTTAGTGAGTTGAAGAGATTCTAGAGTCAATTTTTGATCAACTTCAGGTCATTTTCTATCGTGCACATGCGTTATTGTCCTGCTAAGAACAAACTTCTGATAGGATGACGTATACACACGAACACATGACTGTTAGTCATCCAATCCTAATGGTGCCTTTCACCTAATTAGAGAAGACTAAGACAAATGTGTTTTCCCGAACCCTCAGCTTGCTTGTCATTGGATTTGTATATGTTTTTTTAACCCTTCGTGGAAAGTCTCAGAAATCTCAGTTTGCTAACGTCTTTGGGCAGAACTCTACCAGAAAAATGCAAAGCACATTTCAGCATTGATTTCAATAAACTCTACATCATCCGCTTGAGAAATGTCCTGCTGCTATTTGCTATTTGTGCACAGATCGAATCACAGCATGCAATACAATTTAGACTATTAATGTTATTTGATCATTTTTCCATAGTCAAAAAATTGAACAATTTGTTATTTAAAATATTGACAAGTCAAAGTTCTCAATGGGGACGGAGGCAGTCATTTTGACGGCCATGCTAGCTTAATAGCCTATTGTGTTTAGAAAAATGAAACGATCGATTTGAAACTTAGTGAATTTTATTAATTTTTACATTTAAATTATAATGTTGAAACGGACATGATTATAACTCCGTTCTATTAGAAATAAACAGCAGTTATACCTAGAAAGAAAGTCGGAAGCCGTCATTGTGACGACAGGCGAAATTTGGTATTATCTTTCTCAAAATTATGGAGTAGGTTGAGAAAATTAGGTCATTTTATGAACCAATGCTTCACTCGAACAAAGACGCAAGCTGTGGCAAATAGAAGACTTTGAGGTGAAACTTGGACACTTTTATTAGGTGAGGTGGACACTTTCTTGGCGGCTCGTAATTTGTTAGGAACCTAATAATCGCAGGAACCGACCTGACGAAAGTGTGCCACCTCAACCGGCAAAGAAGAGACGCCAAAGAAGTGTTCCAGACCAGTATGCGGAAAATGCTGCTCGATCGTGAAGACTTGTATTTGTAGTAACAACCTTTCATGAGTTTTTCAGGCATTCTGTTTGACCGGCGTTCCATTTGTTTTCAAAACAAAGACGTTTGAATCGCTGAGACATGTTTTAGTCAGGTTCACAGCAGCAAGAGTCACAATGAAAGTGTTCCCAAGCCTTGCAGGTCCTCTCTAGGAGCTCGCGTAGTGCTATTCCTTTATCATGATATCATGTTCACCAGAATCACGGCCGCACTGAAAGTCGCTCTAACAGTTTCTTCGTTCGCACTGCCGATATAAATATGTTGTAAATATGAATACTATTTTGCTACATAATTGCAAGACAGAACAGTTACCCATCAATCTAGAGTCAATGTGGTCAATGAATGCGAGCCTTGGCATCATCTTGGCTCCGGATATCTATTGCATTGATTCAGTGTCACTTCCTTGGTAGATCGCAGCGGAGCACACCAGAAGTGTGGACCTCAACTTTTCATGTTGTTATGAAGTCTGACCCTTAAACATTGCAGATGTATTTTTTATAATCTGAATAAAAATGCAAAATGTACACCTATACAGTTCCATGAAGGTGTTTCTGACCACAAATGTTCCTGAATTCAAGCAATACAATCAAAAGTGTTCTTAGCCCAAGTCCTAGCGTGTTTCTAAATTCAAATCCTAATTAACTACATATATCACATTAAAGCTTTTTATTTGTTAGGGGACACACAATTACGTGCTATTTCTCATTTACTTAATTAACCCGGAATATCCTAGTTATTTTAATGTTATAGGCGGCTGGAGGAAATTAATTATATAGGCCTATTCGTGGCCTATCATGCCACTGATGTCAGTGGGATGTGCTCAGAATCAACGAACTTAGCAAATGCCATGTATCATCCGAGCCGATTCAATGAGAAATAATAAAAGATATTCGGGTTTGTGAAGCTCGAAAATATATTAACAATAAATAGTATTTGACTCATTTTTCGGCCGCAACCTTTCTTAGGTGTGTGCCTGAGTCTGAGTTGAGTCAACTCAGACACCTGAGGAATGATGCGGCCAAAAATTTGTGTCAAATATTGTTAATATATTTTCGAGCTTGCTTTACAAATCAGAATAGGCCAATCTTTTCCTATGGTTCTGATTACCAGAGTTGATTCAGCATTAGTTTATCACATGATATTTTTACTGATATCATATTTATGAAATGTTCTATTGAAATATTATATGCATATTCATTTTACGATTTTATCTTCAAGTCCGTGGCTTCGGTTAAATGAAAAATCTGTAATTATACTAAGTAACTTTTTCAGGCACCATGCATAGAGAAGAGGGGGTTTAATTTGCCCAGAACCTACAGCAACTAAAAAATTGGACTAATTACAGATGTCGATGTAAAAGTCAAAGAAGTTGGAGGCTTTATTTATATTGTAGTTACTCTAACTGGTTATAATGGAATCAATCCTTAAACACGTGAGTACATGTCTTGGTGGCATCCGGGATTTTGGATTGCCATCTCCAAAGCCATTTACTGAAGGCGGTCACATCTATGAGTTCCTGGTTAGGCCACTATCTTTTTTAATGTAGTATTTTATATCATCGTGAAAATAAAATTATACATGAACATATTATAGGCCTACACAAGTACATAGAGAGGTAAAACAGAATCTATCTCTAAAAACACTTTCCCTACAGCTCATAAACAATAAATAAACCTATGAGAAGTATGCGGACGAAATATAGCTCATGAGGATGTTATTCCAATGTTACTTTGTATCAACTGCGGATTGCAATTTTGGACGTGATCCACGAACACATAAAACAGCTGTGCTCTTTCTTATCAGAGCAAATGAAATTGTGGTTCGGATCCAGCTGATGGTCTGGCCATACAGAATTCCACTGTCCTACGAGATTTTAGAGGACAACTCTTGAACAGAACGATCGACTTCTCGACCACAACCACCGTATGATGAGAAAACGAGTGGTGTGAAGCTGACGCTATGCCTTTATCTTGACTATTTTCTATGAAT